>CM040238.1:230914422-231514422 GCA_022545495.1 Chrysanthemum lavandulifolium | reverse complement strand
GAATCGTGTTGATTCTAGTATTAGCCATAGGCGTCTTGTAATTAATTCGAATTCGATACTATTTGCAAACCTTGTCTTGATGTCTGCTTGAATTACATTTCTAATCATGAATGTGGTGTTAATGTTTTGCCTAATGATGTTAATTGTCCGATTAATCTTGTTAATGCTAAAAAGGCAAAAAGGCAAAAAAAGCGAAAGAAAGTTAGAAAACAGTGGAAACCCACGGGAAGAACATTTAGTAAGATAGGCTATTATTGGATACATGTTGGTCATAAGAATAATCGAGACAATGCCCACTAGAAAATGGATGCCTCTTGGTAGAACTATTCCCTTAAGTGAGCACACGTGAGCAGGGCTATCTGAGACACTAATCTTGCATCAATTCACAATGATTCCGGTGCCTTAATTTACGATATGAATGCTTCTTTTTACGATGTGGGTGTTCCAACCATTGTTACTAACCAAATGGAACCCATTCTTGCATGGGGATCCCAATTATCGATTATCCACTCTTATGCGTGTTCAACTGCGGATCGTTCAAATCGTTACGTGGTACACGGACTCAGTTGTTCCAAGCATATATTGGCGACCGGTCACGGCTCATGAACCGTGAGCAAATTCATCGGAGACGATTAGATTCGGAATGATCATTTCGGTGCTATTATGGGTTATGGAGACTATGTTGTTGGCAAAAGTGTTATCTCCGGGGTTTACTATGTAGAAGGTCTTGGTCACAACTTGTTCTCTGTTGGTCAATCTGCGATTACGATCTAAGTAGCCTTGAAAAACATACACCTTCGTTAGAGAACTTGATGGTAAGGAACTTTTAAGAGGTTCACGTGGTTCAAATCTATACACCATATCTATCGAAGATATGATGAAGTCTTCTCAATTTGCTTCTTGTCAAAGGCCTCTAAAACAAAGTCATGGTTATGGCATCGTCGTCTCAATCACTTGAACTTGGTACCATCAATGATCTCTCGAGAAAGGACTTAGTTGTAGGTTTACCTAGACTCAAGTATGAAAAGGATCATCTTTGTTCGACATGTCAATTGGGAAAAAGCAAGAAGTATGCCCATAAACCCAAACCTACTAACTCATCACGAAGTTCTTCATATGATTCATATGGATTTATGTGGACCAATGAGGTGCGAGAATATATTTGGGAAGAAATATGTGTTAGTTGTGGTTGATGATTACTCTAGATTCACAGGTCAAGTTCTTAAGGACAAAGGATGAAACTCACGATATCATCATCAAACTCATCAAGCAATTGCGAGTTCGACTTAACAAAGCAGTCGAATAATAAGAGCAGACAATGGGCGGGTTTGTCAACAAACAACTCGGTGAATTTTATGAAAGCGTTGGAATCGACCATCAAAGAAGTGTTCCACGAACTCCTCAACAAAGCGGTGTAGTTGAAAGGCGAAATCGAACTCTTGTAGAAGCCGCTAGAACAATCTTGATTTACTCAAAGGTTCCAATGTTTCTCTGGTGAAGCTATTGCCACTTGCATGCTACTACACAAAATCGTTCCACGATTCACCTTGTTCATGGAAAAACTCCATATGAACTTGTCCACAACAAAAACCTAATCTCTCTTTCCTTCGTGTGTTTGGTGCATTGTGTTATCCAACTAATGAGGACAAGACTTAGGCAAACTTAGAGCTAAAGCGAGACATTGGAGTATTTGTAGGGTATGCTCCAAACAAAAGGGATACCGAATCTACAACAAAAGAACCCGAAATATCATGGAAACAATTCACGTTACGTTTGATGGTGACCGGTCAAATGGCTCTGGACAATTCGATTCGGACCCACACTTCAAAAGCAGTCCCATTGGTTCATCCCTTGTTCCAAACTCTTCTCAAGAAACTCCATATGTACCTCCATCGAAGATGATTTAAAGAAATTGTTTGATCCTATGTTTGATGAACTTTATGATCCAAGTACTAATGAGGTGTCGATTCCTACAACAGAGGCTGCTCATATTCACGTGAATGAAGGCAATCCTCGGTCTCAATATCTTTAAGTCAAGAAGCGCTGCTGCGATCCTTGATCTCATCAACAATTCATCATTCTTCAAATGTACATCATGGAAATGTTTACGGCATCAATGATGAAGTTAATCCCTTTGCTACTCTGAAGATGCTCCATTCGAAAACATATTTGCTCTGAATCTTCTTGAACCATCTTCTTGAGGAGACATCGACTCTGCTACTTGGTCCCTCAACAACTACCACATGAACACCTCGAAAATGGACTCACGATCATCCATTAGACAACATCATTGGAAATCCCTCTCGTCTGTATCAACACGGAAACAACTTGCAACCGATGCCCTATGGTGTTTCTTCAACTCCGTACTCTCAAAGATCGAACCAAAGGATGTTAAAGCGCCATGAGCGAAGACAATGGTTCAATGCTATGCAAGATGAAATTCATGAGTTTGATCGACTTGATGTATGGGAGTTAGTACACGCTCGAATGTGCCATGATTATTGCTCTAAAATGGATCTTCAAAGTGAAACTAGATGAGCATGGTGATGTATTGAAGAACAAGGCTCGATTAGTTGCTAAAGGATACCGTCAAGAGGAGGTATTGACTTTGAAGAATCTTTTGCTCAAGATTGCTCGAATCGAGGCAATCGAAATCTTTACGGCTAATCTTGCTAGTAAGAACATGGTAGTCTATCGGATGGATGTGAAGGCGGCATTTACGAGCGGAGACCTTAAAGAAGTCGTCTCGTCGGCCAACTGAAGGATTTGTAAATCAAGAGCATCCTACTCACGTTTATCGTTTGAAGAAGGCCCTTTACGGTTTAAAGCAAGCTCCAAGGGCATGGTATGATACAATGTCAAAGTTTCTTCTATCAACCGGATTTAGCAAAGGAGCGATTGATCCAACATTGTTCACCGGAAGTCGAGCAAACATTTAATTCATGTTCAAATTTATGTTGATGATATTATTTTGCCTCGGCGGACCCAATGGAATGTGATCGTTTTCTAATGAAATGAGTTCAAAATTTCAAATGTCAATGATGGGACAAATGTCATTTTCTTGGGATTACAAATTTCACAAAGTCCGGAGGCATTTTCATAAATCAATCTAAATATGCAATGAGATCTTAAAGAAATTTGGATTTGATTCAAGTGACCTGTTGACACCCCATGATTGATCGAACCAAACTAGATGAGGACCACTCGGGGATCATGATTGACCAAACGAAATATCGTAGTATGATTGGATCACGATGTACCTCACGCTAGTAGACCGACATCTTGTTCATTTGTTTGCATGTGTGCTAGATACCGAGCTAAGCCTACTAAAAGCACCTTGAAGCGGTTAAAAGGGTCTTCGGTATCTCAAGGAACCATCAATATGGGTCTTTGGTACCGAAGGACACCGGTATGTCACTAACGACCTATCACGAGATCTTGATCATGCGGTGTCAAGATACTCGTCGAAGTACATCGGAGGTGCTCGGTTTTGGGTGATAAGCTTGTGGTGGTCTTCAAAGAAGCAAATGAGTACTTCTATTTCCTCTACAGAGGTGAATACATAGCCATGTCATCTGTTGTGCTCAAATCTTATGGATGAGATCTCAATTATCGACTATGGCTTTGAATTCAACAAAATCCCTCTGTCTTGTGATAATAAAAGTGCTATTGCTCTCTCATGCAACAATGTTCAACACTCAAGAGCAAAGCATATCGACATTCGACATCATTTCATCGGGGAACAAGTGGAAAAAGGTGTGGTGGAACTCTATTTTGTGAGGTCCGAATATCGGTTAGCGAGACATCTTCACCAAAGCTCTTCCAAGAGAGCGCTTTGAGTTTATTCTTCCACGTCTTGGCTTGAAAAGCCTTCAACGAAAACACTCAAACGTCTTGAGGAGGAAGGCGAGGAGTAAAGGTCTATCTTCATCTATCTCTTGTATATATCTATTCGAAAATCAAAATACAAAATTATAAAACCTTCAAAATCCATAAAAATATAAAACTTTCAAAATCCATAAAAAAAAAATAAAAATCTTCAAAAATATTGTCATTTTGTCTTGTTTCTCTCGATTCGATAATATCTACGGTCTTGATGTTGTCATTCAAAGAATGACACGGGACTTTAGATGTTGTTCGAATTTTAAAAAAAAAAAAAAAAAAATATATATATATAAATAATATATTTTGGGAGAAAGAGAAAAAAATGGTTTATTGTCATTTCGAGCGATAACCGCTTTTCTAAGAAAGAACAAGCCATGCTTTATCATGACTTTCAAAATTCCATGCTCGATTCTATAAACCGTTATCTGCTGAAAATTAAGCGCTTTGAAAAATAACTCGGTCTCTATTTTGATAATCATCGGACTTATTTGTCAAAATATCAATCTCTCAATCAACAACCTATGTCATTGATTGAGGGAGAATGATTTCAATTAAATTAAAAAGTTATTTGGCATTCAATTGTTTTCAAAAGATATTCATGCATGTTTTATCAATGGAGTTTAAAGTCTTAAAATCCGATCCTTATCGATTAAAACGCTTTCATAATCAAGTCACAATTCTCCTTAAAAGCTTTCAAAATCAATTTAAATCTATAAGAGATCACAAATCTCAAATGATTTGATAATTGTGATCGGGGAGAATTTGTGATTTAAATTGGACTTAAAGCGAGGATTCGGTAAATGGTTTTACAAGGATGTACATGTTATCCTCCCGCATGTGACAAACGATTTCAAATTTTCCATTCACATGTTGAGGGGAGCATCTATCTTACACCTATGACTTGAAGCGTGATCATTTATCTCAATGTGCGGGTTCCTCTAGTATGTGCAAAACTCCTTTCAAACCTCGAGGCACATATTGAGGGGAGCAAATTTATGGAAACCTCATCCTTCCGGAAATGCTATATCTACTTGATTTGATCAAGGAAGTGATGGTGATATCTTTTAGAAAATGGTAATCAAAGTAATTTCTTCCTCTTGCCTCCGTGTGCAAAACGATTTCAAACATTTGATGCACATGTTGAGGGGAGCACTTATTCTAAAATATCAAAAACAATTCGGTACAAAATGTTTTGATAATATATCACAAGTATCTGGATTGATTTTCAAATGGTTTTCAATTGATTCCAATGGCGGATGAACAATACCAAATAGACCGACCAACTTTACTTTATATGCGGTGATATAAGGATGATAAGGTTAGGTATTGGTTCCCATGATCCGCTGAACGGGAGGGATCTACCGAGGACAATCCACTAGTTAGTGTAGAAGTCCTTAGGTATGATGATAAAAGGAGAAAAGTGAGATATGGGAAGAGTGCGGATGAGATAGAGCAAATCTTGGAACAAACCCAACAAGGTTCTTGCTATGAAGTCTCGGTAAGCAGAAGGGTTGAAGAATTAAAAGAATTGAATGAGAAAGGGTGAAAACAAATAGCCCTCCATTTATTCAACCTTAGGGCGAAAGGGTTCAATTCATATGCTCTTGATGGTAACATCGGTATTGAAGACAAGGCGTCATGGACCCGGTGGCCTTTTGCACTTCAACTTTCCAAACCACTCAAGTTCCTCTTAAAGGACTTGTTTCATTCTCACGGGAACCGACATTATCTATTGACTTTCTCTTAGAGATTGTTGATATTGAAGAAGGAGACCTCTCCCTAGTCTCGATGCAGGATCCAAATATGCACAAATTGAGTCTAGAGCCACGAGATCATCAATAAATCTCATTAGGACACTTTCAATGAAGACTCTCTATTTCACACAATGTGGAAGAGAGATTATATCTTGAGTCCTCGCATTATCCTTGTGGTTTTGCACGAACATCCGGTGATATGTGAACATATTCACGGTGAAGATGGAAAACCTTCGGAGCCAACATCAAACAAGCTCTGGTAGGTGGCATGTGAGATCTATTATATAGATCAACCATGTGACAAGCGAGCGAAACAATGGGGCGATTCAATCTCTTGAATCAATCACAGTTCGAGTTATGGATTGACGGATACCTTTGAAAAACCGGTCTTTGTGCTTAACAACTCTTTTCTTTAGCACATCGACCGTGTACTCATTTTCAAACCAAAAGGTGTTTTATGATTGATAATTGATTTTCAATAAAACCTTCGTTGTATTGCAAAAACAATTTCTATTGAGCAATACGATTGTTTTCAAATCTCTTTTCATCAATCGGTGGACTTAAAATTATTTGGTTCACTCACTCCGTGTTGTCTTCTTTGAGATGTTCGGTTTGAGAACAGCTAGAGCATTGCGAAACCACATCAAGGAAATTCTTGAATTATACGATCACGAGGCGGTACATGTCTTGATCAGCGGGGAACCGTGGGCGTGTACCTCAATTCAACGAAAGTGATCAAAGACACTTTCGTGCGATTTATTGCTAGCTGTTGTATGCGGTACACCCGGCGTTTGCGGTGATCGAATGAAGCGGTCAATCCATAGCCGCATGCTCACTTAACACATTCATCTCAAAAGAAATCATGATTAGTGCATCAATGACTCGATATTTTCACTCCATGCTTACGCTTTCTGCTGCGCCAATATCATGAATCAACTAAAGCTTCCGCTACTCGATGAGAAGATATCATGATCCGAATGTGAGCATGTCGGTCCGAAAGTCACAACATCACATAATACCAACACCACAATGGATGTCTCGAGATTTTTGATTCTGATGATCTCAAAAGTCGGCTCAAATTTATTATCACGTGGATCGGTAAAGACCTCCACTTGGAGTAACCAAACATGCAATGTGAAGAATCAATGACTACGAGCTTAGGAGCAAGGACTACATCAAGAATGCAAGAACAATTGTTAATGTAATATCTATTTGTATTCAATGTAATTTTAGTACATGATTGAGGTGACCTCCTTAGGGAGATTGTTAGGAATTAGAAATTCCGGTATTAAAGAGTCGGTCACCTCAAGTATATGTAATCGTTAAAAGCTCGTAGTCGTAGTTCTTTTAAGTTAAGTAGTATTTAGTTAAGTAACACCGTGGAGGACGGACGGGTCTTTACCACTGTATGCACGATCCACGACCCGTTGTGTGGCGTTTTATGTAAGACTATAAATACTCTCTACCTCCCAAGGTAGAGTTTGATTATGTTGGAGCTCATAATAAGATTTTCTTTCTCTCACCTAAAGTTCCCTAAACCTCTAACTTTCTCTCTAAAATGCTCATCTTCTATCGCCTATGTTTGATTGTGTTATGATGTGTATGTGAAAACCAATATCCTACAGATTCTACCGAATACCTTTTCCTTTATCCTTTGGATCTATTTCTTGAGTAGGTTGAGAAGTTTGTAAGACTTGAGGTTGTTCAACTCCAGGAATACTAATACCTCTTGGTCTTGACATACTGAGCATTATTTGAGCAATGGTCTCATCATCACTGGCAGTATGTTCTACTTGCTGAATTGTTGAAGGACCAGCTTCTTCATCAAAATTTAAGGTTCTTGGTGCAATAAGCTCTTGCCTAAAAGTACCTTTACCTTGAAGAGCAGTACCTTGATCACCAGTACTTTAAGCATCAGTACTTTGAACACCAGTATCTTGAACACCAGTACTTTGTACACCAAAGACTCTTGAGCATCGGATCCTTGAGCATCAGCTGCAGCATGGTTCTTCATCTAGATTTTCATGAGGTTCAGTATCTTCATAAGGTTCTGTAAGATATAGGATTTCACAAACACATTAAACCATAATCATATGAGGCGTTAACAAGGTTTAGAGAGAGAAAGTTCTAGAGAAAGAAAGGGAAGAGAGTTGGGAACTATGTGAAACAAAGAAAAATGGTATTGAAGCTTCAACCCTCTACCTTGGGAGGTAGAGGGTATTTATAGTGTCTTACAAATAAACGCTACCTACGGGTCATGGATCGTGCATACGGTGGGTAAAGACCCGTCCGTCCTCCATGGTGTTACTTAACAAACTACTTACTAACATAACTTGACTACGACTACGAGCTTTCTATCGAATACATATACTGAGGTGACCACTCTTTAACGATGAATTTTCTAATTCCTAACAATCTCC
This sequence comes from Chrysanthemum lavandulifolium, assembly GCA_022545495.1. Taxonomy (NCBI): domain Eukaryota; kingdom Viridiplantae; phylum Streptophyta; class Magnoliopsida; order Asterales; family Asteraceae; genus Chrysanthemum; species Chrysanthemum lavandulifolium. The sequence continues at coordinate 231,506,363 of CM040238.1, read as the reverse complement.
CCTGCGGAGGTCACCTCAATTTACTGATGAATACAAACAGATATTACATTAGATTGTTCTAGGATTCTTGATTAAGTTCTTTGCTCAAGAGCTTGTAGTCTTTGATTCTTCATGTTCCGCATGTTTGGATAATTTCAAGTGGAGGTCTTTAATCGATCCACGTGATGATGAGTTTTGAGCCAAGATGAGATCATCGGCAACATAAATCTCTAACTCATCCATTGTGGTGTTGGTATTATGTGATGTTGTGACATTTGGACCGACATGCTCACATTCGGATCATGATATATTCTCATCAAAGTAGCGGAAGCTTTTATTTGGTTCATGATATTTGCGTGAAGATAGCGTAAGCATGGAGTGAAAGTATCGTAGTCGTTGAAGCACTTATCATGATTTCTTTAGAGATGAATGTGTAGTGTGAGCATGCGGCTATGGATTGACCGCTTCATTCGATCACCGCAACGTCGGTACTGCATACAAGTTAGCAATAAAGTGCACGAAAGTGTCTTTGATCACTTTCGTTGAATTGAGGTACACGGCCCACGGTTCCCGTTGATCAAGACAAGCTTGCTTGTGATCGGTATAATTCAAGAATTTCCTTGACAGGGTTTCGCAATGCTCTAGCTATTCTCAAACCGGAACATCTCAAAGAAGACAACACGAGTGAGTGAACTAGCAATTGAGATTCAGCGATTGATGAAAAGAGATTTGAAAAACAATCGTGTCTCGCTCAATATAAATTGTTTCGCAATACAACGAAGGTTTTAATGAAAATCAATTATCAATCATAAACACCTTTTATTTTGAAATATGAGTACACGCTGATGTGCTAAAGAAAAGAGTTTTAAGCACAACGACCGGTTTTCAAAGGTATCCGTCAATCCATAACCCGAACCAGATTGTTTCATAAATATGAATCGCCCCATTGTTTCGCTCGGTTGTCACATGGTTGATCTATTGGATAGATCTCATATGCCACCCACCGTGAGCTTGTTTGATGTTGGCTCGAAGGCTTTCCATCTTCATTGTGAATATGTTTGCATATCACTCGATGTTCGCAATACCACAAGGATAATGCGCAAGACTCATAAGATATAATCTCTTTCCACATTGTGTGAAACAGAGTCTTCATTCTGATGTCCCAAGGAGATTTGTGGATGATCTCTTGGCTCTAGACTCAATTGTGCACTTTGGTTCCTATGTCGGAGACTAGGGAGAGGTCTCCTTCTTCAATATCAACAATCTCTAAGAGAAGGTCGATAGATTATGTAGGTTCCCGTGAGAATGAAACAAGCCCTTTTAAGAGGAACTTGAGTAGCTTGGGAAGTTAGGTGCAGTGCGTCCTTTGGGTCCATGACGCCTTGTCTTCAATACCAAGTGTTACCTTAGTAACCACCAAGAGCATATGTATTGAACCCGTTTACGCCCTAAGGTTGAATAAATGGAGGGCTATTTCTTTTACCCTTTTCACATTTAATTCTTTTCATTCTTCAACCCTTCAAGTGCTTACCGAGACTTCATAACTAGAACCTTGTTGGGTTTATTCCAAGACTAGCTTAGTCTCATCCGCACTCTTCCCATATCTCACTTTTCTCCTTTTTCATCATACCTAAGGACTTCTACACTAACTAGTGGATTGTCCCTGGGTAAATCCTCCGGTTCGGCGGATCATGGGAGCAAATATCTAACCTTATCATCCTTATACCACCGCATATAAAGAAAATTTGGTCGGTCTATTTGGTATTGTTCATCCGCAATTGGAACCAATTGAAAACCATTTGAAAATCAATCCGGATACTTGTGATATATTATCAAAGCATTTTGTACCGAATTGTTTTTGATATTTTTAGAAAAAGAGCTCCCTCAACATGTGCCTCATGTATTTGAAATCGTTTAGCACACGGAGGCAAGAGGAAGAATTAACTTCTTTGATTACCATTTTCTAAAGATATCAACATCACTTCCCGATTAACTCAAGTAGATAAAGCATATTGGGAAGGATGAGGTTTTCAAAGTTTGCTCCCCTCAATATGTGCCTCGAGGTTTGAAAGAGTTTTGCACATACTAGAGGAACCCGCACTCGAGACAAATCAATCACGTTTCAATTCTTTGTGGTTTAAAGATGCTCCCTCAACATGTGCAAGGAAAATTTGAAATCGTTTGGCACATGCGGGGAGGAAAGCTTACTAAACACTTATAAAACCAATTATCAAGTTATCAGTTTAAATCCAATTTAAATCACAAATTCTCACCCGATCACACTTTCCAAATCCTTTGAGAGCTGTGATCTCTATTGATTTAAATTAAATTTTGAGAGCTTTTTGAGGAGAATAGTGACTTGCGTTTGAAAAGAACATTTTAACTGATAAGGATCAGATTTTCAGACTTTAAACTCCATTGTTTAAACATGCAAGAGTATCTTTTGAAAACATAACATTAGCAAATGTTTTGAATCAATTGTATACAACATTGTTCCTTTTGATTTTCCAAGAATAAACCTTTCTCATTTACGTGCAAATTGTTTGAAAAATAACCTTTTTTTTTTTTTTTTTTTTTTTTTTTTTTTTTTTTTTTTTAATTCGATTGAGATCATTCTCCCCTTAATCAATGACACAAGTTGTTGATTGAGAGATAGAGATTTTGACGGATGATAAGCATGATGATTTACAAGAATAATAGAGTACGAGGTATTTTCAAAGCAATTTTAGTTTTCATTAGATGGCAAATATTTTTCGAAGAATCATTAGACGGAAAAATATTTGGAAAGAGAAACATTTGTCTTTTGATGACAAACATTTGTTTTAAGAATCGAGCATGAGATTTGAAAAATAAAATAAAGCATGGCTCTATTCTTTACCTTTTAAACGGGTTACCGCTCGAAATGACAAGAAACCACCATTTTCTCCGTCTCATTTTTTTTTTTTTTTTTTTTATTTTTTTTAAAACAAACTTATAAACATTCGAAGAACATCTAAAGACCCGTGACATTCTTTGAGTGTCAACACAAAGTTCGTAGATGATATCGAATAAGGAAAAACATGAAAAAATAACAATATTTTTGGAATTTTTCAAGATTTTCTAATTTTTATGGATTTTTGAGAATTTTATATTTTTATATTTTCTTTTGTGGGTTTTGAAATTTTGTATTTTGCTTTTTGAATAAATATATACAAGAGATAGATGAATAAAGACCTTTACTCCTCGTCTTCCTCTTAAAGACACTTGAGTGTTTTCGGTTGTGGACTCTTTAGACCAAGACGTGGAAGGATAAACTCAAAACGTTCTCTAGGAAGAGCTTTGGTGAAGATGTCTGCTAATTGGTATTCAGTCCTCACAAAATAGAGTTCCACCACACCTTTTTCCACTTGTTCTCGAATGAAATGATGTCGAATGTCGATGTGCTTGGCTCTTGAATGTTGAACGCGTTTTTGCAAGAGAGAGCAATGGCACTTTTATTATCACAAGATGAGGGATTTTGTTGAATTCAAAGCCATAGTCGATAATTGATCTCATCCATAGGATTTGAGCACGACAAGATGACATGGCTATATATTCAACCTCCGTAGAGAAATAGAAGTACTCATTTGTTTCTTTGAAGACCACTCACAAGCTTATCACCCAAAACCGAGCACCTCCGGATGTACTTGACGAGTATCTTGACCTCTGCATGATCTCATACCGCATATGTCGTTAGTGACATACCGTTGTCCTTCTGGTACCAAAGTCCCGTGTTGATGGTTCCTTGAGATACCGAAGACCCGCTTAACCGCTTCAAGGTGCTTTTTGGTAGGCTTAGCTCGGTATCTAGCACACATGCATACAACGAACAAAATATTAGGTTCATCGGCGTGAGGTACATCGTGGATCCAATCATACTTGATATTTCGCTTGATCTACCATGATCCCCGAGTGATCCTCATCCAGCTTTGATACGTTCCACCATGGGAGTGTCAACGGTGTCACAAGTGTCAAATCCAAATTTCTTTAAAATTTCATTTGCATATTTAAATTGATTAATGAAAATGCCTCCGGACTTTGTGAAATTTGTAATCCCAAGAAAATGAAATTTGTCCCATCATTGACATTTGAAATTTGGAGCCCATCTCCTTAGAAAACGGTCACATTCATTGGGGTCACGAGCCAAAGATAATATCATCAACATAGATTTGAACGTGAATTAAATGTTTGCTCGACTTTCGGTGAACAATGTCGGATCAACTGCTCCTTTGTCAATCCATAGATAGAAGAAAGTTTGATAGCGTATCATACCATGCCCTTGGAGCTTGCTTCAAGCCGTAAAGAGCCTTCTTCAAGCGATAGACATGAGTAGGATGCTCTTGATTCACAAAACCTTCCGGTTGGGTCGACGATACGACTTCTTTAAGATCTCCGTTAAGAAAAGCCGCCTTTACATCCATCGATAGACAATCATATTCTTACTTGCGCATTAGCCGTGAAGATTACGATTGCCTCGATGCGCGCTAATCGAGCAAATGATTCTTCAAAGTCAATACCTTCCTCTCGACGGTATCCTTTTGCAACCAATCTAGCCTTGTTCTTTAATACATCGCCATGCTCATCAAGCTTTACTTTGAAGATCCACTTTAGAGCAATGATCATGGCACAATCGGAGCGGTACTAATTCCCATACATCTAGTCGATCAAACTCATGAATTTCTTCTTGCATGGCATTGAACCAAATTGCCTTCATTCATTGCGCTTTAACGCCTTTTAGTTCGACCTTGGATAGTACAGAGTTGAAGAAGCACCATAAGGCATCGCTTGCAAGTTGTTTGCGAGTGGATACGGGACGAGAGGATTTTCAATGATGTTGTCCAATGGATGATCATGTGTCCATTTTCTAAGGTGTTCGTGTGGTTGTTGTTGAGGCGCCTAAGTAGCGAGTCGATTTCTCCCGATGAAGATGGTTCTAATGATGATTCAGAGCAAATATGTTTTCAAATGGTGCATCTTCGTAGTAGCAAAGGGATTCTCTCCATCAAGGGTGCGTAAACATTTCCATGATGTACACTCGATGATTGATGATTTGTTGATGAGACAGTGATCGAACAAAGGTCCGCTGACTTAGTGTCATAGAAACCGAAGGGTTAACTTCATTGATGGGGATAGTAGCAGCCTCGATGATGGAATTGACAGATCATTAGCGGTTGGCTCATAGTGTTCATCAAACATTCGATCAAACAGCTTCTTCAAGTCATCTTGAAGGAGGCACATAAGGAGTTCTTTGGTGATCTCGCGCCGAACCGTCAAGTCAAACAGACTTAAAACAGCTCAGACACAAATACAATGAAGATCAGAGAATACAGGGGATTCCCGGGTCGTTATGTCCCACGGAGACTCAATGGTGTGTATAACACTTGATCAGACGATAGAATGATCACTAATGATAGCGATCAGAAAGGATTAGATTGAATATTACACTACTGAAAAAGGTAATAAATAAAAGCGACTTAAATGCAAATTAAGAAAATTAAAGAGATAAAAGATATTAAATAAACGCTATCACTATATTTAAAGTGATGAACGTTTAAAACCAAAAACGTACGTTTTAAAATAAAAACTACGTTAACGTACAAAATAAAACGTGAAACTTATACAATATAAATCCTAAAAATATGAAAATACATTTTACAATCCTAATGATATGAGAAAATTATTAGAAAAATAAAATTATTTTTATGACTAATTAATTAATTATTATTAATTAAAACTATTTATTAAGTATTTAAAATACACTAAAATAGAAGAAAATACAAAATTAACCTAGAAAAATAAACTTATGATTTTGAAAATCTAAAATACTATAAAACTAATTTTAAAACAGAAAATATATTTTTAGACTTTTTATGTATTTATTACTAATTTAAAACTATTTAAAACTAATTTAAATTATTAAAATACCAAATAAAAGGAGAAAATAGGAAAAATACTTTTAAGCTTTTTACATATATCTAAACTTAAGAAAATGAAAATTATTTTTGGAACTTTTCTTAATTAAATGCAATTAAAGCTAATTAAAATTGATTAAAACCGATTTTAATTAAGAAAAATACTAAACAGTTGTCTAAAAATTATGAAAATTTCAGGAAATACTAAAATGATAATATGAATCTATGAAAATGAGAAATAAACAGCTTATGTGTAGAATATGAAAGCTATAGTGTAACAGATTGACAAAATAAGCTACTAAATAAGAGCAAATAAGCTAATTAGCTAACCAAACAGTGAACAAAGCTAACTTATCCTAAAATGAACTAATTGCAACTGATTCTAACTACTCCTAACAAGTTATAAGCTCAAATCAATGATACAAGCCAACTGCCTAAATAAGCAAACCAGTGAAGACCCCCTACTGTTGGGGCTTATGCACTAGCTTATCCAACAAGCAAACTCAAAAACTACTAATGCAGTCCTATAAACAACACGGCCACTACAATTGTGCCAAATTGCGAGACCATGGAAAGCTCTTTTGAGCCCTGTGCAAGTTGCACAAAATCGAGGAAATCTCAAGATCAACCGAGTTCAAGGAAAGCGTGAACTAGGCTCACATTCACAAGCTTGTTTGAAGCTTGTAGAAAAATCACTAAAATCCAAAAAAATGCAGATAAGTAATGGCACCAGGAGAGGTTTCTAAAATGCCAAATTTCACTTGATAAGTCCAAAGCATGAGCTCAAGAAAATTCCTAGTAGTTGGCTCAAAAACAGGTTTTTTGCCACTTTTGACTTTTGAAGTAAAACTGAAAGTTTGACTTTCATGAACTTTGAACTTGATTTCTAGACTGATATTGATGTCAATGATTGAAATGAGATTGTTGCAAGCAATATTTAACACTTTTAAACACAAATCAATGATTTGCTAAACCCAAAACTACAACAAAGGATGTGAGAGATGGATTACTCTTGATGTTTGACTTTCTTGGTGTTGCAGACCCAAACTAGAACGGATATGAGTCAAATATAACTCAACTAGCATGAACCAACAAGACTTGATCGAGAATAAACCCTTGGGATAGCTTTAAGCAGTTGTACCAAACATACCTTTAGCACATCGATATGCAATTAAAATGATAAAACAATGAGCAATCTTGAATTAATGATCAAACTACACTAATGTAACTTAAATAAAACTATTGGAACAGATTTTAACTAGTTTAAACTACAAATACTGATTATGCAAATAAAACTTGAAAATCACTTACACAAGTCCAAAGCTGCTAGCTTGAAACCATGGACCATGAACCACTAACCTATCCAAAATCACCCCAATATCTTCTAAACTAACTCAATTCCACAACTGCATCATCCCATTTCCATTTCCATTCCAAACTTGCCCAAGTTTGACCTTATTTGACTTTTATTGACTAGAACACAACTTTGCTTAAAACTTAAATTTGAACTTACCAAAAGCTTTAATAAGCTTATATAAGCTTCTTTGAATCCACAAATTAAGCCACTAAAGCTTTGACATAGAAATTCGAAATTGAAAATTGCACAGTGAACTAGAAACTTTGGAATGTAAACATAACCTGGAATTAATACTTGGAAAGAGTTTTAATACACTTTAAATGACTTAACTTAACAATATGAAGCAAAAGATTACAATTTAGGACCTAACTAAAAACAGAAACATAAAAACGACATTAAGTTAAAACTAAAAACTACAAGACTCTCTACTTGCTTCTTTCTTCTTTTCTTTTATACCCAAACAGTTTCCACTTGTATTCTGAAGAGTTCCCACTTTCATTTGTAGCCATTAGATGAGTCAAGACACTCTTGGCCGTTTGATTGTTTTTGGCGCCAAAATGGGTATTAACAGGTGGAGGGTTGAGTGAAATGGTTGAAGGATCATTAATTGTTTCTTGGATTTGTGTTGAGGTGGGGGGACAGGGAAAGTGATAAGGAGAGGAGGGGGGTTGAGGTGGAGGTGTTTGCAGAGAGCAGTTGGGATGGTGGAGAAAATGGCGGGCAAGTGGGGATTTGACCAGAGCTTTGACTGGCCAGATATAATAATAGGGGGGGTTCAAATTGGGGGGTCCAATGGTTTAGGCAGGGGTCAATAGGTTTGTGATAGGGTCCAATAGGTGTAAAGGGTAATAATACACAAGGACCTATTTGCAATTTTCTGAAAATACAAGGACTATTGCTGCCAATTTGGCAAAGATGCTCAAAGGACTAAAATGACAAAGTTTAATAATGCAAGGACCAAAGTTGCCATTTTCAGATTTTCCGGGGGCCAATTTTGCCAATTTTCAAACTTGGAGGACTATTTTTGCAATTTTCTCAAACTTTTTATATTTTTCACCAAAGGACTAAATTTGACAAGTTATGATTTAAAAAGGACCTTTGGTGACTTTTCTTTGACATTTTGACTCGGGGACTATTTTTGACAATTTTTGAAACTTGGGGACTAAAAGCGCAATTTTGCAAATTTGATATGTTTTTCATCCGATTTTGATATTTTGCATTTAAAACACATAAAACACTGATTTGTGATATTTTGATCATTTTGATGTGTTTTGAGTGTTTTCGAGATGATTTTGCAGTTTATATTACACAAAATGATGAGTATTTAGACACTCATCAATCCCCACATCGAGATATTGCTAGTCCCTAGCAATGATTTGAGAAAACATAATGGATTTGAAACTCTTTACCAAAAGCCATTACTTGGAGTAGCCAAATGTTTCAGTTCATGTAAGAACCATGGTACACCGATAACCATGTGATTTTGAGCAAACCACCGACTTTCAACGGATTTGATTTGTCTTTACCGAAGCCGTACCCACGGACTAGCCAACTCTAAGATAAATTATCGAATTATCTTTGGTGAGTGAATACCAATTATGGATTTTCCATCGCCTTTACCACAAGCCATAATCTTGCGGGCTAGCCAACTCTTCACTTTTTAGGATATGGTGAGTTGAGAACCATACAATTTTGGGCAAATTGCAAGCCATATAAACGGATTTGAGAAATCTTTACCAAGAGCCGTTTGCTCTGGATTAGCCAATCTTTTATCTTACGATGCAAGCGGATCGATAACCAAATGAGTAAGTGTAAAACACTTACTCCAAAAAATTTTGGCCAAAACGGGAATTGGGTAGATAATATATGAAATTGTGAGAATTCCCCCCACTTAGAAATGAATATTGCCTCAATATTCAAAGTACCTAGCGGTTATGCCGAAACAAAGAACGTGAAAGGGAAATATTACGGCCATTATTTAGAAAGATTTTTTTTTTTTTTTTTTTTTTTATATATATATATATATAACATGTGGGCATCACCCCACACTTAGGTGGTAGAAAGGGGTAAGAAGACAAAATATGGGTGAAAACCCAAATAGTGTGTGCTCTTGTTTTTTGATTTCAGTCGCTAGCTTGACTCGACCCCGAATTCATTGGTTCATGGGAAGAAAAGTGGAAGAAACAATCTCCATCGGACTTTCATTCAAGATGTTTGACAAACATATGAAGCATGTGAAAGTTCCACACCGATGAGATATACATAGAACCGGCTCAAAAATGATAAGTGAAAATGCCGGGGTCAAAGATAGTGTCCTCACTCCCGAAGGAGTGAAGAAGAGAGGAAGTCACCAAGTAGGTGAAGAAAAGAAGGAAAAGCATGATAACAATCATGATTAGATCTTCTTCCTCGGGATTAAGTGCAATTGCACCTATTTGGATTTTATTGGTTGAGCTCTTTGGGTTGGAAGGCATCTCGGTAGGGAGGGTTGGAAAATTTGTCATAGAAATACAAACTCTCATGATTGAGAACTTTTCCCCCCGATCATGATTTTGCCATCCAAACAATCATACCCAATGGAGATATGATATGAGAGAGTTCACCGCGAACTCCTCATGAAGAGAATCATTCACATGATGTGAATTTGTGAATTCTCGTTCCAATCAGACTCATCACTATCCTCGATCCGAGTATCAAAGAGTGGATTCTCAGAATTGAGGTGAATTCAATTGAATTCAAATAGAGGATTGGTGAAAGTAGCTTTGAATGTTTCGGGAACAAAGTGATCAACATTCTCATTTGGATTGTTGGGATAAGAAGTGAGTGAACAATCATTATCAATGAGACTTCGGTCTCTCCCGGATCGGCTTCAAATCAAAGAGTGGATTGATGTGAGTGAGTTCACCGGAGAACTCCTCAAGAGGGGATCGACATCGATATGGAAGTGATGCCTCAACGTACTCGATGTCTCCATAGGAAGCACAATCGTCGCTAAGATCGGAGAAAGTTTCAAAATGATCTCGAGAACACTCAAGAGGAAAGGAGAATCACACATAAGATCGAAATTCCTCGTGACTCTCTCGGATTGGGATAAGGTCCTCAACACTAGGCGATTCCATTTACGGAATAGTGCTAAGCTCATCCCCATGTTTAGAGAGTGAGTGGGAATATCGGTGTGATAACAATGATCGAGGGAGATTAGATGGACTAGCATACATATGTTTAATACTTAACATTTGTTCTTCTTCTAGTAATTCCATCATAGTCTTTTCTCCCCGACTTTTCATGGAAGGAGTCTCAACCGATGAACTTGATGAACTGTTATAAAATTGTAGGATATCAAGGATATCTTCATCATCATCGTCATCGTGAATGAAACGGAATCGAGAGCTAGATTTGGCGCTTTTTCTATTGCAATTGATTCCCCAATGATTTTTCAAACGCAACTGGGAATCTAATTTAGCGACCCGCTCTTGACTAACAAAACTTCCATTGATTTTTCATTTGGATTATCATGGAGTGTTTAGATTCCTTCAAATCTTTCACTAAATCCAAAAGATCAAGGAGAAGATTTTGAGGAAGTGAATCAGCCGGTTGTAGAGGTTGGTCATGATATGAAGATCCGTAGTCGTTACAAGGAAATGGGTTCCTGCTTGACAATCCGAGCTAGAATGAGGACCTCCACAATACTACAACAAGAAACTGATGTGGCCGCGAGTGGTATGTGTTGTAGTCATAATTGTTATCGTGAACCCGCTCATAGACAAGCGTGTTTCACGATTGACAATCGAATCGGAATGAGAACCACCACAAGACTCACAACAAGAAACTGCCGAGTATCACAAAGTGGTAGCCGATGGAATAAATCGATCGTGTTATGGTAGGAATAGGGATCCCGGTTATGATGGACCCGCTTCCCGATTCCACCATGCTACAAGCGGGGCAATTGCCACCATTATAAGGACCACCACACCATTGACAACCAAGAGGGTGAGGATAAGACATAGAAAGAATCAAAGGTTAACAGAGGGTAAGAATTGAAGAATCAAAAAGGTGAGAGGGTAAAGAGGAATATTTTTGGTATTTTTGAAAACATGACGATAAAACAAAGAATGAAAATATTTTTGGCTTTTAACACTTTAGGAAAAGTGTTAATGAACTTTGGATTTTCTTATAACTTTGCAAAACTTTTACAAACGGCGGGTATGTGCAACAATGGATCGAAAATGGCTAAACACACGCTAAAGCTCCCCGCAATGGCCGCTAAAATTTTGATCTCGTGTCGAACCGTCAAGTCAAACAGACTTAAAACAATTTCGAGACACAAATACAATGAAGATCGAGAATACAGGGATTCCGGTGTCGTTATGTCCCACGGAGACTCAATGGTGTGTATAACACTTGATCGACGATAGAATGATCACTAATGATGTGATCGAAAGGATTAGATTGAATATTACACTCTTGAAAAAGGTAATAAATAAAAGCGACTTAAATGCAAATTAAGAAAATTAAAGAGATAAAAGATATTAAATAAACGCTATCACTATATTTAAAGTGATGAACGTTTAAAACCAAAAACGTACGTTTTAAAATAAAAACTACGTTAACGTACAAAATAAAACGTGAAACTTATACAATATAAATCCTAAAAATATGAAAAATACATTTTTACAATCCTAATGATATGAGAAAATTATTAGAAAAATAAAATTATTTTTATGACTAATTAATTAATTATTATTAATTAAAAACTATTTATTAAGTATTTAAAATACACTAAAATAGAAGAAAATACAAAATTAACCTAGAAAAATAAACTTATGATTTTGAAAAATCTAAAATACTATAAAACTAATTTTAAAACAGAAAATATATTTTTAGACTTTTATGTATTTATTACTAATTTAAAACTATTTAAAACTAATTTAAATTATTAAAAATACCAAATAAAAGGAGAAAAATAGGAAAAATACTTTTAAGCTTTTACATATATCTAAACTTAAGAAAAATGAAAATTATTTTTGGAACTTTTCTTAATTAAATGCAATTAAAGCTAATTAAAATTGATTAAAACCGATTTTAATTAAGAAAAATACTAAACAAAGGTCTAAAAATTATGAAAATTTCAGGAAATACTAAAATGATAATATGAATCTATGAAAATGAGAAATAAACAGCTTATGTGTAGAATATGAAAGCTATAGTGTAACAATGACAAAATAAGTTTACTAAATAAGAGCAAATAAGCTAATTAGCTAACCAAACAAAGGAACAAAGCTAACTTATCCTAAAATGAACTAATTGCAACTGATTCTAACTACTCCTAACAAGTTATAAGCTCAAATCAATGATACAAGCCAACCGCTAAATAAGCAAACCAAATGAGACCCCTTGTTGGGGCTTATGCACTAGCTTATCCAACAAGCAAACTCAAAACTACTAATGCAGTCCTATAAACAACTCGGCCGCCTACAATTGTGCCAAATTGCGACCATGGAAAGCTCTTTTGAGCCCTGTGCAAGTTGCACAAAATCGAGGAAATCTCGGTATCAATCGAGTTCGATGAAAGCGGGAACTAGTTTCACATTCACAAGCTTGTTTGAAGCTTGTAGAAAATCACTAAAATCCAAAAAATGCGAGATAAGTAATGGCACCGGAGAGGTTTCTAAAATGCCAAATTTCACTTGATAAGTCCAAAGCATGAGCTCAAGAAAATTCCTAGTAGTTGGCTCAAAAAGTGTTTTTTGCCACTTTCGACTTTTGAAGTAAAACCGAAAGTTTGACTTTCATGAACTTTGAACTTGATTTCTAGACCGATATTGATGTCAATGATTGAAATGAGATTGTTGCAAGCAATATTTAACACTTTTAAACACAAATCAATGATTTGCTAAACCCAAAACTACAACAATGGATGTGAGATGGATTACTCTTGATGTTTGACTTTCTTGGTGTTGCGACCCAAACTAGAATGAGATATGAGTCAAATATAACTCAACTAGCATGAACCAACAAGACTTGATCGAGAATAAACCCTTGGGACAGTTTAAACAGTTGTACCAAACACACCTTTAGCACATCGATATGCAATTAAAATGATAAAACAACCGAGCAATCTTGAATTAATGATCAAACTACACTAATGTAACTTAAATAAAACTATTGGAACAGATTTTAACTAGTTTAAACTACAAATCGATTATGCAAATAAAACTTGAAAATCACTTACACAAGTCCAAAGTCGCTAGCTTGAAACCATGGACCATGAACCACTAACCTATCCAAAATCACCCCAATATCTTCTAAACTAACTCAATTCCACAACCGCATCATCCCATTTCCATTTCCATTCCAAACTTGCCCAAGTTTGACCTTATTGACTTTTATTGACTAGAACACAACTTTGCTTAAAACTTAAATTTGAACTTACTAAAGCTTTAATAAGCTTATATAAGCTTCTTTGAATCCACAAATTAAGCCACTAAAGCTTTGACATAGAAATTCGAAATTGAAAATTGCACAGTGAACTAGAAACTTTGGAATGTAAACATAACCTGGAATTAATACTTGGAAAGAGTTTTAATACACTTTAAATGACTTAACTTAACAATATGAAGCAAAAGATTACAATTTAGGACCTAACTAAAAACAGAAACATAAAAACGACATTAAGTTAAAACTAAAAACTACAAGACTCTCCTACTTGCTTCTTTCTTCTTTTCTTTTATACCCAAACAGCTTCCACTTGTACTCTGAAGAGTTCCCACTTTCATTTGTAGCCATTAGATGAGTCAAGACACTCTTGGCCGTTTGATTGTTTTTGGCGCCAAAATGGGTATTAACAGGTGGAGGGTTGAGTGAAATGGTTGAAGGATCATTAATTGTTTCTTGATTTGTGTTGAGGTGGGGGACGGGAAAGTGATAAGGAGAGGAGGGGGGTTGAGGTGGAGGTGTTTGCAGAGAGCATTGGGATGGTGGAGAAAATGGCGGGCAAGTGGGGATTTGACCGAGCTTTGATCGCCGATATAATAATAGGGGGTTCAAATTGGGGTCCAATGGTTTAGGCAGGGTCAATAGGTTTGTGATAGGTCCAATAGGTGTAAAGGGTAATAATACAAGGACCTATTTGCAATTTTCTCGAAAATACAAGGACTATTGTCGCCAATTTGCAAAGATGCTCAAAGGACTAAAATGACAAAGTTTAATAATGCAAGGACCAAAGTTGCCATTTTCGATTTTCCGGGGCCAATTTTGCCAATTTTCAAACTTGGAGGACTATTTTGCAATTTTCTCAAACTTTTATATTTTTCACCAAAGGACTAAATTTGACAAGTTATGATTTAAAAAGGACCTTTGGTGACTTTTTCTTTTGACATTTTGACTCGTGGACCTGTTTTTGACAATTTTGAAACTTGGGGACTAAAACGCAATTTTGCAAATTTGATATGTTTTCATCCGATTTTGATATTTTTGCATTTAAAACACATAAAACACTGATTTGTGATATTTTGATCATTTTGATGTGTTTTTGAGTGTTTTCAGATGATTTTGCAGTTTATATTACACAAAAATGATGAGTATTTAGACACTCATCAGCTGGCGAGGAGTCATAAACAAGAGTAGAACTGATGGGACTACTTGATGATGCGGGTCCAGAACTGGGTTGTCCTAGAGCCATTGGACCAGTCACCTCATCAAACGTAACGTGAATTGTTTCCATGATATTTCGGGTTCTTTTGTTGTAGATTCGGTATCCTTTTCTGTTTGGTGCATATCCTACAAAAACTCCAATGTCCGCTTTAGCTTTAAGTTTGCCTAAGTCTTGGCCCTCATTAGTTGGATAACACAATGCACCAAACACACGAAGGAATGAGGATTAGGTTTTCTATTGTGGACAAGTTCATATGAAGTTTTCCATGAGCGGTGTGAATTAGGGATCGATTTTGAGTGTAGCATGCAAAGGGCAATGGCTTCACCCGAGAAACATTGGAACCTTTGAGTAAATCAACATTGTTCTTGCTTCCACAAGAGTTCGATTTCATCTTTCAACTACACCGCTCATTGAGGAGTTCGTGGAACATTTCTTTGATTACCGATTCCAACACTTTCATAAAACTCACTAAGTTGTTTATTAACAAACTCGCCCATTGTCTGCTCGGATGATTCTCGATAGTTTTGTTAAGTCGAACTCGCAATGCTTGATAAGTTTGATGATGATATCCGAGTTTCATCCTTTGTCCTTAAGAACTTAACCTGGTGAATCGAGAGTAATCATCAACCACAACTAACACATATTTCTTCCCAAAGATATTTTGCACTCTCATGGGTCCACATAAATCCATGTGAATTGTATGAAGAACTTCTGTAACTGAGTTTGTACGTTTGGGTTTGTGGGCGTACTTCTTGCTTTTTCTCAATTGGCATGCTGAACAAAGATGATCCTTTTCATACTTTAGTCTAGGTAAACCTATAACTAAGTCCTTTCTGGAGAGATCATTGATGGTGCCGAAGTTCAAGTGATTGAGACGACGATGCCATAACCATGAATTTGTTTTCGAGGCCTTTGACAACAAGCAAATTGGAGAAGACTTCATCATATCTTTGATAGAGATGGTGTATAGATTTGAACCACGTGTTCCTCTTAAAAGTTCTTTACCATCAAGTTCTCTAACTAAAAGTATGTTTTCAAGGCCACTTCTAGATCGTAATCACGTAATCGACCGACGAGAATAAGTTATGACCAAGACCTTCACGTAATATACCCCGGAGATAACACTATCAACGACAACATAATCTCCATAACCCATAATTGCACCAAAATGATCGTTCCCGAATCTAACAATCCCGATGAATTTGCTCACGGTTCATGAGCGTGACCGTCTCCAAATATATGCTTGGAACAAATGAGTCCGTGTACCACGTAATGATTTGAACAATCTGCAGTTGAACACAAACAAGAATGGATAACTGGATAATTGGGAACCCCATGCAATAATGGGTTCCACTTGGTTAGTAACAGTAATTAGAACACCCACATCAAAAGTAGAAACAATGGAATCATCAGAAATAGATGCAGTGCTAGTGTCCGTATAAGACCTATTCAAAGTATGTTCACTTCTTAAGGGAATAGTTCTACCAGTAGGCATCCACTTCCTAATGGGCATTGATCTAGATATTTTAGGGCACATCTCATTAAGATTGAATTTTCACCCAGTAGGTATCCACTGATAACATATGTTGCTAAATTTCCTCCCTGTGGGTTTCCAATGTTTCCTAACCTTCTTCCGCCATTGCATTCTAGCCTTCTTAGCTCGATTTTTTGCATTAACAATCTTAACAGGTATTTAACAAAGATTAGACAAATCATTCACACCACATTCATGATTAGTAATGTAAACAACGCAATCATCATTACATGTTTTGCCAAAAGTAGCGTAATTCGCATTAATTACAAGATGCTTAGAGCTAACACTAGAATCAACACGATTCGCTTTATTCAAATTCTCCCTAAGGTGATCTTCTACTCTTCCACCGAACATTCCTAGCTTGCAAGGTCCTATAATTCTTGGTATTGCCCGGAGGCTTTGACCCGCTTGCTTTTATGTCACCGACACTCTGTAGAGGAATTATGGGAACATTAGTTGGTTGAGCTACTTTTTGCATTCCTGAACTAGACGTGCAAGGATCTGAACTACTAGAAGGCACCTTAGAGTTCACTTTCATATTACTGGGCATAGAATGGTTTGTTTACTTGGCACTAGGCATAGAACAAGGCATCACAGCTTTACCTTTAGCACCTAAGGTTTTTGGACATGTTGCTATTAAACATTTTAGCAATTCCTGAGATCGTTTGGCCTGAATGCAAGCAAACCTAATTTCACTATCAAGTGGCTTATTTATGAAATCCTCTTCAACGATCTCACGGAGACATTCAAGACTATCCTTAAGGCGAGCAAAATAGTTATGAAATAAAATTTCGTTATTCCTAAGATGAGGAGGAATGTATTTAACAATCACAATATATTTGCGTCGAGGATGACTTTGATGCAACATTCTCATTAAAGACAAGTGGCGCTTCCTTTTTCCCGACTCTCGATTCTCAATTTCTTTTTGTAAAGACGTTATTTTTCGTTGTTTTTGTCACGGTGACTTTCATTGAATCATATAACTCTTTAAAGTGTCGTTTAACTTTTCATTTTCTTCTAGAAAACTCTCGCTTTCTTTTGGTAAAACATTAACCAAGTTTTGATGATGAAAAGTTTGAGAATACCGAGAATCTAAAGGAGGAGGCATTTGGGAGCCACCACATTGTTCTTTTCACCTTTTAATTGAGAAATTTGGGCTTTCAACTTTCTCGATCGTGTTACAATGAGCTTGAATCGTTACGTCACGTTTGTTTATCCGAAAACTCGCATTAAACTCTAGAACATCCGAGGATGTCTTGATATTTGAGGTTTTGACATTTTCTTTAAGATGTTGATATTTTAGTTGCAAATCAAAATGTTCAACTTCTAGTTTAGAAAGATGTTTTACCAAATTATCGTGATCATCCAGATCAGTTTTCTCATTTAGTTCTGAGTTTTTGTTTTCAAGCTCAATGACATGATCATGGGAAACTTTCAATGCAATAGATAATTCATGAAATCGAGAAGCAATAATAGAGTGCTTAGTAACAGTGTAAAACACATCTTGAGCAACACAACTTGAAATCAAATTCTCATTTAAGATATGCAAGTTTTTCCTTTCAACTTCATTATATTTGAGTTCCTGTTCATAATCATTGACCTCAATTATCATAGCATCAAATTCCTTTTCCATTTCTTTAATATAAGAATTTATTCCCTTTTGAAGACTCTCAAATTGAACTTTTAATTGTTTAAAGAAAGGCATAACCTCAGTTAAATAACATTCTTTAGTTTGCTCAAAACCCTTTCCCCTCGCTATCCCCGTAGGTGTGATTCTCTTCTTACACGCTTTCTCAAAATCAACAAAAATTGATAAACAACATACAAGTGATTAAGGTTTTGCTATTAGTGGCAATGGATCTAGGAACTAAATGCATTGGTGTATTTGGAGGATACACGAGTTGCAGTGCATTTTCCTAAGGGAGTGTTAGTTTCAACAAGTACATTAACTTTTTTATCCATATCTTTCTTCCAAAAAATCTGTTCTGGGGTTAATTGAGTTTGAGGCTTAAACATATTAAGGGAGATCCAATTTTCCTTAGTGTAATCATGGGGTTTGATCGTTATGTTTTTCTCTTTACATGCAAGATCGTTAAGCTTCTTATCCATTTTCTCCCTAGATGCATCATCTAATCTTCTATCCTCTTCAATGCTTCCAATACATGATGGTGTTTGCTTAGGTTTAAGAATCTCATTACCATCATACAGTACCTTATGAGCAGTTCTAGCCTTTTAACTACCTCGTGATTTGGTTCCTCAACAAGGGGAATACTGTGCTTATCGCTTATGACTCTATGCTTAGTGATCAAGTGAGCGATCAATGGTATTCCTTGTACGCACAACTTATTTTCAAGCTTGTTTTTCAAAGTTTTTAGATTGGAAAATCATTCAAAAGTTTTGATTCCTTAGCATTGAATTCTTGCTAAGCATTTTAACATTTTCTTGAAGTTCTTGTTTTGCTTAGCGCTTTAGAAAGCTTTTCTTGTAAGGAGTTTAACTCTTGTTTTAATACTTCTTCTCTAAAATTACTTTTTCTAATAATTATACGCATTTGGTCATCCATTTCCGCCACGGGTGGTTAACTCAAACTTTGCACGTTGTTCATAAATAGAAACTTGTTCTTTATAGGCATTCGCCTCGTAGATAGCGTAATCATCGTAGGCACATGCAAAGTATTCATAAAAACATACTCATTATTGATCATGGAAGATGCATTACTTGGTACAACCTCACTTTCACTTTGCATCACATATTGATCATATGGGACAATATTGCTATTACCCTCATCATCAATATCCGATTCATAAGTTTCAAGAGATTGTACTTTATTATGCATCTTTGCTCATCAACTTCATCATATAGTTTTAATACCTCCGAGATGATTGATTCTTTGGATGGACCAGCTTGTCGTGATGATGAGACCTTAGGAGAGACCATTGGAGAAATGCTAGTCATGAAAATTGTTTGTGCAAGAGGTTCATCATCGACGCCGAGTCGTATGCATCACGTCACGACTTGAAAGGCATTCGATGATTGTGACCTATCTCCCAATTGGTCGCTCATCCACATCTCGCATCATATGTCTTGGCATTGCCCTTAGTAAGAAACAACAACTCCTCTTCATCCAAAACATCACCATTATCCTGAGCTTGCACAAGTAACATCTTGTCTCTGAAGTACTCCGCATTTTGAGGACGTTTTGGAGATGTACAGTTCCTTGCTATATGTCCATCACCACCACAGTTGTAACACTTAATTGGCTTAGCTTGACCTTGATTTCCATTCCTTCCCCGATTCTGATTTGCAATATAACCTCCACCTACTCCACCTCTTCCCTGTTCATATTGTCTTCCTTGAACTGGTTGCACCATAACTTTTCCATCTCTGACAACAACATGATTGTGTAGATTGGATGCAGTTCTGATCTCATTGTTAGTGTGAAGACTATTGGTATGTGGGCTAAGGGTCAAGTTTTGTTTAACCATAAGAGCTAGTTGATTGATGAAGTGTCCCATGACTGCATCAGCATCTGCTTGCTTGAAACTCGGATCGGGAATGAGTTTGTGATTACCATTACCCGTGGGTATGACTTGAGAAGCTTTGGTCATGATACCCACATTGGTATAGAAAGCTGTAGAATCATTTGGTGAGCTTGTTTCTCCCTGGTTGGTTTTGAACTGATCAAGAATCCTTTTTTCAAACATAGCATGCCTCTCATTCTGAAGAAGGAAGGCATACAATTGCTCATAGTTTGTATTCTTTAGTCCTTTGGTTAGCTTCACGAGGTGACAAATTTGTGCCACTCGGGATTCATTTTGTTCACAAACTTTGAGTTCAAATTTAATGTTTGGCATGGTCATTTTGATATTCCTCATATCATTCACAAGCTTGTGGAATCTCACGTAATATTCATAGACACTCTCATCGTGTTTCATCTTGAAATGCTCAAATTCATCATACGCTTGTGATTCTCTGCTTCTTTAGTTAATTCGAACCCGAGAGAAGCATCTTGACATTATCCCAAACCGCATTGGCTTCGGTGTTGTGATTGATAAGCTTGTAGATATCTTTTGGAAGACCTCAAGTATAATGTTGAAGCCCCGATATCAAGATCGAATGCTTTTTCTCCGTATCACCGAGCTCATCATACGCTTTTAGTCCGTCCAATCCAAAGATCTTTGTTCCATCGCCAGCAGATCAATTATGTCTCTTGTAGTCTCAATCGATAAGGTCCTTCATCAATTGATTTGAGAATGTTGACCCCATTTTCTTTTCCCAAGCAAGACAATCGGATTCGCTGAGCCCATAAGTCATAATCGCTTATGTCACATAGGTGGACAAGTATCGATGCACCGCTGAACGCCCTCGACCACGTAAGAAACGATAGTAGGAACGATGTTTGACATGATTACAAGTTCTACGGATTTTACTATTCTTTGATTAAACCGGAAATTGATTCTTTCACGGATTTTAATAAACCAAAAGAACAACCGTAAAATGTAGCACGAAGAAGTGACAAGTCTCAATAGACAAGTAGCAAACAATCAACTCACTTTAGGATCAACTCGCTAAATGTACAACTCGCTTAGATAAACAAGTCGCTAAAGAACCAACTCGCTTAATAGCCAAGTCGCATATAGAGACAACTCGCTTAATAGCCAAGTCGCAAACAGAGACAACCCGCTTAACCACCAAGTCGCTTAAACTAACTCACGGGTCGTACAACTCGCTTAATAGCCAAGTCGCTAGAACTCAAGTCGCTAAAGAAACAACTCGCTTAGAACCCAAGTCGCATAAAGAGTCAACTCGCTAAATAGCCAAGTCGCATATACCAACTCGCTTCCAATAACAAAGCAACTCGCTCAAGAAACACAACTCCGAGACTCAACTCGCCGCATAACTTTCACAAACAACCACTTTATCAATCAAAAACAACCGACCACAATGATTTAAGCCTTCCAATTCAAAACCTAAACACATATGATGATCCTACACACAAAAGTACACACAAAATTCAAACTTTAACACTAGAATTTTTCCAAATGATTCAAACTCTCCTAAACACTTATAACCCCAAAAACCTTATGAAATCCACCAAAACAAAGAGCATGAAAGATGAGTAATCAAACCATGGCTCTGATACCAATTGTAAGATATACGATTTCACAAACACATTAAACCATAATCATATGAGGCGTTAACAAGGTTTAGAGAGAGAAAGTTCTAGAGAGAGATAGTTCTAGAGAGAGAAAGGAAAGAGAGTTGGGAACTATGTGAAACAAAAAAAAATGGTATTGAAGCTCCAACCCTCTACCTTGGGAGGTAGAGGGTATTTATAGTGTCTTACAAATAAAGGCCACCTACGGGCTGTAGATCAGGCATACAGTTTTTAAAGACCCGTCCGTCCTCCACGGTGTTACTTAACAAACTACTTACTAACATAACTTGACTACGACTACGAGCTTTCTATCGAATACATATACTTGAGGTGACCGACTCTTTAATTACTAAATTTTCTAATTCCTAACTGGTTCAGCATCTTCATTCAAATTCTCTTGCTCCAAATACCTCCCCAATTGGAATGAAGACTGATTATGAAGCTTCTTGCCCTTAGAAACCTGCTTAGATTTTTTACCTTTCTTCTTATGTGATTTTACCCACAACCTTTGATGTTGAACTAGTGGCCAGACAAACCTTTTCAATCTCTTGAACTTGTTGTTCAACTTCAACAGCCAGCGACTGAGCTTCATTATCCTTCTTCAACCTCATTAACTCCCTGTTAATGCATAATTATCCGTAACTACTCCCAAGAGCCATGACTCCCTCATCTCCTCCAGATGTTTGAGACCCATCTGTTGAAGTATAATCATTGGGAGATGATGGTGGATTCACATCTGGTTCTGAATCAGCATGTGCAGTTCCTTGCAAAGATGCAGTACTTCCCCTTGAAGCAGTATGTTGAGAAGCAGTTTCTTCCCTTGAAGGCTCAGTATCATGACTTGAATCTGCTTCATCTCTAACAGCCTGTGCTACTTCCATCATATGAGCAGTTAAAGGTGTATTTCTCCCAGAAAACTTATCACTCTTTCTAGCCATAAATGTAAACACCTTTGGAGGAAGTACAACAACATGTAACAAGCTTGAAGGTTTAGGTATATCCTTAAGCTGTTTGTTCAAGAATAATTGAACAAATATAGGGTACATCAGGAATGGTGAACCATTAGAGATATGAGAAAGCATACCATCCAAAATCATACGTGAAAAGTTAAAAGGGTTGATTGGTAGCTAATCCCACTAATGCAGAGGCTATGTTTGCACCAAACTGTTCCCATGAACTACTTTTGGGACTCAAGCAATGAAGTAAAATATGAACGAGATATTTCCATTGAGGACTAAACAAGGGCTTCCTAAAAGTAGTTTCAGTGAGAGACCCTTCATACCCTATATCTCTGAGTGTATCCCAAAACACTTGTTTTTTTTAAAACGAATAGCACCTTCTTCATCATTAAACAATAAATCTTCCCTGATTGTGGCTTCACTAATTCTAAGCATCCTTCCAAAGAACCTTAGCTTGAATGAAAGATTCATCATCTTGCAAATGTGATCTAGCAGTAGCCCAAAATTGTTGGATCCATGGTTCAATGATATCAGGGTTGATCAGCAAAGCATAATTGATTGAAGATCCAATAAGGAAATCCATTATATCATGAAAAGTGATGTTAGATGGTGTCTTGTCCAGATTAGCAACCATGTTGTGCTTACTAACGGTGTTACAATTAGCCATTGCTTGTTTGTTAGACGAATTTATGGATCAGTGAAAGTGAATGATGAGAAAAGTGATGAATGGATGGATAAGTATAAAGGTGAGAGTAAAAATTGGCAGTGTAGTTATTTATAGGTAAGATTTAAAAAATCAAATCCCAATTAATAAAGTTACCGTTGTTGAATTTTACCCCTTATTTTTGACCGTTGTAACAATACTTTGACAAGACAACAGTGCTTTCCACGTAAGCAGTACTTTCAAATAAATGCCAGGCAGTACTTTCCATCCTCTTCTCCACAAGGGCAAAAACATCAAAGTGCATTGTGTTGCCTCCCCTCAAACAATGCATACGACTAAACTAAACTAATATTAAGTCCTCCCCTTAAACGTAGCTTAATAATTAATCATACCAATACTCATCTAATAGATCTTACTTTCTTGGCACAAAATTCATCCATAAACTTGTTGTTGAATTCAGTCCCATTATCACATCTAATAGATCTTACTTTGAGTCTCAATTGATTTTCAAGGGCTATTATAAGATCATGAATAGCATCAAAGGTTTCATCTTTAAATCCCAAGAAAAGACCCAACTAAATCTATCGCAATCATTTGTTACAACTAAAGATTTCTTCTTGTTTAAGCTTGCAATGTAAACAGTGCAAACAGATCCATGTGCAACAACTCTAAAGGTTCTCTAATAGTTCTCTCCTCAATCTTCTTGCATGAAGCTTTGTGTTGTTTACCCTTCTTGCACGCCAAACATGAATGATCATTCTTGTTAGGAATTGGAAATTCCATGTTAAAGTGTCGGTCACCCCAAATATTATCTAGCATAGTTTAGCTCGTAGACTTATAGTTATTTACGTTATTATGTAGTTAATTAGTTAGTCAGTAGCGTAGAATAGTTTAGAGTAACACCGTGGAGGAAGGACGGGTCTTTACCCATCGATACACCGATCCACAGCCGATAGGAGGTCGTTGTGTCGTAGTATAAATACCCTTCCATCCATGAAAGGGTGGTGCTTCATAATCTAACATTCCATTTATGTAAACCAAGTCTCTAGCAAGAACACCCTCTCTATCTACTTTCTCTCTCTAATGGCAAACATGTATTTTGATCATCCAAGACCACCCGAATCATCAAACACATAATATATCGATCCTACAATTGGTACCAGAGCCAAGGTTGTTGTGTTTCTTTGATTTGTGTGGTTCTTTTACCATGGTTATTGTGTTTTATTGATTAATGTTGGCTCGAAATATTGTTCTAAAAACTGTTTTTATCATCTTTTGGTCGTGGTTTTAACTGTTTTTAAACAAGTATTTTGGTCTATTAAGTCTGGTTTATAAAGTTTGTGTCATATTTGTGTCAACATCTGTCTTGGGTCAAAAGTCTTTATGTCCAAACTGTCCTTCATGTTTTCTGTTACACAGATATTGGTAAAAGCTTATGCTTTTTCTTGGGAACAATCTGTGAAGGTTTTATATGGTCATCTGGTCTTTAGTCTTGGTCAAACTGGGTCAAAATGATGAGTTTTTCTGCATAAGTGTTTCTGGGTAAGTATGCATATGGTCGGAAAAGTAGTCGAACAAACTCATCGGAAAAGGTTTTTCATCCTAGCGAGTTGTACTTTCATGATAGCGACTTACTCTCAAAACTGTCCAAATGAAATGAATCCTTGTAGCGACTTGTTTTTATGGTAGCGACTTGCCTGAGTCTTTACTCATGGCGACTTGGTACAAACCTTTGACCTAGCGACTTAGACCTAACGACTTGTTGTTTAACTGGTCGTAGCGAGTTGTCAAAAGCACATGATAGCGACTTGAAAAGCTTAAGTGGTAGCGACTTGATAGTTATGGTAGCGACTTGACTATTGAGTCAACAGTCATAGCGACTTGGTTTGAAAAATTGGGTGGCGACTTGGTTTGGAAAAATGGGTAGCGACTTGGTTTGGAAAATTGAAGTAGCGAGTTGTTTTGAAATAGTATAGCGACTTGTTTAAAAATGGTTAGCGACTTGACTCTAAACTTTGGCTAGCGACTCAAGAAAGAAATGAAGAAGAAGATGAAAGACTTGTGACCACATAACCAACATCCAAATGTCTCAAACCAACATAAACAAAATCAAGATCACATCTACATCATATCTTATTCAAAACAGAAAATCATGTGCAAGACTCATCTATCATTATCATTCACAAGATCTCAGTTAATATCTTCTTTCGTTACAATCCAAGTTGTGTTTAAACCTCTAGAGGTCGACAAATCGAAAAAATGAAATGACATCATTGATCCTTTTGAAGCTCGGCTTCATTTTAATATATCAAGACAAGAAATTGTTAATGATCTCAGTCTCTTTATTTTCGTGGAACTCAAGAGTTACATCAAGACCATAAGGTCTAAAGCACGAAGTAAAGATTTCGTCACAGATCCAGTGATTAAATGAAAACCGTAATGAATATTGCCAAATCGATCTCAGTTATTGTTCCTTGTGTGAGTGGTACTTCAAACTCATAGATATCATTTAATCTATTCACACAGGAACATTACCTCATAGATCTATTTTGGAGAATCACTCCTTTCAATATCCGAATAAGTGAAGGAAGAACAAAACCATTGATTTCATCCCTCCTCATGTTCGGTTATAAGTAAAACAGAAATCATAGAAAAACCTACCTTGTTGTTTTAAAATGATCTCGTGACAGTCGCTTAACCTCGAGCCAACCCTGTGGCGAGGTCATCCCTGAATAGAGCAGTATGATTATAAGCATTTTCGGTGAGAAGATACGATCAAAGGGATACAGAGGCGTACTGATTATTGTTAGGGTTTGATTGAGTGTATGATTAGGTGGGAGTATTTTCTGTGAATGGAGGCGTATTATTGTGAGTGTTAGGGTTAAAATGAGATAAATTAGGGTACCAGTTTTTTTATATCAACCGGAGTTCAATATACACTCGGATCGGGTGGGTATGTCAAAACGTATAATGGATCAGGTTGCTATAATTTGGATTGTGGGCTTTAAATTCTTGAACTCATTCGTGGGCTTTGATTTAAATTGGATGTGGGCTGACATGAGTCGATCATTGATATAGCACTCTGAGTAACATTCGATCGAGTTGTCACTGGACTGAGAATATTCGGATATTATTGAGCTGAACTTGTGCTATATTACTTTGTATCCGTAATTGGTTAAAATATGAATTAACAAAGAAATGAAGATATCCGAGCATTTTTTTAAAAATATTGGATAAAATAAATATTATTGATTGCATTTGGCTAAGAGTGGTACTTTGATATAATTTTTCACAAGGGATATTTGTTCACGGCTTGAATTATTGAATGTGTTCGAGGTTCTTGATCGATATGACTTGGATGATTAGATTGACTTTCATAGACTGGACATCGATTTGTACATGTAACCAAGTTTGGGCCGTTGGCATGATAGGGTCAGATGGGCTTCTCAAGATTTGGATTTTATGTGAGTTAATTTATGATATGAAATGAGAGGTTTAATTTGATGATGCGATTTGACGATGAGATATGTTTCATTATGAGGTTTGGAAATTTGGTATGATGATGATTGTTGTTGTGGTATGAGGGTTGATACCTTGGTATATACATTTTCATGATGATTATTATGTCACGGCTTGGCTTGAATTGACTAAGGTTGACTACGGAGTTGGTTGTACTGTATCTCTTATTTGGATTTGAAGTGAGGATTTCCAGGCGTGTTTACTTAGTTCGTCTTCTTTCTTTCTACCATTCCGCGAAGATGACTTGTTTGGGCTTTTATAGAGTGTGATAAAGACTTGGCCATTTAGTTGCGTTTGTGATTCTTTCTCACTTAACCCACAACGTAGCTATCACTTCGGTGTCTCACTCAATTGAGAATGTCAAGAGGTTTTGTACATTGGGTACACCGTTTCTTCTTCACAAGGATTAGTACAAGTTTAAGTAACAAATCTGGGGAATTCTACTTCATGTTCAAGTTTGGTATATCGGGTTTACTTCTCCATGTGGTCACTGCAACAGCTGACATAATGCGTGAATGGTGTGTCTACCAAAGTGTTTAATGGATGTTGATGTTGGTGAAAGAGTCGTTGATGAACCGCTGCATGTTCCCCTAAAACAGATATTTACCGAAACCAAAGTTATCATAACACATTCAAGATGACATTGTTTATGGTTTTGTCTTGATTTTGTAAAATCCCACGAAAGAACCTATTTCTCGGTTTGAATCATAGACTTGTAAAATCCCATGACAATGGAAACATCCTGGTAATAGTAAAGTGCATTTCCGGATCTATCTTACGGTTTATTCTTGGTTTTGTAAAATCCCGCGAAAGAAACTATTTCTCGGTTTAAACTATAGAATTGTAAAATCCCGTATTGATGGATTCATCCTGGAGGAAGGAAAGCGATTTCGGGATCTTCCGATCTCGGTGCTATGGTTTCGCTTGAAGAAGGGTAAAAGGTGTGCTTCATAAATTGGATGTGTGTTTGGATATTTGTCATGGCAGTTTGGTTATTACTTGGCTTTACGGGGTTATGTGTTTTTAACCATGGTCGAGATGAAACCATTATCAAAGTTCATTTAAAGATCAAAGGAGGCTAGATTTGAGCTTTTAACAAGATGTGACAACGGGGTTAATTCTTTATTATTTATTTGAGGCTGAAGTAAAATATCACGGGCGAGTGCACTTAGTATCTGAAGGTATCGGGGATGGTTGGATGAAGATTCTTCAAGATCCTTGTTCGTGCTTATTATAAAAAACGAAGACTTGGAAATCTAGTTATTGTTGGGTGTCTTTTACCTTTTCTTTTACCACTTGGGGGAATTGGGCTCATACCACCACAAAATAACTATCACTTTAAGGAGTTACGTTGTAGTACTCAGTGTCACATTCAATTATGGATTTTCAAGAGGTAATGTACGTCGTATACTTGATGGTTGGTTGGTTGAAGAGTATAGAGTACATAGAGAGTACTTAGAGATGCTAATGGAAATCGGCACCGCTCTTTGTTTCATATGTGCAAGTTTAAGTCACGAGTTCGGGATAGTTTACTTCAGGGTCAAATTCATCATATTGGGTTATCTCCATCAGCTGTCACTACAAAGAGAATACTGAATGATAATGGTGATATTTACATGTTTTGCCAAGAGATTGAAAAGAGAGAGATTATGACGTATGAACACATCAGTTCATGCCTCGTACTCTAAAGAAAAGAAATGTGTACGCTTGAAGCGCATTATCTTCGAAGAAGAGAAATCTTCTTATGACGTATGAACACAACAGCTCATGCCTCGTACTCCAAAGAAAAGAAAAGTGTACGTCGAGGCGCTTTATCTTCAAGAAGAGAAATCTTCTATTATGACCATTCTCATCAACATGCTTCATACTTTTCCATGCGCTTCACCATCAAGTGAACCAAAGCTACCATCGATTGTTTTCTCATTCCACTTGCTCGATTATAATGAAGATGGCGACATCATGTGCTTATGTTATGGGAGAGAAGTGTGAATAGAACATTCGGATGATTTTCACTTATTTAATCAAGAATGGCATCTCCGTATGCAATTCTTGAGGGGAGAAGAAGTGTGAATTTTTGCATGATTGATTAATATTTGAGAATATATGGTCAAACGGCTCCTAACTCATGTAAGAACCGATCTTCTTCTTATCGGGTCATCTTCACATGGAGTTTTCTTCTAAGAGCCGTTGGTTGACATCTTCACAAGCTGATATGAGTTTAACGACAAAGTGCTTCCGGTTAATGCTTCACGTGCACATCAACATGATGATTCCGAACAACCTTCTGTTCTTGTTTGATGTGATTGTTTGCTTGGTGTTACCATTTCGTGTGTTCGTTGCGGGCTGATTATTGATTTTCTTGATGAACATCTTTCTGTTCTTGTTTGATTGGGAGGGATTTTTGTTAAGGGGATTTGCAAGATGTAAGTTAATTCGGATGCTTTTTGGTGTGTTGAAGAGTCAACTATCTATTCCCCAACTGGACAATCTTGAAGAAGGTCGAGTCTACAGTCGGTTCTACATTCTCTGCTACATGTTAGAAGACTAAAGACGAGTCAGATTTAACAATCTAAAGACTTCTTCTTAATGGGTCATATCAAACAGATTGTCGGTTTAGGGAGAGCACTAATTGGGGAGAGTGATATGTCGATTTAATCCCAGCTAGACTTGCTCATTCTGTTCTTCAACAAGTTGATTCTCACAAGATTTCTAATGTTCTTCTCAAAAGATTTTGTGTATATGGGCTGATAAGATGTTGCTGATTCTGAAGTGTCAAAACCAGCAAGGGGGAAGGAGACAACCATCTAAACGCGAGTAAACATTGATGAGCTTAATACTTCTAAGTGATTGAAGATATCCCGGGAAGACGAATGTCATTACCGCAGAGACACTCAAGGTTTGACTCATAGCGTTTAGTGTTCTTATTCCAACTATGTGGGGGAAGAGATGGAAGAGTTAGTTTCTGATGATAAAAAGAGGTACAAAAGTATGTGATGATGCTATCGCATTCATCAGGGGAGAGAGATTGTGTCTTGATGAGTGTGTAAATACTCATCATTTTGGTTAAATCGAATCGCAAAACACTTAAAATGCTCGAATGCATCAAAATATCGAAAATATTCAAAATTGCATTTTATATGTTTCGGATGCAAAATGTTTAAAATCGATGAAAAACGAGCAAAGTTTGCATAATTGGCGCTTTCATCCCCAACTTTCGAAAATGGCAAAATCGGTCCTAGGCACTTATTTTATAAGAAAAGTCACCAAAGGTCCTTTTAAAATCATAAGTTTTCAAAATTAGTCCTTTGGTGAAAAATATCAAAAGTTTGAGAATTTACAAGTTTAGTCCTTAAGTTTCAAAGATTGTCAAAATTACCCCGGACATTTTTAATTTGAAAATTATTATTTTTGGTCCTTGGGTAAATTTAACTTGTCAAAAATGATCCTTGATTAACTTTGGAAAAGTGCAGATTTGGTCCTCTAGTTTGGGTGAATTACAAAGATGGTCCTTGTGTTTTATAAGCTTAACCAAACCGGACCCTTTAATAAGCCCAATCCCAACCCAAGCCAACCATTTAACCTAATCCAATATCCAAACCCAACCCCAACCCGAATCCATTTACCACGCTTAAAATAAAACCACCCGCCTCCTTTTCTCTGCCTCTTCCCGACCACCTTGTCTCGCAACACTTCCATCTCCACCCTCCCTACTCCATGTTTTGTTCCCCACCTCAACAACCCTCCAAAATGCATTAAATGCACCTCCCTTTCCTCGTTATCAAAACCATTTTGGCGCCAATTTTGATCAAACGGCCAATAATGATACCAACCAATCCAAGGGCCAAGATTATTGCTGGGAAATGCTCAGAGGAGAGAGAGATGATAGTTGGTGTATAAAGAGAGGAAGAAGAAGCAAGAAAGAGAGAGTACTTAGTTTTATTTCAAAAATGTATGTCGTTTTTCAAATTCTTAGTCTTAATTAGATTGTTAGTTGTATTTTCAAGTTGTATTGTATCAAAGTAAGTTGTTTCAAGGTATTGCAACCATATCAAGTATCAATTCAAGCTTATGTTACAATTTCATATTTTTGTGCCATCGTTGAAATTTTCGCCCAACTATTATTTACAAGGTCTTAGTAACTTATTTTAAGCTCAAACAAGCTCATTTAAGCTTCTTATAGCTTTTTGTGAGCCTACATTTAAGTTTCAAGCTATTTTGGATTTTGGTCAATGAAAGTCAACTGAGGAAGCAAATGGGTATGAAATGGAAAATGGTTGATGCAGCATGGAAATGGGTTGAAATTGAATGATTTGGGTTGATTTTTATAGGCTAGTGGTTCTGGTTTCATTGATTTTCAAGCCATAGTGGCTGGGACCTATTGTAAGTTATTTTCAAGTTTCACTGCATAATTCGTATTTGTGGTTTGATATAGTTAAAACCTGTTTAATTAGTTGTATTTAGGTTAGTTTAATTCAGATTAAGTGTCTGCAATAGCTTATTCAGTGTTTAGTTCAGCTTACATTTGAAAATCAGTAATTAAAGGGTGTTTGGATTTGATACTTAAACTGTATTTGAGGTTAGTTCAGTGGGTAATGCATGTTGGTTTATGCTTGGGTAGCTCTAATATACTCATTTGAGTCATTTAAGTGTGCCTGCAAGCTCTCAAAGTCAAACTTCATCTCAATTCTATCTTAAGTACTTAACTGTTGAGTTTTTGTCAAATCAAAGTCTTGTTTTGTGTTTCAAAATCATAGATATAACTTGCAGTAGTGTCATTTCATCTTATAACATCAAGATCATTCCACAAATTGAGTTCAAAGTTCAAATAAGTCAAACATACAAAACTGCTTAAAAGTAAAAAGCTGAAAATGTCATTTTGAGGCCAACTGGAGTGATTTTTCATTGAGTCATTCTTGGGTCAAACTAAGTGAAATTGTGGGTGTATAAACTTCAGCTGGTCTAAATTCTTATTACCATTTTTACAGATTTTTATCAAATTTTTATAAGCCCTTAAACAGCTTGTGAATGTGGCCTCAGCTGCCCTGTTCACAAAACTCAGTGTAAACTGAGTTTTCTCAGTTTCTTGCAGATCTTGCACAGAGCTCATAAGAGCTTGTCAAAGTCTGGTCTTTGGTTTAAACATAGCCACCCAGGTCTAGTTTAGGTTCCCATATCTGCTTTTCATTTTCACTTTTATTTTGTAGCTTTTACTTAAGCTTAAAGTAGCCCACCTAAAACTGATTTTAAGTACATTAGTCAAATCATCAAGATCATAGCAGTGTGTAATTTAGAGGTCTAAGCTAGTTGAAACTTGTTGCATTTTGGTACTTGTAGCTTATATTAGCTTCTGTAATCAGTTGGTGCTTATTGGTGTTCATTGGCTTATTCTAAGTGCTTATTTTTAAGCACTTTGCTTAGCAGTTGCATAATCCTACACACAAGCACCTGTTTTTATATTTTTCTCAGCTTTAGAATATTATTTTAGACTTTTCTTGAAATTTTCAGATTTTTCCAAGCCTGTTTGCTATTTTTCTTCATTTTAATCAATTTTTAGTACTTTTTAATTAGCATTTAATACAATTAATTAAGAAAAGGTTCAAAAAATACTTTTCATTTTTCTTAAGTTTAGATAAATATAAAAGACAAAAAAATATTTTTCGATTTTCTTAGTTAAATTTGTATTTTAAGCAATTTAAGTAGTTTTAAATAGTTTTAATTCATAGAAAATACAAAATAATCGAAAAAATACAAAAATAGTTTTGAAAATTCTCTTTGTTATTTTAGATTTTTCCAAGTCATAATTTCATTTTTCTAGCTTTATTTCATATTTTCTTATATTTTAGGTTATTATTTAATAAGTAAAAATAGTTTTAATTAATAATAATTAGATAAATAGTTTTAAAATAATTTTCTTTTCTAAAAATTTTATTTTATCATTAGGATTGTAAAATATCATTTTCATATTTTTAGGATTAATACTTGCTTCAGCTTTCATATTTTCATTTGTACGTCGCGTAGTTTTTAATTCGGTTTTATAAAAGAAAAATCAAAAACATCATTTTGCAAATAGTGATAGCGTTTATTTAATATTTTTTATCTTTTTAATTTTCTTTAATTTACATTTAAGCCCTTGTAGTTTATATACTTTATCTGTAGTTATAATAATTCAAAATCTCTTTTCCGTTCAAATCTCTCGATCACTATTCGTTTGGTGATTCATCGCATAGCTCGCTGGGACATAACGACCCGGGGAAACACTACACTCTCCAGATCTTCATTGTATTTGTGTCTGAGCTGTTTTAAGTTTCTTACGGTCGGCCATTCACAAGTGGCCAGCTTGTGTGAGAAAACTTGACGGTTTGGCACATGATCAAATTTTTGGCGCCACGCCGGGTCAGTCAGGTTGATAATCTATCGTTTAGCGATTAGTAATTTGAATATTCACTCTTTGTTCATACCATCCATCCATCTATATATCTATATATTTTCTTATAAAAATCCAAAACCCAAAACATCCAAAACGTATAAAACACAAAAATATTTTTCTTTTGTTTATATATATGTATCAAAATAAAAATACAAAAAGATTTGTCGCTTTTCTTTAATAATAACAACATAAAGATTACCACCGCAAACCAAGGCAAGTGTACTACCTAACTGGGGTACGACCATAATAAGTTCCCGAACCAAAGATTTAAAACTTGCCTTTGTGTCCTTGTGATTGGTGTACCTTTTTCAAAGAAGCCATTCATCTTGTGATTATTGGTTAAGTTCATCGTTGTTTTGCCTCGATTTTGTTTTAATTGGATTTGTTGTGATATCTACTTGTCGTAACCCAAAAACCTAAAAGATTCTTCTCACCCCATTTTCATAAAATATCTTCATAATTCCCATTCCTCTCCTTAACTCGAGGTTCCTTAGAGTTAACTCTAGTGTATGCGCACTCGCTCTTCTAGATCTGTAAGCCCATTTCGTGAGCTTGTCAAGATTCCAAGAAGGCGTGTCCGAGACTTTCTGCTCCATCACGGATCCGAGATCCGGATCGCTCACACTACTCCGCTATCATGGCGGAAGAACGCCTTATGTGTGAGCTTCTCCGTGCACCCATCGACGGGTATGGAGATGTTATTGTTGTACCACCATTGTGGTCGAAAATTTTGAACTCAAAACCGGTTATCAATCTTGTAACCTCAAATCAATTCTACGGTTTTAAGCGGGATGATCCTCATGCTCATATTCGATGGTTTAATAAGATTGCATCTACCATCAAATACAAGAATGTCCCTACCGATCTGTCGCTTCTTCTTCTTCCCATTTTCTCTTGAGGACAAGCCCGGATTTGGCTTGAAAACAACCCTCTCAATCAATTGAGACATGGGAAGACCCGGTGAAGAAATTTGTGAATGAATTTTATCCACCTTCCAAAACCACGAGTCTTAAAATGAAATCATCAAGTTCACTCAAAAGTTTGATGAATCCTTTAGTGAATTGTGGGATCGTTTTAAGGAATTGCTTCATAAATGTCCTCACCACGGTTTCTCCGAGTTGATGCAACTCGATACTTTCTATAATGGAGTGAGTCAATCGATCAAGATTCTCTCAATTCCTCCGCGGAGGAAATTTCTTAAGCAAAACCACAAAGAAGCTTTAGCGATCATTGAAAACAAGTCTAAAGTCCGCCTTTGCACGGCAAGCCGGTTGTTTCCCAAGTCGTTGTTGGTCCTTCTTCTTCATCGCTCGCGAGTCAATCTAGCACCGATGCTAAGATTGACAAACTCACTGAAGCTATTCAAGCTTTGGTTCTCTCCAACCAAAAGAAAGTCTCTTTTCCACAAACTTCACCTCCTTTGAAGTTAAGAAAGTGGAAGTATGTGTTACTTGTGGTGGCCCCATGCTTACTATAATCGTATGGCCACCGATGGTAACCCTTTGAAGCTAATGTTGTGGGCGGATTTCTAATCAAGAGGCAACCAATACCGTGCTCTATAGATCCGAACCACCATCCTAACCACTACCTTGACCTCCGGCTTCAATCAAAACCGTAATCAAAATCGAATAGACCAAACCAAGGTTTTCAAAACCAAGGTAATTTTAGTCCAAACAACGGTTTTCAAAATCGAATCAAAATTTCCAACACCAAGGAAATTTCAATAGAAACCAGTCGTGAAATTTCAACCTGTGGTATTTTCATGGCAATAATCAAGGAAATTTTCGAATCAAGGCCCTAATCTTAACAATAGAGGCCGAATTTTCCCGTAAAATCAAGCCATTGTTCCAACTGGACCATCATCGATGAGTTGTTGAAACAATTCATGAAATCCCAAGAGGAAATGAATCGGTTGTTGGTTAGCCGATTTCGACATTAAGAAGTCTTTAAATGATCGACCCTCGGGCTCGTGTACTTTACCTAGCAACACGATCGCTAATCCGAGGGATGCAAAGGCGATCACAACCGTAAGTGGTGCTTCTTATGATGGACCCGCTATTCCTACTACCTCTTCTTCTTCTCTCCAAAGGTAGTGGAAAGCGAACCCGAGGCGACAAAGGACAAGGAACTTCCTACTAATAACGGAAGTACCAACAAATGTCCATCCTCGGGTTGTCCCGAAACCAAACCCGAGTTGTTTTGAACCTCCGGTTGGTGACCCCAAATCCAAACTTCTATTCCTTACCCTCACGCTTACATGAGCAAAGCTCCGAAAAAGCTACCATCAAATGGATAAATTCTTTCAAATTTTCCAAGAACTTCACTTTGACATAAGCTTCATGGATGCCATCATGTTGATGCCCAAGTTTGCATCTACTCTCAAACACATGTTGAGCAATAAGGAAAAGTCGTTTGAAATGGCTAAAACTCCTTTAAACGAGAACCGCTCAATGTTTCATAAAGAAGCTTCCCGAGAAGCTAGGAGATCCCGGAAAATTTCTTCTTCCTTGTGTTTTTCCGGGATGATTGAATGTTTTGCCCTTGCCGATCTTGGTGCAAGCATCAACTGATGCCTTATTCAAGATGGAAGAAACTTTCTTCCTGAACTTATTCCTACCGCATGACTCTTGAGCTTGCGATCGTTTCTATATCGCGTCCTCTTGGCATCGCCGAGGATGTATTCGTGAAAGTAGGAAAGTTCCATTTTCCACCGACTTTGTGGTTGTTGATTTCGATGCGATCCTCGGTTCCCTCATTGTTGGACGAGGATTCACGAGAACGGGCGTGCTCTTATTGATGTATTTGAGCAAGAAATCACTTTACGTGTGGGTAATGAAGTCATACCTTTAACCTTGATCAAACTTCGAGGTACTCCTCAAATTATGATACCGAATCGCTTAATCGAGTCGACTTAATTGATATTGCTTCGAGGAGTACTCTCAAGAGTTTCTTGGTTATCTTCATAATTACGTGAGTGGGATTCCACCACATCTTCTCAACCTATCATTTCCGACTCTTCCCCTCTCACTCCATTTGAGGAGGTGACTTCTTCCGGAAGAGATCGATGAATTTCTTGTTATCGATGAATCAATTCACCGGAATTGATGGTGTTTATGATTCGGAGGAGATATCCTTTATCTTGAGCAATTGTTAAATGAAGATCCACTACCTTCATTCCTCCGAAAGAGATCACGATTGAGGAAATCAAATCAAGACAAACATCTACCAAGAATTTCCCGAGGTTGAACTTAAGGACCTACCTCCTCATCTCGAGTATGCATTCTTGGAGGGTGATGATAAATTACCCGTCATAATTGCTAAAGACTTAACCGAGGAGGAGAAAATCGCTCTCATAAAGGTCTTGAAGTCACACAAGCAAGCAATTGCTTGAAACTCTCCGACATTAAGGTATCAACCCGAGTTTTGTACTCACAAAATCTTAATGGAGGATGACTTCAAACCAAAGAATTCAACATCGTAGAAGGGTGAATCCTAAGATTCATGAGGTTATCAAACAAGAGGTTCTCAAACTTCTTGATGCCGGTCTAATTTACCCAATCTCGATAGTCCTTGGGTTAGCCCAATTCACCGTGTTCCAAAAAGGTGGCATAACTGTTGTCACAATGAAGAAAACGAGTTAATTCCAACTCGATTGGTTACGGGATGGCGTGTGTGCATTGACTATCGCAAGTTAAATGAAGCCACCAGAATAGACCATTTTCTCTACCCTTCATGGATCGGATGCTTGAGAGATTAGCGAGGAACGAATACTATTGTTTCCTTGATGGTTTCTCGGTTACTTTCAGATCCCCATTGATCCACCGGATCAAGAAAACCACATTCACCGCCCATACGGAACTTTTGCCTATAGACGTATGCCTTTTGGCTTATGCAATGCTCCCGCACGCTCCAACGATGTATGATGGCAATTTTCCACGACATGATCGGGAAACAATGGAGGTGTTTATGGATGACTTCTCGGTCATTGGGGACTCGTTTCATACATGTCTCTCCCACTTAGACAAAATGCTAAACGGTGTGAAGACACCAATCTCTGTCTAAATTGGGAGAAGAGCCACTTTATGGTCAAAGAAGGCATAGTCCTTGGCCATAAGATTTCCAAAACGGATTGAGGTCGATAGAGCAAAGTTGATGTTATTGCTAAATTGCCTCATCCTACTACCGCCAAAGGTATTAGGAGTTTTCTAGGTCATGCCGGTTTTATCGTAGATTCATACAAGATTTCTCTAAAATCGCCGCCTATGACCCATCTTCTTGAAAAGATGCTCCTTTTATCTTTTCTCCCGAGTGCATCAAGCTTTTGAAACATTAAAGAAAAAGCTTACGGAAGCACCCATTCTAGTTGCCCCGATCGATTTACCCTTTGAGCTCATGTGCGATGCAAGTGATTTTACTATCGGTGCGGTCTTGGGGCAACGAAAACCAAGCATTTTCACCCTATCCACCACGCAAGCAAAACTATGATCAAGCTCGGACCCATTACACCACTACGTAAAAGAATTATTAGTCATGGTGTATGCGTTTGAAAAGTTTCGCCATACCTTATCTTGACCAAATGCGTAGTGTATACGGACCACTCGGCTCTCAAATATCTCTTTGCAAAACAAGATGCAAAGCCGAGATTGCTCGTTGGGTTCTCCTCCTACAAGAATTTGATATCATTATACGTGATAAAAAGGAGCCGAGAACCTAGTCACGATCATCTCGTCCCGCCTAAAAACCCTCACCAAGATGTGTTCGAGAAAAGGAAATTAATGAAACATTTCCTCTCGAAACAATCAATGTGGTTTCTTTTCATGGAGACTCTTCTACCCCATGGTTTGTCGACTTTGCAAATTACCATGCGGGTAACTTTGTGGTGAAAGGGATGTCGTCCAAACAGAAAAATAAATTCTTTAAAGATGTGAAACATTACTTACGGACGACCCTACTTGTTCAAAATTTGCGCGGATCAAGTCATCAGCGATGTGTGTATGGTCGAAGCTATTGACATTCTCAAAGCTTGCCATTCGGACCTCTTGGGGACATCATAGCCCAACAACACCGCCAAGAAGGTGTTTGATTCCGGATTCTATTGGCCCACGATTTATAAGGATGCCCACGAATTTGTCAAAACACTGACGCTTGTCAACGTCACGGAATATCTCACAAAGAAATGAAATGCCGCAAAACGCCATTCAAGTGTGTGAGATTTTTGACATCTGGGGCATTGACTTTATGGGGCCATTTCCTTCTTCTCGCGGAAATAAATACATACTCGTGGCCGTTGACTATTTGTCAAAATGGGTTGAAGCTAAGGCTTTACCCACCAACGATGCCCGAGTTGTTGTGAAATTCTTAAAATCTCTTTTTGCTAGGTTTGGAACCCACGAGCTATAATCGCGATCGTGGTACGATTGCAATGACCAATTTGATAGAGTCATGCAAAAGTATGGTGTAACTCACCGCCTCTCATCGCGCACCACCCCAAACTAGTGGGCAAGTGGAAGTTTCCAACCGAGGATTAAAGAATTCGAGAGGACGGTTGGCGAAAACCGTGCCTCTTGGTCGGATAAGCTAGATGACGCACTGGGCCTTCCGCATAATTATAAAACACCCATCGGTGCACTCCATACAAGCTAGTGTACGGAAGGCATGTCATCTGCCGGTTGAGCTTGAGCACAAGGCATACCGGGCCTTGAAACATGCCAACTTTGATATTCAGATACCGGTGATCACCGGAAAGTTCAAATGAATGAATTAAATGAACTCCGTGATCAAGCATACGAGAACTCTTTGATCTATAAAGAAAAGACAAAGAGGATTCATGACTAAAATCAAAACCGCGTTTTCAACGCCGGTGATCGAGTCCTTCTTTTCAATTTAAGATTGAAGATTTTCTGAAAACTAAAATCCTACCGGTCCGGACCATTTACCATCACTAAAGTATTTCCATATGGAACCATTGAGTTATCTCAACCCGATGGTCCAAACTTTAAAGTGAATGGTCATCGGTTGAAGCATTATTTTGGAGAGGACATTCCTCCCGTGATTGTCCCTGATCTCCAAACTTTCCCCATGAACCAATGAATGCGGGATCGAGTCAAGCTAGCGACTCGGAATCAAAACAAGAGCATGCCATATGGGTTTTCACCCATATTTCGACTTCTTTCTACTTTCTACTACCCTAGTGTGGGGAGCCCACACTTGTATATAAGTTTCAAAAAAAAAAAAAAAAAAAAAAAAAATCATTCAAAATAATGGCCGTAGTATTTCCCTTTACGTTTCGGTTTGGCATAACCGCCGATACTTTGAATATTGAGGCAATATTCATTTCTAGTGTGGGGGAATTCTCACTAATTTTATCATGTAATTATACCGCCTAATTCCCGCTTTTGGCCAAAATTTTTTTTTGAGTAAGTGTTTTGCACTTACTCATTTGGTTATCATCCGCCTTGTCTAATAAACAAAAGTATTGGCTAATCCAGAGCAAACGACTCTTGGTAAAGATATCTCAAACCGTTGATTTGCTTGCAATTTGCCCAAAATTGTATGGTATTCACCACCATATCCTTAAAAGTGAAGAGTTGGCTAGCCCGCAAGTTTATGGCTTGTGGTAAAGGCAATGGAAGAACCATAATTGGTAATCACTCACCAAAGATAATATTGATAATTTATCTAAGAGTTGGCTAGTCCAGAGCAAACGGCTCTGGTAAAGACAAATCAAATCATTGAAGTCGGTGTTTTGCTCAAAATCACATGGTTATCGGTACCATAGTTCTTACTTGAACCGAAACATTTGGCTACTCCAAGTAATGGCTTTTGGTAAAGAGATTCAAATCATTAAGTTTTTCTCAAAAGATTGCTAGGGACTAGCAATAGTTTAGTGTGGGGATTGATGAGTGTGTAAATACTCATCATTTTTGTTAAATGAATCTGAAAACACTTAAAATGCTCGAATGCATCAAAATATCGAAAATATTCCAAAATTGCATTTTATATGTTTCAGATGCAAAATTTTAAAATCGATGAAAACGAGCAAAGTTTGCATAATTGGCGCTTCATCCCCCACTTTCAGAAAATGGCAAAATCAGTCCCTAGGCACTTATTTTATAAGAAAAGTCACCAAAGGTCCTTTTAAAATCATAAGTTGTCAAAATTAGTCCTTTGGTTAAAAATATCAAAAGTTTGAGAATTTACAAGTTTAGTCCCTGAAGTTTCAAAGATTGTCAAAAATTACCCCGGGACATTTTTAATTTGAAAAATTATTATTTTTGGTCCTTGGGTAAATTTAACTTGTCAAAAAATGGTCCTTGATTAACTTTGGAAAAGTGCAGATTTGGTCCCTCTAGTTTGGGTGAATTACAAAGATGGTCCTTGTGTTTTATAAGCTTAACCAAACCGGACCCTTTAATAAGCCCAATCCCAACCCAGTCCAACCATTTAACCCGGTCCAATATCCAAACCCAACCCCCAACCCGAATCCATTTACCCACGTTTAAAATAAAACCACCCGCCTCCTTTTCCTCTGTCTTCCCCGACCACCTTGTCTGCAACACTTCCATCTCCAGCCACCCTACTCCATGTTTTGTTCCCCCCACCTCAACAACCCTCCAAAATGCATTAAATGCACCCCTCCCCTTTCCCTGTTATCAAAAACCATTTTGGCGCCAATTTTGATCAAACGGCCAATAATGATACCAACCAATCCAAGGGCCAAGATTATTGCTGGGAAATGCTCAGAGGAGAGAGAGATGACAGTTGGTGTATAAAGAGAGGAAGAAGAAGCAAGAAAGAGAGAGTACTTAGTTTTATTTCAAAAATGTATGTCGTTTTTCAAATTCTTAGTCTTAATTAGATTGTTAATTGTATTTTCAAGTTGTATTGTATCAAAGTAAGTTGTTTCAGTGTATTGCAACTGTTATCAAGTATCAATTCAAGCTTATGTTACAATTTCATATTTTTGTGCCACTGTTGAAATTTTCAGTTTCCAACTATTATTTACAAGGTCTTAGTAACTTATTTTTAAGCTCAAACAAGCTCATTTAAGCTTCTTATAGCTTTTTGTGAGCCTACATTTAAGTTTCAAGCTATTTTGGATTTTGGTCAATGAAAGTCAACTGAGGAAGCAAATGGGTATGAAATGGAAAATGGTTGATGCAGCATGGAAATGGGTTGAAATTGAATGATTTGGGTTGATTTTTATAGGCTAGTGGTTCTGGTTTCATTGATTTTCAAGCCATAGTGGCTGGGACCTATGGTAAGTTATTTTCAAGTTTCACTGCATAATTCGTATTTGTGGTTAGATATAGTTAAAACCTGTTTAATTAGTTGTATTTAGGTTAGTTTAATTCAGATTAAGTGTCTGCAATAGCTTATTCAGTGTTTAGTTCAGCTTACATTTGAAAATCAGTAATTAAAGGGTGTTTAGATTTGATACTTAAACTGTATTTGAGGTTAGTTCAGTGGGTAATGCATGTTGGTTTATGCTTGGGTAGCTCTAATATACTCATTTGAGTCATTTAAGTGTGCCTGCAAGCTCTCAAAGTCAAACTTCATCTCAATTCTGTCTTAAGTACTTAACTGTTGAGTTTTTCTCAAATCAAAGTCTTGTTTTGTGTTTCAAAATCATAGATATAACTTGCAGTAGTGTCATTTCATCTTATAACATCAAGATCATTCCACAAATTGAGTTCAAAGTTCAAATAAGTCAAACATACAAAACTGCTTAAAAGTCAAAAAAGCTGAAAATGTCATTTTAAGGCCAACTGGAGTGATTTTTCATTGAGTCATTCTTGGGTCAAACTAAGTGAAATTGTGGGTGTATAAACTTCAGCTGGTCTAAATTCTATTACCATTTTTACAGATTTTTATCAAATTTTTATAAGCCCTTAAACAGCTTGTGAATGTGGCCTCAGCTGCCCTGTTCACAAAACTCAGTGTAAACTGAGTTTTCTCAGTTTCTTGCAGATCTTGCACAGAGCCCATAAGAGCTTGTCAAAGTCTGGTCTTTGGTTTAAACATAGCCACCTAGGTCTAGTTTAGGTTCCCATATCTGTTTTTCATTTTCAGCTTATTTTGTAGCTTTTACTTAAGCTTAAAGTAGCCCACCTAAAACTGATTTTAAGTACATTAGTCAAATCATCAAGATCATAGCAGTGTGTAATTTAGAGGTCTAAGCTAGTTGAAACTTGTTGCATTTTGGTACTTGTAGCTTATATTAGCTTCTGTAATCAGTTGGTGCTTATTGGTGTTCATTGGCTTATTCTAAGTGCTTATTTTTAAGCACTTTGCTTAGCAGTTGCATAATCCTACACACAAGTACCTGTTTTTATATTTTTCTCAGCTTTAGAATATTATTTTAGACTTTTCTTGAAATTTTCAGATTTTTCCAAGCCTGTTTGCTATTTTTCTTCATTTTAATCAATTTTTAGTACTTTTTAATTTGCATTTAATACAATTAATTAAGAAAAGGTTCAAAAAATACTTTTCATTTTTCTTAAGTTTAGATAAATATAAAAGACAAAAAAAATATTTTTCAGATTTTCTTAGTTAAATTTGTATTTTAAGCAATTTAAGTAGTTTTAAATAGTTTTAATTCATAGAAAATACAAAATAATCGAAAAATACAAAAATAGTTTTGAAAATTCTCTTTGTTATTTTAGATTTTTCCAAGTCATAATTTCATTTTTCTAGCTTTATTTCATATTTTCTTATATTTTAGGTTATTATTTAATAAGTAAAATAGTTTTAATTAATAATAATTAGATAAATAGTTTTAAAATAATTTTCTTTTTCTAAAAATTTTCTTTTATCATTAGGATTGTAAAATATCATTTTCATATTTTTAGGATTAATACTGCTTGGGCTTCATATTTTCATTTGTACGCAGTAGTTTTTAATTCGCTTTATAAAAGAAAATCAAAACATCATTTTGCAAATAGTGATAGCGTTTATTTAATATTTTTATCTTTTAATTTTCTT
The DNA here is from genome assembly GCA_022545495.1 of Chrysanthemum lavandulifolium. NCBI lineage: Eukaryota > Viridiplantae > Streptophyta > Magnoliopsida > Asterales > Asteraceae > Chrysanthemum > Chrysanthemum lavandulifolium. The sequence continues at coordinate 231,463,198 of CM040238.1, read as the reverse complement.
TAATTTACATTTAAGCCCTTGTAGTTTATATACTTTATCCGTAGTTATAATAATTCAAAATCTCTTTTCCGCTCAAATCTCTCGATCACTATTCGCTTGGTGATTCATCGATAGCTCATTGGGACATAACGACCGGGAAACACTACACCTCCGGATCTTCATTGTATTTGTGTCCGAGTGCTTTAAGTTTCTTACGGTCGGCCATTCACAAGGGCCGCCAGTGTGAGAAAACTTGACGGTTTGGCATGATCATGTACATCGGGATGCTCACCGTTTCACTGAGGGCTTAATCGCTGATTCGAGATGTAATCACTTATTCCGGAGTGGACATCCGCAGAGATTGTCATCCGCAGAGATAATCGTGATTCGGACCGCTTCTTCAATGTTATCGCTTATTCTCTTTGGACATTCGGTACTTCGGGTTCTCGAGCTTCATGCACTTTCTTCAAGGGGAGAGAAAAGTATACATCGGGTTATTCTTTGGCTATTGGACTTAATCTGCTACTGATGGTATAAGTTTCTTTGTCTTGGTTTGTGTGTTCGGGTTCGTGAGCTCTAGTCTCAGAGACCGATCGCATCAATTCATCTACTGGGGAAGTGGTCTCTTGACAACTTTTTGGAATGGATTGCATCGACTTCATGGTAATGGAAGTTGTGAAGATTATTTAAAGAGTGGATGATACATTGTCGATATAACCCGAATCTAAGAATCTAGATTATCATTCTTAAAAGGAGCAATGGATTTATGATAATGGTGTGCTTCTATGTGCACTGCTAAAGCAAGCTTGAAATATAGCTTTGAATCTGCTCATCTAATGGATTTTCGGTTTGGGGAAGTCGCCAAAGTCTCACTTTCGATGGTTCAATTTCTTTCTTCGATTTAAGAGCCCCGAAGCTTTGGTGGTGAATGTTTAAGAGTTGATGACTTCTATCTTCTACGACGCTACGCTCAATATCCTTATCTCGGCATCAGATCATCATCTTCTTTAACTATATCATCTTCTATCATTGTAAATATTTATCAAAACAAAATACAAAATATAAAACCAACAAAAACAAAATAGAAAATATAAACCAACAAAACCCATAAAATCAAAATTGAAAATTCCAAAATATTGTTTTCTAGACATGTCTTCCGTATCGATAACATCTACGGTCTTAGAAATGTCAATTAATAATGGCACGGACCATAGATGAAGTTCGAAAGGAGGTGTAAATATTCTTTCCAAAACATGTCACAAAATATGGCTTGCGCTACTTCAGATCAGAACCCGTGCTTTAACCATGGCTTGCTATTATTTCGATAGGAACCCGCTCTTCAAGGAAGGAAAGTGCTGCGCTAAACAAAATTTCAAATATTTCGTGCACTTATCCTAAAACAAAACAAGGAAAGCACGTCGTCAAAAAGACTGCTGTTCCTACACTAATGTTTTTCCATCTAAAATTCTTCATAAAAATATTTGGTGTTTTCTAAATTGGTGGTAAATGAGTTGCTTGAAATACAATCAGTTTCAGATTTTTCGTTAAAATTGAAAAACTCAATCAATGACTTCAAGCTTTTAAACTTTTCGTAAATTTAAGTCATTGATTGAGGGGAGAATGTTTTCAAATCAGATCATCTAACGAGATTATCTTAATCATCCTACGTGCTTATCTCAGAAATACAATTGCCTATGTCAAGGACTAGGTTTCTAGGATATGATTATTAGGATTAGATGATTAGAGTTTGATAAACACATTATTCCCATATATTTATATGATCTGATTGATATGTTGAATTGACTTTTAATTAGTCGATTCAGTTATGGGTGATGTCGACCACCATATATCAGATGTGTGTTCACTAACGATACAGTATATTGGTTATAAGAATGTTCCCGATCCGGATCCCACAATTGAAGATGATTGGATGCCGAAGGAAAGGGTAACTATATCTTGGGTTGACAAATGAAGAAACGGAGCTTAATTGGACTTCAATGGAGTTGGCATAAATGCAACGTAAGAAGTCTCATCGCATTTGACGGTTTTTTTCTTCCAACCTCAAAGAACAACAACAAAAGCTTCTCAACCACTAATGTATCTTTGTGCGAATACCTTTTCTAAACAATTTTGAAAAAATTGATTAAATTGTTTTGAAAATGGAAAATATTGTTTTGAAAATAAATTGACTAAATTTTGAAAATCACCGGACTTCTTTTATCAAAACATAAGTCACTCAATCATCGACTCACCGTCATGGATTGAGGGGAGAGTGATTTAAAATAAAATATTTTCAAACGATATTTCTTCATAAAAGTCCGTTTTGTACAATAAAAAGTGGTGATCTAAAGATTTAATGTTATGTCATGGTATGATTTTTTCTTTTGAATCAAGGTCTTTTAAAATGAAATCGTTTCTGTTCTTGTTTGATTGTGAAATTATTTTATTTTACTTAAAAGATCTCTTAAAAACAATCATACCTGACACTAACAATCTTTAATGTCTTAAAATGGTCCTTATCTCATCATTTTCAAAATCAAATCTTGCCACGCCTTTTCCCTAAAATTTTCTAAATGATTTAAATCTTTGGGATCTCAAATCTCAATTGGTTTGAAATTTTTGATCGGGAGAGATAGTGATTTAAATCTTTATCTGCTTAAATGGAATTGGTTTTAGTCCTTTATAGGCACTCCCGCCTCCATGTGCCAAACGATTTCAAATACACGATGCACATGTTGAGGAGGAGGATTTATCCAAAAACATGATGAGTATTTAAACTAGGCCACACTTTCTCCCATATTTTCTAAACCTGATTAAATCACTTGAGATCCAAAATCTCAAAGGGTTTGATATTTTTGAGCGGGGAAGAATTTGTGATTTAATATGAAATTTGATAAAATGTGATCGTTTTGATTCAATTGTGCAGGCTGCTCTCTCATATGTGCTAAACACTTTCGAATCTCGAAGCACATATTGAGGGGGAGCAATTCAAAAAAAAATAAACTATCGAGGTACAAAAGCTTTTATGTTTTAACATAAAGTACCTTGATTGAGTTTTCAAATGGAGTTTTCAAATGGTTTCTAAATGGTTGTGTGATCGTGAATGTACTTCAAATGAACTCTTGCCTCTATGTGATAAAATGATTTCAAATATCCTATGCACATATTGAGGGGGAGAAGTTACCAAAAAAAATCAAAAGGCTTTTTCTTAGGAAATTGTGATCAAAGAAATTATTTCTAAAGAACTCTTGCCTCCATGTGATAAAAAATTTCATAATCATACGCACATGTTGAGGGGGAGCATTTCTAAACGATCAAAACTATTAAGGTACAAAATGCTTTGATCTCGTATCACAAGTACCTTGATTGTTTTTCCAAATGATTTTTCAACTGGTTTCATGGAAGAATGAACTGTACCAAAAGACCGACCATTTTACTATTATGCATGGAGTTATAAGGATGGTTAGGTTAGGTATTCGTTCCCACGATCCCGCCAGAGCCGGAGGGATCTACCCAGGGACAATCCACTAGATAGTGTAGAGTCCTTAGGTATGATGAAAAAGGAGAAAAGTGAGATATGGGAAGAGCGCGACCGAGATGAGCTAGCTAATCGAATAAACCCAACAAGGTTCTAGTAATGAAGTCTCGGTAAGCATCAAGGGGTTGAAGAATGAAAAGAAATGAAATGAGAAAAGGGTGAAAAGAAATAGCCCTCCAATAATTCAACCTTAGGGCGAATCGGGTTCAATACATATGCTACCGGTTGTTACTAAGGTAACACCGGTATTGAAGACAAACGTCATGGACCCAAAGGACGATCGCACTAAACTTCCCAAGCTACTCAAGTTCCTCTTAAAAGGGCTTGTTTCATTCTCACGGGAACCACATAATCTATCGACTTTCTTTAGAGATTGTTGATATTGAAGAATGAGACCCTCTCCTAGTCTCCCAGATAGGAACCAAATGTGCACTATTGAGTCTAGAGCCAAGAGATCATCCACAATATCTCATTAGGACACAAAATTAATGAAGACTTGCTGTTTCACACAATGTGGAAAGTAAGAATATATTAAGAGTCCTACGATTATCCTTGTGGTATTGCGTAACATCCGAGTGATATGTAAAAGTATTCACTATGAAGATGGAAATCCTTCTAGAGCCAACATCAAACAAGCTCTTGGTGGGTGACATGTGAGATCTTTTAGTAAGATCAAGCTTGTGACAACTGGATAGAAACGATGGGGAGATTCAATCTTGAATCAACCTTGGTCCAGGAATGGAATTGATGAATACTTTTGGAAAAACCATTCGATGTGCAAACCTTCTTTTCTCTAGCACGTCGAATGTGTACTTATGTTTTCAAACAAAAAAAAAGTATCTCTGATTGAAAAAAATACTTTTGGAAAAACCGTTCGATGTGCGAATCTTTCTTTTCTCTAGCACGTCGAATGTGTACTCTTCTCAAATACAAAAAGTATTTTTGTTTGAAAATTGATCTTTCTCATAAAACCTTCGTCGTATTGCAAAACTCTTTCTTCTAAGCAATACGCGATTGTTTTTCAAATCATTTTCATCAATAAGTGAATCTCAATTATTGGTTCACTCACTCCGTGTTGTCTTCTTTGAGACGTTCCGGTTTGAGAACAAATAGAACAATCGCGAAACCCATCAAGGAGATTCTTCGAATTATACCGATCACAGTAAGATTGTATCGATCAACGAGGAACCGTGGGCGTGTACCTCAATTCAACGAAGTGATCAAAGACACTTTCGTGTATTTTATTGCTAACTGTTGTTTGCGGTACACTTGACGGTTGTACCGATCGAATCGAGGAGTCAATCCAATGCCGCATGCTCACAAAGATCCGCACTTAATTGAAGAAATCATGACTTGTGCATATCTACGTAACCCGGCTCGATATTTCTATACTATGTTCTCGCCGCTACGCCGCAAATATCTTGAACCAAAGAAAGCTTCCGCTACTCGATGGAAAGATGTCATGATCCGTAATGTGTGAGCATGTCGGTCCAAAAGTCACAACATCACATGATGGCAACACAATAAAGGGTGATCCAGATTTCTCGTGGTCGATGATCTCAATGAAAGCTCAAGATCATCAAAGATGTGGATCGCTTAAAGGCCTCCACTAAAGTACAAATCAATGCGAACTTTGAAGAATCGCTACTAAAGCACAAAGATTGCGAAATTGAAGAATTGAAGTCTACGAGCTCAAGAACAAAGTCAAAGAATAGAACGCTAGGATTCTAAATGTAAATCATGGGGTGACCTCCCTTAGGGGGAGATTGTTAGGAATTAGAAATTCCATGTTAAAGTGTCGGTCACCCCAAATATTATCTAGCATAGTTTAGCTCGTAGACTTATAGTTATTTACGTTATTATGTAGTTAATTAGTTAGTCAAGAGCGAGAATAGTTTAGAGTAACACCGTGGAGGAAGGACGGTCTTTACCCATCGTATACCGATCCATGTGCCGATAGGAGGTCGTTGTGTGCAGAGTATAAATACCCTTCCATCCATGGAAGGGTGGTGCTTCATAATCTAACATTCCATTTGTGTAAACCAAGTCTCTAGCAAGAACACCCTCTCTATCTACTTTCTCTCTCTAATGGCAAACATGTATTTTGATCATCCAAGACCACCCGAATCATCAAACACATAATATATCAATCCTACAATTCTTGTATGTTTTGGAAGGTAAACCTCTAAGTAAATTGCCTTTAACCAGCTTGTTGATATTCTTGAAATTCACATGTCTAATCTTCTATGCCATAGATGTGCTTCTTCAAGTGTTGCCTTTGCTACTAAACATGTTTCTCTTTTAGTAGGGTTAAGATTCTTCAAATCTAGATCGTAGACATCATTGGTTCTTGGTACTCTCGGTGTTACCAAGTGATCATCAACAAGCTTGAACTCGGGGAACGATAAGACATTCGTGTCGATGAATAACACAGGTGCTTCTTGTCACGATCCGAGATATCGACAAAGGTTAAACTTGAGTTCCTTCACAAACGAACATTCTCAAAATCAATGCTTCCCGCCTTGATGGTTCCTTTCCCGATAATTCTACCTCCATTAGGATCATTCCCAAACGCAACTCTTCCTCCAAAATATGATTTAAAATCGATGAATCTCCTTGTCTCTGTCATGCTTCCGGAGCAACCACTATCAATAATCAAATGATCTTTAAGCTCCTCTTCCGGTTGCCCTCGAGATAGTGGATGAACTTGGTGAAGTAGCTACCATAGCAAGCGTAATGTGTTCTTCTTCACTTTCCATGCTCCAATCAAAGCTTCCAAGACCATCTCTTGATTCCAAAGCAAAGAAATCATGGTTCCTCATCAAAATTTGTGCTCCAATCAAACTCTTCCATTGCAACCATAGAGTAGGTTACTGGTTCATCATCAAATTCAGCACTCCAGTCAACCTCTAATAGATTTTCTTGAGCAACCAAAGCTTTTGATTTTGGTTCAGTAATAAGAACTTCCTTTATTTCAAGCTTGGGTTTCTCAATCATCTTATTTGCTTGATATTTAGCAAACTTGCATTCTCTTGCAAAGTGTCTAGTTCTTTGACAATTAAAGCACTCAATCTTAGATTTGTCAAATGCTATACCCTGTTTGGGTTTGAAGTCAACACCTCTTCCTGTTTTCTTCATGAACTTCTTGATCCTTGTAGTGATCATGGAAATTTGCAATCTTATGTCAATTTTTGCTAGATCATCCTCATCAATTTGCAACAAATATTCTTCATAAGTAATAGGTAAAGTGGCTTGTTGAGCAAAGAAGGAACATAAAACATCATCAGAGTTGATGGTGTTTGATGGTGATGAGGTGGTAGTAGTCATGGTTGTGAAAATATGCTGTTTATAACCAACAGTACTTTTAACAGGATAAGCAGTACTTTTAGTGGAAGTACTGCCTCTGTTTTCTGAAGACACAAAAGCAATGTTGTGAGATTTTGAGTTTGTTTGACCATTCATCTCATGCTCATACACCTTTAAATTGTTGTAGAGATCATCAAAGTCCATAGTATCCAAACCAGATTGTCCTCTAATCATAGTAGCAACCACATGCCATACGGATGGCAAACTTCTTAAGAAATTCAGATTAGCATCTTCAACAGATACCTTTGTTCCATATAACTCTAGCATACCGAGGAGATTTTGGAATCATCATAAGCGACATCAAGACCTTCTCTTTCACCAACAAAGGAATGTTTCAAACCGTTGCTTCAACAGATTTCTATGCATCTTCGTGGAAGCATCATTACCTCCAAATCTAGTTTTGATAGCAGCCCATAATTGTTTTGCATCTTTGGCATCATGAAACTTTAGTAGGTGACCATCGTGAATAGCGCATAAAAGTATGTTGAGAGCCTTTTCTTGATTTCTTTTGTAGTCACGGCAAGGTAAATCGAGGTGGTTTAGGTTGTCCAGAACTTCTGCTGTGTTCTTCAAAATGACATTACCATTGACAATCACATCCCATAATGCATGGTCTGAATTGCAATGTATTGCCTCATCTTCATGCTCCAGAGATCATATTTTCCCTTCTTGATGATAGGAATCCTGAGTGAGGTGATGGATGGGAGTGGTGCAACTTCAGTCGACATCTTTTAGGGTTTGTAGTTAAATCGGTTTTGAGGGTTTCTTCTTAATCAGAGTTTCCACACAAGCTCTGATACCACTTGTTGGATCGATATACTCTGACCAAACTAACTATGTAGCTTGTAAGGGTTTAGCAACCTTGCATAAATCCAAAACTACTAACAATGAAACACTGATATAACTCTATTAAGTATGCGGAATCTACTTTAACAAAGCTAAGAAGAATAACTTTAAACTTTAACGATTATATTAAAACCAAACTTTGAACCTGCTTGTTATACAGATTCACTAACAAACCTAATCGCTAAATAACTATAATATCGTACTTGCATGTAAGTTCTAAGTCACGTATAATATTCGTATCTCTAATGCCAATCCAGGGGTCCTTTTATAGGCATAAGGAATACCCTAGTCGGTTTACAATTACAATCCTTGTACGACAAGTAAACTAATTCTAATCTAAGAATATTCTAGAATTACATAATAATCCTTAAACGATTTGCATAGCAGTCCTTTAGCCTAGCAGTACTTTGACAAAACAATACTTTGACTTTCATTAAGCAGTACTTTGACTTTCTTCAGCACTTTGACTTTCTTCAGTACTTTAACTTTATATCCCAACATTTATTTACGTTGTTTTGTAGTCAATTAGTTAGTTGTTAGCTTAGTTATTAGTTTAGTGTAACACCGTGGAGGAAGGACGGGTCTTTACCCACTGTATGCCTGATCCATAGGCCGATAGGAGGGCGTTTAGCTTGTAACTATAAATACCCATTCCATCCTTCGGAAGGGGTGGAACTTCTAATCTAACCTTGCATTTGTTTTGTTAAACCTCTCTCTAGAATTCCCTCTCATATCTTTCACTCTCTAACAATGGCACACTTGTTTAATCATCTCCGTAGACCACGAATCATCAAACAACATAAATATACGATCCTACAAATGGTATCGGAGACGGTTGTGTTGTTTGTGTTGATTCTCGTGTTCGACTCATGGTGTTATGCGGTTTTTCATGCGGTTCTTTGAGTGTGGTATTGAGAAGTTTCGGTGTTGTTTGATTTAGGGCTGTGCACGGTCCGAAAACCGGACCGGACCGAGACCCAAATTCGGAAAAAATCCTAGACCGAGACCGGACCGAATGTGGTCGGTCCGGTCCAACAAGGCCAAATTCGTTGGTTTTGGTCCGGACCGGACCGGTGTGACAACTCGTAATTTCAGGTCATTTTACAAACTTTGAAAATTTCACTATTCATCTCGGGGAATTTACTATTCATCAATTTTGAAGTCGATATGATATTCTGAGAACGTATTTCAAAATTTTGCTATTCACGAAACACTATTCATTCACGGAGAAAAATCACTATTCATGATTCACTATTCATCATTTTTCGTAAACTAGGTTTACGAGTATCAAATACGCGTAACCTTGATGGTTTAACTGCGTATTCATGAAAAATCATTGAGGACATTTCATATAGACGAGATTTAGTCTACATATCATTAGTAACGTCATCATCATATTAGTTCATACATGGTTTTGCATATTTCATTAAACGTTTATTTTCCTATTAAATAAACGCTATCGCATAATCAATTATTTTGAAAATTGATCCGACACTTCCAAAAATAATCCTAATATATTTTTATACTCATTTTAAGACTATAAAAATTATATTATTAGTTTACCCGATGTTTACAATTTATTTTGTATATAAATTGTTACATATATATATTTACGACGGTTTTCGTAAATTCAACTCGATAATTATTATTTCACTCAATTCTTGTAAGAAATGTATTTTTATAATTTTTATGACTTCGATATATTTTATTTTGTTCCGTAAAAATCGATTTCTATCCAACGTTACACTAAATAATTACTTTTACTCACAAAATAAACACTACACTTAATCTTTTATACATGTAGTCATTCAAAAATACACTACTCTTTTTTTTTTCTACTTGTCGACCAAAATAGGATGACACAACAATATTTCATAAAAATCTTCTACCTAGGTACACATATTCACTTGTAGCTTGCCATTTGTATTTCTTTTAATTATATTCTAGCATAACACATACATATCATTTGCAAAGGTGAAAACAAAAGTATCATCTCCATTTCATCACTAAAATTCGGCCAAGGCAAGAGATCAAGGAGCAACCTAAGATTTTTCAAACTACAGGTGTTAAACAACTATAGTTTTACTTCTATTTTAAAGTTTTGCAATAAAAACCAAGAGTATTTAGGAAAAACCTTGTTCCATAAACCTCATCATCATACTAGTAAGCATTTCATGATCATTTTTACTCTTTCATAATATTCATGAGTTATTTTTATCATTCTAGTAGAAATCATGCAAGTTTCATGTGTATCTCTATACCACTTTTATTGTTTTTAGTACTTATAATTAGTATATACCATCCTATAATTAATCCCTTGAAACATATCATTTTTAATGATGTTTAGGAACCCATGACACCCTAAGAAGGTGTATGGTAGGTTTAGAATAGATTTGGTGTTGATTTGAAGTGGTTAGAACAAGTATTACGCGAGAGAAATCATTTTCGACAACATTAAAATAGGGTCTGATCATATTTGTGAAATCTGGAAATTTCGAAAGAAGATAAAATATTTTGGGCTAGATATTCAGAAAATATACTTTAAAACGAAAACGTGGTCGCTTGAACGGGTTAAAACGGATTTACAACGAAGAAGTTATGCTATTTTCCGGAAAAACAGCATGCTGTCCAGATTTTTAAGGGTAAAAAATGAGTCTTAAGCATTATCTAAATGAGTCGATTTATCAAAAATATATTAGTATACTTTAACACGAAGCTAAGGACATATAATACGTAGAAAACGGACTTATAACGACTAAATTACACATGTTTAAATGAGGTTAACGTAACTATTTTATTTAAGTATAAACACTTATATATTTTCTAATAGCCAAACTAGTAGTCGCTAGTGACCATGTTTGGAGTCGTTTTTCACATCGATAGAATACTTTTTAGAAAACGATGTCTTCTAGTAAAAGTAAGTTCACCTAGCCTATTTTCCAAAATGTTCAACCGTTTGTCAAACGGAGTTGTAACGAATAAAATGCGGTCACTCAAACTTTGCCGAAAACTACCCTTAAACAATATTTTTAGTCCAAGTACCCTACTTCACCTATATTTTTCTCCATGATCGAGACCTCTATGATGAAAATTTAAAAGCTAAGACTTTGAGTTAATGCTACAAGCTTTCCAAAACCGTTGAGTTTGTTTTCTAACACTCGATATTCACTATTTTACGACTAGCTTTTCGGGGCCATTTAGTCACTTTCATGAATTGTCAAATTATATTGTTTTACGACGAAAAGCTATAATTTCTTGATAAATCACTAAACGACTATCGTAGGATGTTGTTTCAACGCAAGTACTTGTAAAGTATTTTATAACACGACGAGATGTCATAAACATATATTTCGACGATAAACTTCATTTTCAAAAATGTACAAGTGGTATGGATATCATATGAGTTTGCATGCACGACATTGTTTCATGACTTACATTAGAACATATCATTCATAATAGGTTGCAGTTAGAGATTGCACCTCATTTCAGTGTATCCACTTTTGTCATCATAATCATTGCATCAGGTGAGTTTCATAGCCCCTACTTTTATACGTTTTGAATTACTTTTGGGGGAGATACATGCTTAACTATTTTCATTTGCTTTCATAAGTACTCTAAACATTTAAGGATTACTGTGAGTTCCATAGCCCCATTTTCAATTGTTTTTATACTATTTTTGGGGGAGATACATGATCAACAACTTTTATAACATTCATGACTATTTGCAAACTATGTGTTTATCTGAACTGAATGTTTAGTCATACGAAGTAACAATATTGCCATACTTAGAGTTTCTATATCATAAATCATTGGGCTAATTGACTTGGTATGATCACGGTCTAGCGGTCTTGGTATAATCATGGAACTAGCGGTCTTGGTATAATCATGAAACTAGCGGTCTTGGTATAATCATTGAACTATCGGTCTTGGTATAATGTTGAACTAGCGGACTTGGTATAATCATGTAATAATGGACTTGGTACAATCATGAACTAATGGTCGTGGAACTATTTGAAATAACACTCATATGTGTTAAATCAATTGATTATTGATACATTAAGTAATGTACTATTATGTGAATTCATTTGACATCATGCGCTTGAACATAAACTATACATATTTTGGCAATGGGTTGTAAACACACAAGTTGCAAGTTTTGTATGGGCGGAATTTGGAACTGAGTGGATTTGCAATGCCTTTGCTGCATGAACATTCTTTAAAGGTTTTCTCCATGGCAACTCAAACTCTATGAACTCACTCAATCTTTGTGTTGACACTTTTAGCATGTTTTATCTCAGGTATCTAAGGCATACACTTCATGGCATGCATGTGGACTTATCATAGAGTCGTGGTGACGACGCGTCTCACATGAGATTTATGTACTTTAAAAACATCGTTTGGCTTGTATCAAACTTATTTCCGCACATGTTGATTTTCATTTGGGACCTATATTTTGTAAACTCTGAATATTTTATTAAATCAAACGATGTGTTTTCCAAACGACACTTTAGGTTGTTTAATATAACTGTAACTTTGATGCTATGACAGTCATCCCCCAGGTATTCCATTCCGCTGCAAAACAGGTAATTTGGGGGAGTGACAACCGGACCGAGGACCGAATTAGCCCAAAAGCCGAGACCGCGGACCGGTCGGTCCGGTCCGGTCCAATCCGGTCTCGGTCGGTCCGATGGTCGGTCCGGTCCGTTCGGGTCATATGCTCACCCCTAGTTTGATTGATGCGTGTTGCAGTTTTTTGTTGTTCTTGATATTAGTCACTGGTTTTGACTTGATATGGTCAAAACGTTTTTATCTAATTTTAACAGATTTTATCACCTTTGGTTTTACCAGTGTCAGATTATGCTTCGTAGTCAAAACGTTTGTTTTATTAGTCTCATTTGTTTCTGGATCAATTTTGCTTTGATTATTAGCTGCGGTTTGCATCAGATATAACTATTCATACATGCAGTTTGATATTGAATCTGTCCAGATTCATTGGATCTGGAAGCGATTTGTACCTATATGTGGTTTAACAGAAGTGCGTTTTGATGCCTTTGTCAAAGCGATTTGTCTATGTTGATTACTGAAGCGATTTGTGCTGATAAGAAAGCGGTTTTGTGATTATGTCATGAAGCGACTTGTCTCAAACGCTTTATTGAAAGTGATTTGTCCTATAATCATGAAGAAATTTGAGCGTGAGTCAAAAAGCGATTTGTTGACGTGTGAAAACCTGAAGCGGTTTGTCAGGGATTAAAGCAGAAGCGATTTGTGTTTGATAACAGATCATCAAAGATATCGTCATCAACAACTGTCAACAACAACAATGAAGCAACATCACAAGAACCAACATCTATACTACGATCTATCATTAACTCACAAACATCAACAACATCAATACAACATGCATCATCTACCCTAAACACACATCATAAACAAACATCATATCTCTTGGTCGAATTAGTCAAATCTAATGGACATCACAATGAATCTCAGATTTTGGTTTCTCATGATTCTCAAGATTACATCAAGCTATTCGGGCCAATCACATGAGTTGTCCAAATTATCATCATCGATTTGTAAGCTGAAGCCTTAATGTACGAATCATGGATGAAAAGAAATCATGATTCGATTCGAACAACAAGAATCATAAAGCTTGAATCATTAGTCTACTTTTGGTTCAACCTTTCAATCTTTAAAAGAGTTTACATGAATGAACCTAAATCCATCACAAATCTATATGGAGAAAAGTTTTTGATCTCAGTTTTGTTTCTTTTTGTGTGTGGTTCTCAAAACACATAGATCTTACAAGGTCTATACACAAAAGAAAGTATACCTCATAGATCTATCTAGAGTCTTAAATCAAAACAAAATGTTTAGGGATCTCAGATTTTATTTTGTGAATATATTGATTTCATTCATAACCTTTCAAGGTCAACACGAAATATTTATCATCATAGATCAAAGTGTGAAGCTTGCACCTCATCTTATTGTTCGAATCTTAAAGTGAGTACAAAATCAAATGATTTCGTCTCATCTTTCATTCTTTAATTTGAAAAACGAATCAATATCTAAATGAAAACAGGAACATCATTCGAATATACCTACCTTGAACCTTGGTTTGATCTTATGGCTGTCTCTTTTCCTTCTTTCCATCCCTGTGGCGTCTATGCAACGAGCTCAAACCAACCCTATGGCGAGCTCAATGATGGATGTATTCTCTGATTTGATTTGTGAAGCGTTTTGTCTAAGTGCTGAAAGGGGGCATGATATTATGAGAGGTTTATTAGGGTTTCAAGTGGGTATGTGGTGATTTATACCCCTAATAATTAGGGTAACCCTTGGATCCATTTACCGGGTATGAATTTGGGCCGAAATCTGTTCTTATTGGCATATTCGAATATAACTTATTCTAATTGGTTTTATTAATTTAAGTTATATTCCCATATGGTCCAAATGTTATCATTTATGTTATATTCGATCGGGTATAATTTTTTCAAGGCAACAGATAGTTATTCTATGGATCGTGGGTTTTGTTATGGGCCTAGTAGCAATGATCATGGATCTCGTGTATTATTGGGCCCGGGTTTGTGTAATTTGTGAGATGGTTTGGATTTGGATGACGGAAAAATGGGTTTCTCAATATTGGATTGTTTCTATGAGATTTGTTAATAGGACTTGATGATGAGATTTGTGATATGAGACTTGTCGATGTTTTGTGATAATGAGTTTTTGATGATGAGATTTGGTGTGATGATGAGATTCGATGGGTTATGAGGTTTGGTACTTTGGTATATATATCTTCACAAAGGATATTATGTTACGGCTTGAATCAATGATTGATCAATGTTGACTACGGGGTTGTTTGAACGGTATTTCTTATTTGGATTTGAAGTGAGGTTTTCCGGGCTCATTTACTTATTTTGTCTTCTTTATTTCTACCATTCCGCGAAGATGACTTGTTTGGGCATTTATAGAGCGTGATAAAGACTTGGCTATTTAGTTACGTTTGTGATTCTTTCTCGCTTAACCCACAACGTAACTATCACTTCGGTGTCTCACCCAGTTGAGGATACGTCAAGAGGTTTTGTACATTAGGTACACCGTTTCTTTTCACAAGGTTTTGTACAAGCTTAAGTAACAAATCTGGGGAATTCTACTTCATGATCAAGTTTGGTATATCGGTTTTACTTCACCAAGTGGTCACAGCAATAGCTGACATAATATGTGAAAGGTGTGCTTACCAAAGAGTTTAATGATTGAGATGTAATCAGCAATTCCCATAGAATATTCGATGCCACTAAATGACAATGATACTTCACAGTCTAAGCAAAATCTTTCATGAATCTTTTGCGTCAGTCATAATTTTTCAAGATGTTTGCTTATGACAAGAACTTCTCGTGCAAATGGTCATACACGTTATGATGCTTCCGAAAGTTCGAAACCATCATGGGGGAGAAACGTGTACTTTGATGTTACAGTCAACCTTTAGGGGGAAGTAGTGTATACTACTTGACTAAGTATGGTTTGTGAAGTTGTCTACACATATGGGTAAAGAATTGTTGATGATATTGTTGATGATTGAGAATGAACCGTTGATGAACCGATGCATGTTCCTCTAAAACAAACATTCACCAAAATCAAAGTTGTCATAACACATTCAAGCTGACATTGTTTATGGTTTAGTCTTGATTTTGTAAAATCCCGCGAAAGAATCTATTTCTCGGTTTAAATTACAGATTTGTAAAATCCCGTGAAAATGAAAACATTTCGGTAATAGTAAAGTACATTTCCTGATCTATCTTACGGTTTATTCTTGGTTTTGTAAAATCCCGCGAAAGAAACTATTTCTCGGTTTAAACCATAGAATTGTAAAATCTAGTAACGATGGAACCATCCTGGAGAAAGGAAAGTGTATTGCGAAATCTGATTTGATGTTGGTACTACGATTTCTGCTTCGAAGAAAGGATAAAAGGGTGTACTTCATGGATTGGATGTGTGTTTGGATATTCGTCATGGCAGTTTGGTTATTACATAGTTTTAACCATGGTCTGGATGAAAACCATTATCATAGTTCACTTAAAACGTCAAAGGAGGCTAGATTTTAGCTTTTAACTAGAAGATGTGACAACGGCGTTAATTCACTATTATTTATTTGAAGTTGAAGTGAAATATAACAAAGCGAGTGTACTTAGTATCTGAAGGTATCGGGATGGTTGGATGAAGATTCTTCAAGATCCTTGTTCGAGCTTATTATCAAAAACGAAGACTTGGAAATCTAGTTATTGTTGGGTGTCTTTTCCTTTTCTTTTACCACTTGGGGGAATTGGGATCTTACCACCACAAAATAACTATCACTTTAAGGAGTTACGTTGTAGTGCTCAGTGTCACATTCAATTGTGGATTTTCAAGAGGTGATCTACGTCTTATACTTGATGGTTGGTTGGTTGAAGAGTATAGAGTACTTAGAGATTCAAAAGGGCATGAATTCTCAGCACCGCTCTTTGTTACATATGTGCAAGTTTAAGTCACGAGTTCGGGTTAGTTTACTTCAAGGTCAAATTCATCATATGGGTTTCTCCATCAGTTGTCACGAAAAAGAGCCTACTGAATGATAATGGGGTTGATTACAAGTTTTGCCAAGAGAGGTAGAAAAGAGAGATTATGACGTTTGAACACATCAGTTCAAGCCTCGTTCCTAAAGAAAAGAAAAGTGTACGCTTCAGTGTGCTTTATCTTCTGAAGAAGAGAAATCTTCTCAATTATGACCATTCTCATCAACATGTTTCATGCTTTTTCCATGCACGATCAGTTATCAAGTGAACCGGACTATCGTTACTAGTCTTACTCCACTTGCTCAATTAAAATGGCGATGGCGACATCATTTGCAACCTTTGAGGGGGAGAAGTGTGAAGAGACTACATTTTAAAGATATTCACTTGTTTAATCAAGAATGGCATCTCCGTATGCAATTTTTGAGGGGGAGAAGAAGTATGATAATTCTACATGTTGAGTTATATCTCAGAATATATGGTCATACGGCTCCTAACTCATGTAAGAACCGAGCTTCTTCTTATCGGGTCATCTTTACATGGAGTTTCTTCTAAGAGCCATTAGTTGACATCTTCTCACGGACTGATGAGTTTATTGACAAAGTGTTTCCGGTTAATGCTTCACGTACACATCAACATGATGATTCCGAACAATCTCTTTGTTCTTGTTTGATGTGATTGGTAGTTTGGTGTTACCATTTAGTGTGTTCGTTGTGGGCTGATTATTGATATCCTTAATGAACATCTTTCTGTTCTTGTTTGATTGGGAGGGATTTGAGTTAAGGAGATTTGCTAAATGTAAGTTAACGGGAATGCATTTGGTGAGAAGAAGATGTTAACATTCTATTCCCCAAACGGACATGTATGAAGAAGGTCGAGTCTACAGTCTGTTCTACATTTTCTGTTGCATGTTAGAAGACTAAAGACGACTTGCATTTGATTATCTAAAGACTTCTTTTTAATCCGGGCTGAGAAGAACACTTGAAATCTTCGTCAGTTTAGGGGAGAGCACTAATTAGGGGAGAGTGAAATGTCTGATTTAATCCCCAATTAGACTTGCTCACACTGTCCTTCAGCAAGTTGATTCTCACAAATACATTTGAGCTAATGGTATTCTTCTCAACAGATTTCTAGTACACGAGCTTACAATTTGTTGCTGATTCTAAAATATCAAAACCAGCAAGGGAAGAAGTCATACTTCTAAATGCACAAGAAGTACACATGCCGAACTTAATACTTCTAAGTGATTGAAGATATCCCGAGAAGACAAATGTCATGACCGCAGAGAAACTCAGTGTATCTTGTGGCGTTTAGTGTTCTTATTCCAACTATGTGGGGGAAGAGATGAAAGAGACAATTTCTAAGGAGAAAAGAGGTACACAAGTGTGTGATGATTTCGATGTTATCGCAATCATCAGGGGAGAGAAATTGTGTACATTGGGGACGCACATCTGTTTCACTTGAGAGCTTAATCAGTGATTCAATAATAATCACTTATTCTGGAGTTGACATCCACTGAGATAATTAGTGATTCAGCCTGCTTCTTCAATGTTATCGGTTATTCTCCCTTTGGGCATTCGGGTACTTTGGGTTCTTGAGCTTCATACACTATCATCAGGGGAGAGAAAAGTATACATCGGGGTTATTCTTTGCATATCGGACTTAATCTGCTACTTCGGTGTTATCGGCTAGTCTTTCTTTGGGTATATGTGTAATTCGGGTTCTTGAGCTCTATTCAAAGAGACTGGCTGCATCACTTCAACCACTTGGGGGAAATGGTCTCTTGACACTTTTGGTTTGGATCGCTTCAGACTTCAACGGTAATGAAATGTGAGAAGATTATTTATGAGTGGGATTAGGGGTGTTATTCGGGTTGACTAACTCGGTCAAGCCTTAAAAAATACTCGAACCCTACCTTGTTTAGAACTCGGGTCAACTCGTTGATTCGGGTTCGGTCAACTATTCGGGTTTGGGGTCAACCCGGTATTTTACATTATAAAAGTGTTGTTGAACAAAAGGCTAAAAACATACAACCCGACCTTGTTTAGAACTGATTACCGAATATAATTTTGAACTTTGAAAATTGACTCGAGCGGGTTCGGTCGGTCACCGAATGACACCCCTAAGTGGGATGAAACGCATTCTCCCCAACAAAGAATCACGATGATTATTCTTAAAAGGAGCAGTAAGATCGATGATAATGGTGTGCTTCTTTGTGCACCTGGCTAAGACAAGCTTGAAAGAAAGCTTTGAATCCGCTCAACAAAAGGATTTTCGGTTTGGGGGAAGCTACCAAAGTCTAACTTTCATATGGTTCAATTTCTTTCTTCAATACAAGAGCCTCGGAAGCTTTGGTGGTGAAAGTTTAAGAGATGATGACGTCTATCTTCTACAACGGTGCTGGACGATATCCTTATCTCGGTACTCGTATCATCATCTTCTTAAACTATATCATCTACTCTATCTGTAAATATTTATTAAAAACAAAATACAAAAATATAAAACCAACTAAAAGAAAATAGAAAAATATAAAATTTAAAAACCCATAGAAATCGAAAAATTTGAAAAGACCAAAAATATTATTTTTCTCAAGACATGTCTTCCGGTATCGATAACATCTACGGTCTTAGAAATGTCATTCAATAATGGTACGAGACCATAGATGAAGTTCGAGCAGAGGTGTAAATATTCTTTTCAAAACATGTCTAAAACTATGGCTTATAGTTATTTCGCATCAGAACCGTGCTTAAACTATGGCTTGCGCTTATTTCGATCAGAACCCATGCTAAAACTATGGTTTGCTATTATTTCGATAGCAACCCGTTCTTCAAGAAAGGAAAGTGTCACGCTAAACCATTTTTCATAAATATTTCGTGCACTTATCCTAAAACTAAATGAGGAAAGTATGTCGAAGGACTGCTGTTCCTACACAAATGTTTTTCTTTCTATAAATTCTTCAGAAAATATTTGTTGTTCAAAATGGTGGTAAATTGAGTTGCTTGAAAATCAATCAGAATCAAGTTTTCATAAATTTGCAAAACCCAATCAATGACTTTAGCTTGTTTAAAACTTTTGATAGAATGAGTCATTGATTGAGGGAGAGAATGTTTTCAAATTTATGTCATCTATCGGGCTTATCTAATTATCCTACGTGCTTAATTGTAAAGGATTTTTGCCTATGTCGAAGGACTAGGAATCTAGGATATGATTATTTGGATTAGATGATTAGAGTTTGATAAACACACAATTCCCATGCCTTTTATGATCCGATTGATATGTTGAATTGACTTTTATTAGTCGATTGTTGTTTTGGTGTTGTCGACCACCATATATCTGTTTGTATGTCTACTAACGTATGCAGATATCATGGATTATAAGAATGTTCCCGATCCGGATCCCACAAAAGTTGATGATTGGATGCCAAAAGGAAAGGGCAACTATTTCTTGGGTCGACAAAAGAAGAAACGGACTTAATTAGATCTCTCTATGGATAGTTGGCACGATAGATGCAACTTCAGAGGTCTCACTGCATCAGCAGATGGTTTTTCTTCAAGCCTTACAGCAACAATAGAAGCAGCTCAACCACTTACATATCTTTGTGCAGGAAAAAGTAGTGGATGATAACATTTTTCTTAAAACAATTTTGAAAATGTTGTTTTGAGAATGGAAAAATATTGTTTTGAAAATAAATTGGACTTAATTTTGGAAATCACTGGACTTCATTTTATCAAAACTTAAGTCACTCAATCAACGACTTTGGTCATCGATTGAGGGGGAGAGTGATTTAAAATAAAATATTTTCAATCGATATTTCATCTATCAAGTCTGTTTGTACAAAATAAGTGGTGACCTAAAGATTTAATGTTATGTCATGGTATGATTTTTCTTTTGAATCAAGATCTTTCAAAATGAAATTTTTTCTGTTCTTGTTTGATTGTGAAATTGTTTTATTTTACTTAAAGATCTCTTAAAAACTATCATACCTGACACTAACAATCTTTAATGTCTATAATTGGTCCTTATCCGTCATTTTTCAAAATTAAATCAGCCACGTCTTTCCCCAAACTTTTCTAAATGATTTAAATTAGTTGAGATGAAATTTTTGATCGGGGGAGAGATCGTGATTTAAATCTCAAATCGGTTTTAAAGGGTAATTGTTTCAAAGCACTCCTTCCTTCATGTGCCAAACGATTTCAAATACATGATGCACATGATTGAGGATGAGCATTTAACCAAAAACCAGAAGAGTATTTAAACAAGGCCACATTTTCTCCTATGTTTTCCAAACCTTATTAAATCACTTGGGATCCAAAATCTCAAAGGGTTTGATATTTTTGATCGGGGGAGAATTTGTGATTTAATAATGAGATTTGATAAAAGGTGATCGTTTTGATTCAAATGTGCATGCTGCTCTCCCATATGTGCTAAACTCTTTCGAATCTCGAAGAACATATTGAGGGGGAGCATTTCAAAAAGAAAATAAACTTTCAAGGTACAATGATTTCTATGTTTCAACATAAAGTACCTTGATTGATTTTCTAAATGGTTTCTTAATGGCTTTTGTGATCGTGGATGTACTTCAAAAGAACTCTTTCCTCTATGTGATAAAATGATTTCAAATATCCTATGCACATTCTGAGGGGGAGAATTTACCAAGAAAATCAAATGGCTTTTTCCACGGAAATTGTGATCAAGAAATTATTTCAAAGAACTCTTGCCTCCATGTGCTAAACAATTTCAAAATCATATGCACATGTTGAGGGGGAGCACTTCTAAATGATCAAAATAATTAAGGTACAAAATGTTTTGATATTGTATCACAAGTACCTTGATTAATTTTTCCAAATGATTTTTCTATTGGTTTCAAGAAGGAAAGAACAATACCAAAAGACCGACCGATTAACTTTATGCATGGTGTTATAAGGATGGTTAGGTTAGGTATTCGTTCCCATGATCCCGCCAGAGCCGAGGGATCTACCGAGGACAATCCACTAGATAGTGTAGAAGTCCTTAGGTATGATGAAAAAGGAGAAAATGAGAATACGGGAAGAGTGCGGATCGAGATGGAGCTAGAAATGGAATAAACCCAACAAGGTTCTAGTTATGAAGTCTCGGTAAGCATCAAGGGGTTGAAGAATGAAAAATAATTGAATGTAAAAGGGTGAAAAGAAATAGCCCTCCATTAATTCAACCTTAGGGCGTAAACCGGGTTCAATACATATGCTACTTGGTGGTTACTAAGGTAACACTGGTATTGAAGACAAGACGTCATGGACCTAGTGATGCACTTTGCTACACTTTCCAAGCTACTCAAGTTCCTCTTAAAAGGGCTTGTTTCATTCTCACGGGGAACCTACGTAATCTATCGACTTTCTCTTAGAGATTGTTGATATTGAAGAAGGAGACCCTCTCCCTAGTCTCCGACATAGGAAACCAAATATGCACAATTGAGTCTAGAGCCAAGAGATCATCCACAATATCTCATTAGGACACAAAATTAATGAAGACTTACTGTTTCACACAATGTGGAAAGTAAGTATATATTAAGAGTCTTACGCATTATCCTTGTGGTATTGCCAGAACATCCGAGTGATACGTAAAAGTATTCATGATGAAGATGGAAATCCTTCTAGAGCCAACATCAAACAAGCTCTTGGTGGGTGACATGTGAGATCTTTTCTAAAGATCAAGCTTGTGACAACTAGATAGAAACAATGGGGCGATTCACTCTTGAATCAACCTTGGTCCAGGAAATGAATTGACGAATACTTTTGGAAATGAATTGACGATTGTTTTCAAATCAAATTTTCATCAATCATTGAATCTAAATTCGCTGGTTCACTCACTCCATGTTGTCTACTTTGGGGCGCTCTGGTTTGAGAACGGCTAGATCAAGTCTGCGAAACCCCATCAAGGAGATTCTTGAATTCTACCCGATCACGGTAGTATTTATATCGATCAACGGGAACCGTAGTTCTTGCAATTGTATTCAACGAAGTGAACAAAGACACTTCCGTGTGTTTTAGTGCTAACTGTTGTTTGCAGGAACATTAGACGATTGCAGCTGATCGATATTGAGAAGTCAATTCACAGCCGCATGCTTACAACATTCACATTAATTGAAGAAAATCATGACATTCAAAGATATACAAAGATGCTTCCCTACTTTCATGAAAAGATGTCATGATCCAGAAAATGTGAGCATGTCGGTCCAAAAGTCACAACATCACATGAAGACAACACAATAAAGGGTGATCCAGAGATTTACAGTGGCTGATGATCTCAAAGTAAGCTCGAAGATCATCAAAGATGTGGATAAGTTAAAGGCCTCCACTTAAAGTACAAGGCAGTCGGACTTTGAAGAAACACTTCTCAAGCACAAAGATTGCGAACTTGAAGAATTGAAGTCTACGAGCTCAAGACTGAAGATAAAATAGAATGCTATGATTTGAAATGTAAATCATGGGGTGACCTCCCTTAGGGGGAGATTGTTAGGAATTGGAAATTCCATAATGAAGTGTCGGTCACCCCAAATATAATCTAGCATAAGTTAGCTCGTAGACATATCGTTATTTACGTTGTTTTGTAGTCAATTAGTTAGTTGTTAGCTTAGTTATTAGTTTAGTGTAACACCGTGGAGGAAGGACGGGTCTTTACCCACTATATGCCTGATCCACATCCCGACAGGAGGGCATTTAGCTTGTAACTATAAATACCCCTTCCATCCATGGAAGGGGTGGAACTTCTAATCTAACCTTGCATTTGTTTTGTTAAACCTCTCTCTAGAATTCCCTCTCATCTCTTTCACTCTCTAACAATGGCACACTTGTTTAATCATCTCCCTAGACCACCCGAATCATCAAACAACATAAATATACGATCCTACATCAGCTATGTCCCAGCTTGAGGATTTATGTCTTCCAGTCGAACCATTCCCGGTTGTTGATCACATGCCAGATTATGATCCCAGTCATATGAATTTACCTAATTTGAATCACAAATTTTCTCAAACGACTGTTGAAGTACGTATATAATAATTTCACCTGCACTATCTACAGATGTTTGCTACATTTGGTCATCTATTATAGTTGTGTTTTTCTTGTATAATTACAGGGCAAAAACTTTGATGATGATTACTCTGTTTATGGATCTTTGAAATTCAACGAGCATGGGTTACATATTCAAGAGCAGAAGGAAGATGAACAAAAGGCTGGTGAAAACAAGGAAGATGGCGAAACAACAAGAGAGTTAGTGGTAAATGTTGATGGGAAACATGGAGAGGCGGTTCAAGGTACTCAAAATAATATTGTTGATTACAATCCTACTGAGATACATGGTCATGATAAACATGTATAAGGGGTTCAAGTAAGTGAAGGTGTGTTTAATGTTGATGATAAATTCGGAGGGGCGGTTCAAGGTAATGAAAATAAGATTGTTGATTGCAATGTTAATGAGGTACATGTTCATGATGTTGAGCAAGTAAGTGAAAGTGTGTTTAATGTTGATGATAAATATGGAGGGGCGGTTCAAGGTAATGAAAATAAGATTGGTGATTGCAATGTTAATGAGATACATGTTCATGGTGTTGAGCAAGTAAGTGAAAGTGTGTTTAATGTTGATGATAAATATGGAGGGGCAGTTCAGGTTAATGAAAATAAATTTTTTGATTGCAATCGTGAGAAAGTAGGTGAAGCAGTGTTAAATGTTGATGAGAAATCTGTAGAGGGGGTTGAAGGTAATGAAAATAATATTGTTGATTGCAATCCTACTCAGATAGATTCTCATGATCGTGAGAAAGTACGTGAAGCAGTTTTAAATGTTGATGAGCAATCTATAGAGGGGGTTCAAGGTAATGAAAATAACATTGTTGATGGCAATGTTACTCAGATAGATTCTCATGATCGTGAAAAAGTAAGTGAAGCAGTGTTAAATGTTGATGAGAAATTTGTAGAGGGGGTTCAAGGTAATCAAAATAACATTGTTGATTGCAATGCTACTGATATAGATTCTCATGATGGTCAGAAAGTAAGTGAAGGAGTGTTATGAATGGCAGAGATGGGGGATGATCATACGACATGTGTTGAAGAGAATAAGGATGGCGATGGGAATGTTAATCATAAATTATGGGAGTTGGTTACTCATAATGAAGCTAACAATGTTGATTCCTACGTTAATGAGAAAGTAAGCTAGGGTGTGTTAGTGGTGGCAAATGAGACCGCAAGCAAGGCGGTATTTGACAAAATTGATCGTGATGCTGAGAAAGCAAGAAAGGCCATGTTTCATAACTCTGAGAAAAACACACAAGCTGTTTCACAAACTGAAGGACGAGCCAATAAGCCTTTGACTACAGCTTCTGAGGTACAACTACATTATTTATTAAACTTACTATTAAAGTTCAAAAGTCGATGTTATTTCAGTGCTGAACTTTGCATACAGGATGTTTTCATGCGCGCTAAAAGGAAGAGAAATCCAAGTAAGGCTGTATTGTCACCTTATGATGGCCCAACAAAAAAGAAACGTAATAAGGCCAAAGTTACCCAAGAGAGTACTCCTGTTTTGAAAGAAGATGTTGACTCAAAAAGGTCAAAGCAGGTAAGCAAGTGTTTGCAGGACCCATACGTGAACCTCCCTCCCACGACTCCACAATTGCCGAAAAGGCGCCCAAAAGACCAAAAAGGGATTAATTCCCATGTGGTGAAGATAATCGGTTGGAAACATGGGTAGAGGTATAGCGAACTATTTTTCAAACAACAACAGAAAGACATTCGTAATATTCATTAACTGGTTTTAAAATTTTCGTGATCCATCACGTCCTGAAGGTTGTGATATCAACAAGATTACTAAACCAGCATCTATGGATATGTTTAAAAAAAATTAAGTCATCGCATAACTTTCCTTGGGGTCACCGCGACATCGTTGTTCATCGAAAATTTTGGTTAGCTTTGTTGGGGTATGGAAGGGGTTATGAAAAAGGATGGCTTGAAGATGAGGTGCTTAACATCTAGTTAATTTCCGTAAAAAAATATTTTTCATTTGAATAAGCTTAACAGTATGTATTTTATAAAACAATTTGCAGCATCTGGATTTTGGGTTGATCTAATGTGGCAGTTCAGGCCGGCCAATGCCTATTGGGCTATGGTTGGACCATTTTTCTCGTCTTCTCTCCTTGATGGGTCTATGCGTTCCTACTTCGCCACTAGTGAACGCTATCCATTGCCATGGTCTAGTGTCGAGAAGGTTTGTATATAACGACCATACTTTCTTCTAGATACTTGAGTGATATACATGCTCAAAATGGTTTGAATAACGACAAAGTTTATTTGTTCACATTTAGGTATACTTTCCTGTGAACATACCCGACTGCCACTGGTTTCTCGCCCAGTTAGAAATTCGTACAGGAGTTGTAACTATTTACGACTCACTAGGTATGCCAGAACCTAAGACGAGAAGTGACAATCTAAAAATGAGGGCCACTTTTGAGAGAATGCTACCACGGTATCTAAAGTACTGTAAAGTTCTTCAAGCCAAATCAATATCCGTTTCTGATTACAAGATCACCTTTCGAGTTGCGGATGATGTCCCTAAACAAGCTAATGTATACGGCGATTGTGGAATTTGGATCTGTATTTTTTGCACAGGTTGGGTAACAACTTAAGCATGAAGGTTGATGATCCTCTTCAAGTTGCTTTGGCGTATCGAGAGCATATGGTGGAGTACTTTTGGAAGTATAAGGTGGCTGTTCATACAAATGATGAATAAAGAAGCATTTCAACTCTTTGGGTATGGCTTGTATTTGGGTTTAGACTTTTGTTGTTCAAACAAATGTACGAGTTGTTTAACCACTTCTACCGGAGGAATTTTTAGGACATCAAAAGACAACTTCTTATGCATGTATGTCTAGTGCAACTTGGTATATTCCTAACAGCCATTTCATTAGGCACTTAGAAAGCTTTGTATAAGTCTTAGCTTCACCGCAACGTTTGGGCTTTCTTTAAGCACTTCTTTTGTATATACGTGTTGTGATAATGATGATTTGCAACAAACATTATGTGTAACTTGGTATGTTTTTTACAAACAACCATTTGATTAGACAACATTTAATGGTTTACAACAAACGTTGACAATTGACTACAACCAATCTTATTGCTAAAAGACCATAACCTTTGTCATGAACTTGCACTCTTGACCAAACTACAACACTGAAGAGAACAATGAATCTGAAAACCAAACTACAGATTACCATAACCAAACTACAACACTGAAGAGAACAATCAAACTGAAAACCAACACAACTTTGTCATGAACTTGCACTCTTGACTTGATAGAAGTCAACTCATCCAACATTTTCATGATATTATTCTTTGAAACCTCAATAACTTCATCCGAGACTGAACGCTTTCCCGTCTTCATTAAATGTTTCTTTTCCTCATGTTCCTTGTAAAACAAATCTTTGTAATACTGACTTGGTAGTTCCGGGTCTATAAACCCATAGAACTTACATTTGGTCTCTTCGTCCTAAAAAGAAGTTTTGTTAAATTCACATATTCAACCTAACAAATAAAATAATTATAATGGATAATAATATTACATAAATTGGACAGGCCTTGAATCTTCTACCAGGATGCTTCCGGGTCCAAGCGGTTTGTACTTCGACCGGTAATGGTTTTGGACATTCGCAGTGTGTAGCATTAATGTAGTAGTCCATGGTCTTTCGATTAGATCTGGAATTAGAGGCAGAGGAGGAAGCCATTGTTTATTTCACCCAATTGTTAACTTTAAATTTTATTTTATTTTTTAACGGGTATTCACAGATGCAAATGAGTACACTTGACACAATGTATTATAGAGTGACATCCACATTTGGCGGGAAATATACTTTGTGAATGAGCGGGTAATGAATATTGTGGATGGAAAATTTTAAGCGAATTTTGTATTCAGCGACTAAAAGATCCACTTTTTCAGCAAATTTTGATTGGGTTTTTAACCTTTGTTAGTTGATGTTCTTTATTGCTATGTACAATCCCAGAACACAAATTAGTCAAACAAACAGTATTTCCACAACCAAATAAAAATGACTTCGACTAATTCCCAAAAATTCAAAGTTTATTTGGAATATGAGAGATCAATTCGTGGAGTTTTACTTCCAGTTGACATCACCTACCTAAATCTGATTAGGTATGTCACTAACAAATATCAGATTAAAGATAATATCATCAGTTTATACTACATGTCCGGTTCAACCAAAATTGATGTAAGTGACGATGATGATGTTTCCTTCTTTGTTCTTGAAATATGTTGTAAGCAGAACGTGATTCAGACACTATACATCAAACTTATCAAGAAATCTTCCGAGGTAAAGCCTTCTACTTCTTCTAAGCCTCTTGATATTGATCTTAATGTTCCTTTCTTGCCTCAAGAATATCCTTTTCAAACACCAAAAGTTGAAGATCATAATAATGAGGGTGCAGGTCCAAACGTTAATGCTGATGTGCAGCCTAGTTGGCAGAAAAACTCATTTCAAAATATCCCTGAACCACCCAGGGCACCTGATCCTATAATTAAAAAGTTAAGTAACCATAAACACCCTGTAGTATGTAAATTAAAGGTGGGTCAGAGGTTTGATGATAAGCAAGCCTGCATTTATGCAATAGGAATAAAAGCGTTGGTTGATTTATTTGAGTATAAAGTTACTAAATCATGTAAGAAAAGGTACAGTGTAGCTTGTTTTGAAGAAGATTGCAACTGGTACATTAACGCACGAAAAAGTGTTGTTAACCGATACTTCTATGTTACAAGCATTAACGACTGTCATACATGTTCCAGAACAAAAATTTGTCCTAATCATCGAAATGCTACCCAAAAATTAGTGGGTCACATACTTGTTGATAAATTGAGGGATTGCAGAAGGGTCTATACGGGTGAGGACATAAAAAAAGATTTTAATATTGATTGGAAAGTAGACATTTCTTACAAACGAGCTTGGGGTGGGAAAAACATTGCATTACAGTTGTTTGGTTG
Source organism: Chrysanthemum lavandulifolium (assembly GCA_022545495.1). NCBI lineage: Eukaryota > Viridiplantae > Streptophyta > Magnoliopsida > Asterales > Asteraceae > Chrysanthemum > Chrysanthemum lavandulifolium. The sequence continues at coordinate 231,434,905 of CM040238.1, read as the reverse complement.
CACCACAAACTCAATTGCCATGATTACCTTATAAACAATTACAAAAATATTAAAACTCTACTAATTTAAACGCAACAAGCATGTAAAGTTAACGTGGCAAAAAACTTGATATGGGGGACCATAACAATAAAGTATCACAAACCTTTTGAAAAATTCAATTTTAATAATTGAACAAAAATGACAGTTGCACAAAAACAGATACGGTTCTGGTTGGTAGAAAGTGAATGTGGCCACAAAAAGATAAAAGATAAGGTTTAAGTGTATCATAAAGCGCTAAAAAATAGTCGCTTATCCAGTTTCCCACCAATTTATTTTTCCCGCCTAAACACAATGCAACAAAATAAGCATAAATACACACAATTCGATAGTACACATACAACAATCTACAATGGCTTTGAACTTATCTAAAAATGGTAATTATGAACAAGTGCCAGGCAGGAAAGAGGATGATGCTGAGAAGAAAAAGCTAGATGGTGATGTTAAGGAGAAGGAGAAGCAAGATGGCATTACACTGGAAAAAGTTAAGGCATTGGAAAAAAGGATTAAAGATTTGGAAGAATTCTATAAAAAACTCAAGGAAAGGAAAGCAAATGAAGAAGGATGTGGTTCTAGCAGTACTGTTTGAATGAATGTAATGGTTGAATAATGAATGATATGAATGTAACGGTTGAGAATGTAATGGTTGTGTTGAAATCTTATCTGAATTTTTATTGAAATGTTTGTTTTAGTGTTGTTAATGAAAAATATCACTGATAGAACCAACAAGTCAGAACTGAAATAAACATTGCTAGTGTATAGCAAAGTGCCATACAAGTGATGATGGTATTGCAATCAAAATTGTTACAACATCATCATATTTAACCAAAATGATTGCAATGTAACATACACATAGTAGTAGAACCATCATCAATGTAACATACACATAGTAGTTTGTAACATACATTAACTATTCTAAAGGCCGAAGCCTTAACGATCATAAAGCAAATATTGTATTAGGCCGTAGCCTTCACCACAGACTCAAAATAAATTGTTTCATCAGGCATCATGCCTGGAAAGGAACCAAAAGACAAATTGTTTAACAGGGTACATACCACCCTGGAAGATCAAATAACTACCACATGGTAGCCTTCATCATACCTTCGAATTACTTGGATCAGGAGAGCCTGGGTATGACATGGAACCATCAGCCGTGGAAGCATCAACTATCACTGGATCATTAACCAAACTGATTGCCTCATCACCCTTCACATCATCCGATTGTTTACTACCAATAGATTCAAAATAATCAAATAATCTCCTAGATTTCAAAGTACCAGCTTCAAAACGACTTTTCTTGGACACATATTGAATAACAGTAGAGCTTCCAAATGTAGGAAGGTCATCAATATCATCAAAAAGCCTCTTACACTTTAAAGGGCTGGTTTGAATAGATGGGAGTAAACTAGTAGAATGTGCATCCTAAGGTCATGATTACCAGCAGCCTGGAAGTCGTTAAAAAGGTTCTTACCTCTTAACGGACTAAATTCGAACCCACATACGTTTGACAAACACTCGGTAATAGTGGACTTATGTGTTAGAGAATCATCAAAGTCATTGGACACATAAGGTTGGACTGTAGTCCTTAAACAAGGAGGAATGTATTCAAAGTCATTATTACCACCAAATTGTGATTTTTCTCTGAATAAACTAGCTTCAACAAAAGGCTTGACATAAGGTGTCCTAAGGTAACATGTTGAATTTTTTTCCTCTTCTTCCCAGGCCATTAGTTCTTCAAACGACAGACAGTCGACATCTTTTTTTTCTTTTTGTGACTTTTAATTTTAGATGTCACTTCATCGTCGAGGAATCAAAAGATGTGTTCTTGTGATAGTAGCTAACTAATTGAACTCTAATTGAACCCGATGATGAGAAACATAGATCTCAACTAGCCCATGGAGCTCAGCCATGACATATAGTTTCTTGACATCATTATCACCTTCTACAAGGGTCAACCCTTCCTCTAGACTACTACTTGGAAGACAAAAATACCAAGCCCAAATATCCTGCTTAATTTCTTTCAACAGTTTGTCACATATTTGAGAATACGATAACCTACTCGACCTAGGTAACCTCATATGTAAAACATCTCCACCTAAATATCTTAAGGGATAAAAAAAGAACTGATTGCCATGATAAACATCAAACCCAAGATCTTGACTGTTTTCAGACATTTTGTTTAACAATGGAAATAATTCAGAAAACAAAATATTAATACAAAAACCTACTTTAGTTTACATTAACAGAAAAAAAATAAATGGAAAAACTTACAGCCATTGTTGATACCATGAATCACCACAAGTCTTTGATTCTGTGTTTTGTGATGCCATATTCAGTTGAAATCTGAAAAATACAAAGACAAAACTAAAATTTTGTTTTGGATAATAGATCTTATGATATATGTAAGATAAGGTCAACCTCACCCCTACCAAGACAAAGACACCTAGTTAAATGTTGGATAATGCATAAATAGCTATTACCCAATGGACAATACTTGTAAAGTAGCATGCATGGGTTTGCCCTACTTTGTATATCCATATTTTGGTGTGTGCCTTTTTTTGCTTATTTTTTGAAAATTTTACTAATATACAAATATGTGTTGTAGTGTGTCTAATTTGTTATGGCATTGTTTAATTATCCTATTACATTAGTTTGAAGACAACAATATAATACAACATACTAAATACAAAATACAACATATGGTGAGCAATTTGTTTCAGATAATACATCAAACTAGAAGCATCACTAAACACAAACACGGTGTTTAAAAAAAACTAGCCATTTGTTCACGGTATGAAAGCGCAGCCTGAATAGGATCCTTCACATCCAATGATAGACCAAAAGCCAAGCGGTATAAAAAAATACATACCCAAATACCACAGTCACCAAATATCCCGGCCTGCTTCGATACTTGTTCAGCGATACTAAATGTAATGCAGTAACTTGCCGGATCAATGCCTTTCTTCTCAAATACTTGCGCTTGTTGTAGGACCTCGGGTAGTTGTAGTTGTGGAAAAAACTTACGCTGTTAAATGGTTTTGTATTAATTCTGATGAATAAAACAAATAAACATGAATCAAAAAGTTTCACTACTATGAATCAAAAAAATACAAATGAAAAATAGTCAAACCTGTAAACACTCCCTCACTTTGATATAAAACTCTCGCCATTCCTCTTCAAAAGTTTCACCGCTATCATAAAAGGTAACAATCCCTGTGTCTATCTCCAAACGCGCAAGACACCAATGAGCCTCAGTTTCATTAATAGGCATGAAAACCTACAACGTTTGGGTCACAAACATAACATTAATATATGACAAAAGCTAAACGGGTTAATTATATTACTGAGATTGGACTAGAAGAAAATATATATATATCATCACTTACATGGTTAACATCAGACCATGGAATAGAGTATCTTTCACCATTAGCATACCACAAAGGCAACGATTTTTGTAACAGAAGCTGAACAAAGTAGCTACTAACCATCGTCCAATCAGCCGTATCGGGTCTAACATGCCAAAGGTAATTAACCCACAACTCTATGTGCTGTAAATTTCGAAACATGAATGAGTGTGCTAAACGTTATAAGAAATCAATTCAATAAGTACATTTGTATGAGTACTTGCCTCATCCCTTAGCCAACCTTTCCTAGGCGGGTCTAAGCAAACTAAACTTTCCCAAAACCTTCTATCCACGCACACATCGTCACACCAAGGAAACTTGCAGTTAAGCGGTCCAATTTGTCCAAGAAATTTGTCAAATTCATTTGTAAAATGAACTTTGTTGACAGCGTTGTTGGAGCGTGCAATATCCTAGTATATAAAACGATTACACTTATAATCAAATGTCAATAACAAGGTATATTTTAAAACGTTGTCAAGAAGTATTTTTCATACCTCAACCCAAGGCTTGACATTTTTAATTTTTTGACTCATATCAGGATCAGGTAAGCTAAAGCATCATCTTTTCTTTTCAAAGATATGCCTTAGTCCAATAATATGAATTAGCTTCACCCGAACCTTGTTCACTCCTTTTGTAATCGCAAAACTCGCCTACTAGCTTTCATATGATCCGAGTTCATGATTGCTTCTTCCCTTTCTTTCGTTGATTTTCGATCGCAACCTCTTTTGCTCTTCCAAGATTATCAACTTGTCCTCTTCCATCCTTAACCTCTTCTCTTGTTGCATCAATGGTGCTCTTTAACCGGACACTTTGTAATTCTTCATGTCGCAACCTTAATTCTTCTTGGATAATAAATTCTCATCAACGCTTATATAGTTACTATCTTTATAAGATGTTATGGTACGGAAAGGGTTTTACACATGTTTACCGATTTTGTAAATTACCTTTGCAACATCGCCATCGAAAAATCATCTAGCCGCTACCGATGCACTAGTATCAATGCTTGACCGACTTGACTCAAACAAGTCAAGAAAATCATGATTAAGCTCATCACAAAGTTGTGCACTTAGATGCCAAGATCATTAGTTAACTCCAATTTCTCCTAAGAATGAAAAAATTATTTATTATTATTATTATTATTATTATTATTTTATTATTATTATTTTATTTTCTTATTTTTATTTTTTATTATAATTACTATTTATAAAAGCATATATAAGAAAAATAAATGAATCAAAAGGATGTCAAAGTATATAGACGAAAAAAAGGATATATTACCCCATTTCTTCCTTGAGCAAGAACCTGAAAAGAATACAAAATATTAAGGACATATATTATTATCAGTAGTCGTGTGATTATTGATGGGTCTATTATGAGAATATAAAGTATAAATAACCTGAATAATTGCCTCGAGTTTGAACAAACGCTTATTTAACTCTGTAATGACACCATCCTGTATTATGCTGATCTCTATTATACTGCTCTCACTCATGCGTATAATAGGTAAATGTTTCCTTTCAATCTTGCCACGTTTATGTCATGCCATCTTCTTCAACCACTCGTCAGAAAGATGTGTGGTTTTCACCGGTGGAGTTCTAGGTATGTAATCATGGAAAAACGCCATAAAATTTATATACCAATCAGATCTCCTCTCAGCTATTGTCGGTCTAAGTTCTTTAACATGATTGGAATCCTTAAAAATGAAATAATATTATTGAAAATTTAATTTAGAATAAAAGCTTGCATTAATACGACAAATTTGATGAAGACTTTTACCTTTCCAAAAAGAAACTTATAATCAGATCTTTTGAAGGGTGTATTCTTTGACCACGCTACTCCTCTTGGCATAATATCAGGAACTTTATTCCACCATAGAATGCTTCTTTCAAATGACTCCAGTATCCATATCTATACAATGTTTACGGATGTTGCAAGTTCAATAAATAAACATAACATAAAATATTGATACATAAAATGACTCTAATGTATATTAATACATAAAACATTAACCTTGAAAGCCCAAACGAATCCCTACAGCGTATAGGTTGGAACAAACTTGTGGTCTTTGTTGATACCTTGAAGAAAATCCCACTTGTGTTTATCCGCAACATCCAAAATTTCATCATACAAATGCCTCCAAATATGCTCTCCCATGGAAAGGCATCCCAATCATCTAGGTTTTCAACTAATCGCATGAGAGTATCATCAACTTCCGAACCAATAATCGCCCATGAAGATAACCTCCAAAGCTAACAATAGACAAAGACGATCGCATCTTCGTCGATATGATACCAAATGCCTCTTCATCCTCAATTAGACCAAGAATATCTAAGCTTGTAATTTTGAACTCGAACGCTTTGGGAAAACCCTTGACCTAAAATTGAGGTGTCCAGACCTATATTTTCAAAACTTACTTTTCCAAAATGAAAACCGCTGATAAGCGAAAATTCGGACGACCAAAATGTGGGGATGGTCTTCAATATAATATACAATCGGCATATCATAATGATTGTCATTCGGATAACATTGTTTTTGTAAAATATAATCTATCATATGTGCTTCGTGGTCAAAATAAGAAAGGTCCAACCATTTACCGAAACAAGTTCTCCGAAACAACTTCCTTCGTTTTTTATCCAACTTGGATTTTATTAAAGAAAAGTAGTTTGGTTTACTTCTGATGATGATTTTCGCCTCATATTCGTACAAATAAAAAAAATCCTCAAAAATATATTCTACTTAATTACATATAAGGGGAGTAACAAAGCTACATTGAATCATATTGTGGCAGACATTGCAATCATCCAAGCATGGACATTATTTAAGTGTGGATTGTACAATTTTGTAATAAATACCATACATTACTTTTTTCCTTACTGCACTTATTGCAAAGGTACTACAACAAAGCAGCACATATCCAAACATCAGATAAATTACAAACCCCAACTCAATTAAAAACCCCAAGTCAATGAAAAACCCCAACTCAATTTCGTTCTTATAAAACTACGATTAAACATAATTAATTTCAAATAAAATACGGAAAAAACAAAGATACGAACAATTTATATATATCAATATACGAAAGTAAAAAACAATTTTAATGTAAAAATGGAAATACATACCCAAATACGAAACATTTTTTTGCAGGGTTCAACCTGGATTTCGATAAGATGGATCTTGGTTTGTGGGAGTATTTTGTAATGTATGTTATTCTAATCATCGAATAAGGCTAGGAAGATATGGCATATGAAAAAGCGCTTAATTATCATAAGGAATTCGCTTAAGTAAAAAAGTATAAAATTAATCTAAAAAGTATTTAAAAGTTATGTAAATAAAAGTATAAAAGTACAATAGCACAAAATTAAAAAAAGCGCTCAAAGTAATTCGCTAAAGTCACTCAGCATTGGGAAGGCGCGAAAGGAATAAAATAATTGTTTCCAAAGTTTGACTTTTTTCTCGAAAATAACAAAAAAGAATTTCGCTCGAATCTTAAAAATTCGCTGGAACTAGGTCGATTAGAAAATATAGGTATGAAAAGCAAATTTCAATCATTGGGTTCTGAAAAGTTGAAGGACACTTGGCGCCCTTGATTGGAAGAAAAAAGTCGCAAGTCTCAAGGTGTAGTTAAGGAATACGCTAACTTTTTCCTAGAAGGTGTTGCCACCTTGAGCGAAAAGTGCATTGCTATAATTTCCTCTTATATTTATATATTGCTTTAAATACTTGTATAATGAGTGTGCAAATCACCTCCTTTATGACCAAGATTAAAAGTTGGCATTTATATGTAGTTGTTAGGCTAGACACAATGGTCACCATTCTTCTCATTGTCACATCACTATTCAACGCACATCACCACTCTCATCACCTTTCATACACAATGGTCATCACTCCTTTACTTTTAAACCCACTATTTTTAACAAATTTAATTAAAAACTAAAGTAAAATTTTATTCATAAATTAATTACATTACATTGATAATTAAAAACTTAGACGTACGAAATTAAAAAAGTAAACTAATATTGTAAATTACACTTCGCCTTGATCGCCTCCTTCATCTGCATCACCCTTTGGAGATAAATTCCACTCAAGTGATCAATATGGCTCATATAGAAGAGTTCGTCTTCTTGTCGTTATTTGTGTTTTTAGAGGGCCAACATTTGTCGCTTTATTTTACATTTGTCACTTTATTTTGAATCTTTTGATGTTGCATTTCTATATCCTGCCTCTTGATCTCCAAAAAGGCAGCGCGGTCTTTTTTCTTCATTGTCAGAAACAACTCGGTTTGACTTGCATATTCAGTAACCATCAACCTAGCCAACGTTTCGTCCGTGTTACATGCAGAAGATGCCGATGATTTCGTCGCTTTCTTCTTCGCTCTGTCCTGCCCATTGGTCGTTGAACTTCTTGCAACTCCTCTTCCTCCTCGTCTCTAGCCTCCACATTGAGATTAAAACTATCCTCTCCCGAACGCAACTGTATTGAACGAACTAGACCCCAATGACTTGTATCTCTTGAACTTTTCCTGATATGCTTTTTAAAATTTGAAACTTCCACCCTTTCCCATTTTAGAAAATCTTTTAAAACCTCCCATGCATGAAGAAGTGTAAAAGGTACTCCATATTCAACACGATATTCTTCAAGTGCCCGTTTAGTGTAATCTTCGTCTCCGGTTACACTATGCGCCACCCTTCGCATGACGTTATTGTACACTCCACAAATTTGAGCCACTTTAGGATGCATATTCTTCCATTTCCAGTTTAACGAATCATAGGTTCGAACATTAGTTACCTTCATTTTTTGCTTAAGGTAAGCTAAAATAGCCGTCCACAACCCAGTTTCCTTTCTCGTATTACCAACGACGCTATCTTCGACATTTGCATAAAAAAGTTTCTTCTTCAAGGGCCCATGGATTGCACCTTTGACCTTCATCATCATTTTTAGGCGTCCTCTTTTGACGCCTTCTTGACGACTTCTTCTTTGGGGTTGTGACTTCTTCGACTTCCTCCTCGTCATCAACGGTATTAGGCATAGACAATTCAAATTTAGGTGAGTACATTGAAATATCATCAAAATTAAACAGATGAATGGGAGACATAGGTGGAGGTTGTGATGAAGATTTGCCAATATTTGATTGTGAAAAACCACCAATATTTGGACATATTGTGGGTATTGTTGTAGAGCGATAAAAGGTGGGTTTAGGTATTGTTGATTTCCGTAAACAAGTGATGGGGCTCGAAAGTTTACGTGAAATAGGACCGAGACGAAAATTTGAATCGGGTATTTGAGCGTTTTGTTGTCGACTTTTTGGGGTTTTAGTTTTTAGAATGTTTTGTTGAGACATTTTATCGAAGAAGGTAAATAAAAGTGAAATTTTGTAAATATAATGAGAGTAAATAATGATGTTTGAGGGTATTTATAGGTAATGAAATGATATAGTTAATTTTTTTTTTTCTTTTTTTTTTATAATTGATCGTTTGGGGGAGGGGGCACCAAAAAAAGTCGTTTTTCTTCCCTCGGTACACGAAAGGTGGACCATTTCTCTCTTTTCTTTGGTTGTTCACGTGTGAGGTCTGCCTCCCATAGTGGGGGTGGCGCACGACACACGAAGGTGAAGGTGATGGCCCACCCTCTATTATATGTAGTCTTAGATAATAATTAAATCCAAGTAGTGTAATGTTTTATTAATCTACCAAGTAATGTTTATAATGCTAAATACATAAATAAACAAATAAAATAATAATTAAAGAAAAAGGAAAGAAAAAACCCATAGATCCTAGCTCACAATCAGGCTTGTGTTATTTTAATTTATCATCTAATGAGGTTTAGAGGCATTCTAATTTATCATCAAATAGTTGTTTGTTCTAACTTGTGTGCTTAAGAATCTCAAATAAAAATTTATAACCTTTTATTTCACTTTGACAATATTTTATAACACATAATATTTTTGAATTGTGTTGTTTCCTGAGTTACATACTAAGATACGTACTCTAATATATTATCACCTTACCTTATGTGAGTTATTTTAGAGATGATAAAAATATTAAAATTGAGGGACCAATCATATCTACTCATTTTTAACTAAAATAAAACATACATTTCACTCCTCTCACTCCGTCTTTTTTGTTATATCCACTTTCATCTTTCTTTTTTGAAATAATATATCTCAAAAACCGTTTATCGTTTGACGAAACAAGTTAAATGATTACGACAAGCATTTAACTATCTTTCAATAGAGGGGCACTTTCATATACTTTTCACAAACTTGTTTTTGTTTTTTTGGGGTTTTTCCATTATAGGAGTTAGTAACATGTGATATAACACTAATATGTAAGTTCTAACACTCGACATGTTGTTGTAAAGTTGACATACGTATTGTGCAGAACTCCAAATGATTCACCTTTTTTGCATTTAAAATTAAATCCTTAGCTTTCCAACCATATATAACACATAATTTTTGAACTTACTAATTATTATAGTTTATTAATAAAAGTTGGAGAAAATATATAATATTTTATTAATATTCCAACACGCTTGATATATCACACGTGATACATCACTAATTTGTAGATTCGAAGACATAACATACTGTCGTAAAATTGACATATATATTATTTCTCAGTGTAAAAAAAGTGAATCATTTTAGTTGTATACAAATACTTATGTCCATTTTACGACAACATGTTTAATGTTCGAATATACAAATTAGTGTTATATCACATGTGATTTATCAAACGAGTTTGAATACCAATTTTCCCAATTTTCATGAATAAACCGTAGTGATATAGAGATTCAAGTATTATGTGTAATATATGGTTAGAAACCTTTGAATACCAATATTTTAGAGTTTTATACAAATACTTACGCTCATTTTACGACAGCATGTTGAGTGTTCGAACTTACCGATTAGTTTAGTGTTATATCACATGTAATATATCAAGCGAGTTTGACTTTAAAAAAATTATATTTTCCCCAACTACTATGAATAAATTGTATTGATTTGTATGTTCAAAATTATGTGCTATATATGGTTGGAAAGCTAAAGATGTGTATTTCTTTTATTTATTTATTTTTGAGCCAAAACGATGAATCATTTGGAGTTATACACAAATACGTATGCCCATTTTATGACAACACGTTAAGTGTTTGAAATTACACATTAGTGTTATATCACATGTGATACATCAAGCGAGTTTGATTTTCCAAAAAATATCTTATATTTTCTCCAACTTTTATGAATAAACTATATTGATTTGGGAGTTCAAAAATTATGTGTGAATATGGTTGGAAAGTAAAAAGTTAAAGATTTTTTTCAATGCCAAAAAATGAATCTTTTGTAGTTTTACACAAATATTTATGCGCATTTTACTCAACATGTTAAGTGTTCGAACTTACAGATTAGTATTACATCACATGTGATATATCAAGCAAATAGTGCACCGACAAAAACCAAAAAAGAAATTTTGTCGAAAGTATATGAAAGTGTTTGTCGATTGAAAGATAATTAAATGCTCGTCACGATGTTATAATTTATGTAGGTTAACGATTTATGGTTCTTAATGACATGTGTTTTGTACATCTTAACGGTCCATGAATGAGTTCCAGGCCTTCTGCTACCTGGCCGTGTTTGTAAGGCTTTATGCCTGGCCTAGGCACTTGCTTCACAGGCAAGTATATGATGGGTTTTAGCTTTAGCACGCCTGTCTCGAGTGTTTGGGCTCTAGCCAGTTAGGTTGTAGCTCCCATACGTTATCAACAAGAAAAAAGGTATGGAATGAGAATGAAGATGAGGGTATGTTTGGTGGGGAAGAAGGTGGATTACTAATTCATTTGATTTAAAAAGAAAATAGAATTTTGTTGATCCTTTGATGCAGGTTTTACTGACCAGGTCTTAAATTTATAGTGTCTCGTTATACCTATGGTCTACCCTAGTGCACTAACGGGCAGTGTACCCGGTCGTGTGTAGTGTAGTAATTGGTAAAGCCGAGCTCGTCCCAAGAGCTATCTGTGTTGGATTATTACTAAGTCTAAGTGTCACAGACAATAATAGTTTCGATAGGGATTTTAATTAATTAAACTACTAAAATGTAATAAAATAAAGCGTATAAATAGTAGAAGGAAATCAATAGAGGAGAGTGGTGCTAACCTAGTTAATCCTCTTAGCTAGTTATGTCTACGCCTACTTACTTCCAATTACTTGGTGGGGTCAAATTCGAGAGGACAACATTTGGTCAATTCGCCTAACCTATCAAAGAAAGATGCCATCACATGAGAAATCAAAGCACCGTCATAAGTCCCGTTGTTCCCGGTCCCTAAGCCAAGTCATTAAGTACCGCTACATGCTAGATTTATAATAGTGAATGCCCGACCGTTAGGAACTTAAACACGCACCCCTAATTCTTAAGTTCATCCAAACGATAGGTGATCGCTGGTCAAATCGCACAAGTAGAAAGGGTCGCCGCTGGTCATATCTTACCCTTCCCGCCTCAAATTGCTCACCTAGGGTCGCTTGGTCATATCTCCTAGGCAATTGGCCTCTATCGCCATTCAAAACTACCGAACCAAGGGTGGCTACCAATAAACTATGCATGCATACACTTAGAAATAATTGTACGGAAGTAAAGTAAACGCAAACAAAACAATTAAGGAATCATAACTAGGCTAGCACCAAAAGGTGCTTAGCCGCTCATATTAATCATGAAAACCAATTCAATATTCAAAGGTACGAAATACATGAATTGAAAGTAAAAGAAATATAAAACGCTAATGCTTATCGTAGGGGAGTGATTTCTCCCTTGGAGACAGCTCCGTATGTCTTGATTACAATAGTAGTGGATCCATGTTACTACTAGCCGTGGTATGTCTTGAGCAGTGGTTCCAGTCTTCTAGTCGTGGTTACCTTTGTGCTGGCAGTGGTTCCATACTTAGAATAATTCCTTTCATTGGAACCTAAAACCCAACAATCCTCCCCTAGACTTGATATTTACTACCAAAATCATCAAGTTTCTTCCTAAGCACATAATCTCTTACTTGGAGGATGCTTCCAAACACTTATCAGGATTAAGCATCTTCTCATACTTCCTCAGCAACCTGTAAGCTTGATCATCAAAGGGTTTTTGCAACTTTAAACTACCAGGCTGTAACATCTGAGTAATAACACCTGGATGATTATTCAGTTTAGAATAATCACTTTCTACAAACATATGAATAATCTCTCCAGAAATGGTTAACACATGAACTCCACAAGACTGATATAGAAACCAACTTGTAACCTTGCCATTGAAGAGTACCTTCCATTCTGGTTCATCATGAGTGGGTTCAAACAAGATCTTCAAATTATGATACACAATCCTCTCATGATAATCATTTGGACATAAATCACCAAATTTGTCTTTGTATAGCTTCCATATGGTCATCAAATCATCTCTATTCATGTAGTAAAGCATTTGTGAAAATTTAACAAAACCATAAATCTCACCATTGATTCTCTTAAACTTCCAACACCCTTCACTTCCATTAATTTCAAATGTATAGGAGACAATTTGATGATGAACTGTAAGAGGTACTCCACTACTAACCTCTGGCTCCTTCTCTTTAGATAATTTTGTAAGAACCAGCAGTCTTTTTTTATTTGCTTCCATGTCCTCTTTAATCTCTGACTCAGAATTACAATCCACAACTTTTGATCTATCTACCTTCCTTTTCAATCTTCCTAAAGACTTTGCTTTTATTGCTAAAGGACCTTGTATATCATCAATTTTCTCAATCTTCAAGAACAGCTCATCTATCATTGGATTTGTAGGCTTTGTCCCCTGTGGTGCAAGTTTGGCTTCCAACATTTTTCTTGCTACACTCTTGGTCAATGGATAGTCTTTATCAATGAACATGAAAACTTCTTGTGTAGTATGTACAAAGATGTACTCTACAAGGTTGATATAGCATCCATTCAACCACTTCACGTCTTCCCAAAATTTATCATCAGGATTGGGTTGACACATGTTCTTTATAGCTGTCTACACAAATCTTGCTAAATTTCCAGTTGGTCCAAACTTACCATATCTGAACTCCATGATCTTCCACAGTTTTTCCAGATCAACTTTAGACATACTAAACAACAAACATCCAAAATTGAAGTATGTACTTTTCCATCCATCAGCTCTTGTAATTTCAATCATTTCTCTATGATCGATGCCAAACCGTCAAGTTTTATCACACAAGTTGACCACTTGTGAATGGTCAACCGTAATAAACTTCAAACAAATTTCGTACACCAATGCAATGAAGATCTAGAGGAGTATAGTGTTTCCCAGTCGTTAAGTCCCAACGAAATGCGTAATCGAATAATCAAACGAATAGTGATCGGAGAGAATTTGAACGGAAAAGTGGTTATGATTATGAATAATTATACCTAAAGAGAAAGTTTATAAATTACAGGGGCTTAAATGCAAATTAAAGAAAATTAAAAGCTAAATTATATTAAATAAATGCTATCACTATTTTTAAAATTATGTTTTTGATTTTCTTTATAAATTTAAATTAAAAACTACGAACGCATAAAAGAAAATGTGAAATTGAAATGTAATTAATCCTAAAAATATAAAATGAACTTTTACAATCCTAATGATAAGAGAAAATTTTAGAAAAAGAAAATTATTTTATGGCTACTTATTTAATTATTATTAATTAAAAACTATTTTACCTATTTAATAATACCCTAAAATATAAGAAAATATGAAATAAAGCTAGAAAAGTGAAATTATGACTTAGAAAAATCTAAAATAACTAAAGAGAATTTTCAAAACTAATTTTGTATTTTTCGATTTATATTCTAATTTCTATGAATTAAAACTATTTAAAACTAATTAAATTGCTAAAATTACAAATTAAACTATGAAAATCTGAAAAATATTTTTTGACTTTTATATTTATCTCAACCTAAGAAAATGAAAACTTATTTTTTGAAACTTTTCCGATTTAATTGCAATAAAGGCTAATTAAAAGTCCTAAAACCGATTTAAATGAGGAAAAATATCAAACAAAGGCTTTGAAAAATATGAAAAATTCAGAAAAGTCTAAATTAATATTCTGATTCTATGAAAAATATAAAAACAATAGCTTATGTGAGAGAATATGAAGCTGCAGTGAAACTGCTTAAGTAATAAGCACTCAAAATAAGCTAAAGGTACCAAAAGAGCACCCACTTATCACAGAAGCTATAATAAGCTAAAACTACTTGAAATGAACTAAATTCAACTAATCTAGACTACTGAAATGCAAACTACAATGATTTGATGAATTGAAAGATTAAGTGCCAATGCTTTTAGCTACTACCAGTAGCTTGAAAATAAGCCACTCAAATAAGTCGAAACTCAAAACCAAATATTGGACTCTCAAGAAGACCAGCTAGCGCTTAAAACCAAGAATGAGCCCGAGAAGCTCAAATGAGCTTTTGACAAGCTCTGACAAAGCTCGTGCACACTCAAGATATATCTTGAGTCGGTCATGTGAGCACTTTCGCCAAATTGACAAGCTATTTTGGAGCTTAAAAGGACTTACAAAAATTTCCAAAATCACTTTCCAACTCTTGACCAAATTTAACTAGAATATCCCAAAGTTTTAATGAATTTGAACCGAAATGAATACATGAAAATTCAACAAGGTCGGGTCAAAACCGGTTTTTCACTTTTGACTTTTAACTCGTAAATGGAAAGTTGACTTTAATGAGATTTGCAACCATTTTAATGAACTGAATTTGATGTTTTATGATAAACTAAGACTAATGCAAGCTATTCTAATGATTTCTTAACACAGATTAAGCTTTTGATCCCACAAATTTCTAACAGTCATGAAATTAGGACAGATCATAGATGATTTTGACTTTGAGTGAGTTTCTGTGTCAATTGATGACTTAAATGGTTCAAGTGGACCTAATTGAGACTGAGTAGACAGATTTTAAGCACAAACCAAAGCTCAAGCTTAATCTAACTATCCAATCCAAACACTAGTTCAAGTGACTGAAGTGCAATCTACTCTTAAACTTCTTGCAGCTAAACCATCGGAATCCACCAAATCAAATCCTAATCTCACTAAAACAACTAACTGATGCAAGAAATCAAATACTCATAACACTAAAACTCAACCGCTAATTATGATGCTTATGCAAAATGACTCAAAACATGCACGAATTGAAAATGTCAATTATACTAGTGATATTAAGCCAAATTATACTAATGTTAATGCAATTAAAGCTTACTAACAAGAAAACATGGATTTAAATGACCCAAGAATATGATACTCACATGAGGTCCTAGCCACAATGGCTTGAGATCAATCAAACAAAGAACCACTATCCTATTATTGCTTTAATCTCAATTCCAAATGAATTTCAACCCAAATCGATCAAAATCAACCCATATCCAATTCCATATCGCTAATTCGTAACCATTCCACCATTAGCACCGCAGCTTTGACTTTCGTTGACCAAATTGAGAAATTGCTTAAAATCGGATTATAAGCTTACTCAAAGCTATGGACAACAAGTGAGCTTAATCAAGTATAATGAAGCTTTTGAAGCTTGGCTTTTAGTACATTTAAACCGAACTTATAACAAGAGATATAAAACATAAAACTATGATAAATTCTTTGAATTGATACTTGAAAATGTTATATTGAGGAAACAACTCGAGTTTAGTACATAGAAACAAAAGATTACAGCTTGAGACTTAAACTAAAACATTGATATTAAAAACGACATAAAGGAAATTTAAAACTAAGAACTACTCTCTTCACTCTATCTTCTTCTTCCTTTTTATAGCAAAGTACTTCTCTCACATCTCTGAGCAAATCCCACTTGTATTTTGAGCCATTGGATGACTTGAATTGATCTCAGCCTTCAATTTCATTTTGGCGGGAAAACTCTTTTATGCCAGTTGGGATAGGTTCAGTGCAAGGAGGGGGAGCATTTAATGTTTCTTGGCTTGGGGTGTTTGGAGGGGGAACAAGGCGTGGAGTAGGGGTGGAGTTGCAGGCTAGGTGATGATGAGGGAGGGAACCCGTGAGTGGTTTTGAGGGAAAAGGGGGTTTGGTTTATTATTAAACGGGTAGTTTTGGGTAAACGGGTTGGGAATTGGACCGACCGGTCAAAGGTGTATTGGGCTTGGGCTTAGTAGCTTAAGTGGTTAAATGGACGGATAGGATTAATAATGGATCCATGGTGTATTGAGGACCAATCTTGCCAAAACCGAAACCCGAGGACCAATAATGTACATTCTGAAAATGTAATCCAAGGGCCTTTCTTGCCATCATCCAATAATCAAGGGACCAAAATTTCAAATCTCTAATATTCCAAGGACAAAATCTGTCATTTTTGAAACTTAAAGGACTAAACTTGTAATTTCTCAAAACTTTTGACATTTTTCACCAAAGGACTAAATATGACAACTTATGATTTCAAAAGGACCTTTGGTGACTTTTCTTTTAAAATAAGTGCTCAGGGACTATTTTTGACAAGATTTGAAAGTCGGGGACCTAAACCGCCAATTATGCAAACTTAGCTCATTTTTCATCCGATTTTAAACATTTTGCATCCGAAACATATAAAATGCAATTTTGAGATATTTTCATATTTTGATGCATTCGAGCATTTTAAATGATTTGCGAGCTCAGATTGACCAAAAATGATGAGTATTTACACACTCATCAATCCCCACACTAAACTATTGCTAGTCCCTAGCAATCTTTTGAGAAAACTTAATGGATTTGAATCTCTTTACCAAAAGCCATTACTCGAGTAGCCAATTGTTTCATTCAAGTAAGAACCTTGGTACAATGATAACCAAATGATTTTGAGCAAACCACCGACTTTCAACGGTTTTGATTTGTCTTTACCGAAGCCGCTTGCTTCGGACTAGCCAACTCTTAGATAAAATATCTTTGGTGAGCTGATTACCAATTATGGTTTTCCAATCGCTTTACCACAAGCCATAAACTTGCAGGCTAGCCAACTTTTCACTAATTAAAGATATGGTGAATGAACACCATACAATTTTGGGCAAATTGCAAGTCGTCAACGGATTTGAGATATCTTTACCAAGAGCCGTTTGCTCTGGATTAGCCAATCCTTTTGTTTTTAGACATGGCGGACCGATAACCATAAGCTAAGTAAGTGCAAACACTTACTCCAAAAAATTTTGGCCAAAATGGGGAATTGGGTGGTATAATTACATGATAAAATTCGTGAGAATTCCCCCACTAGAAATGAATATTGCCCTCAATATTCAAAGTACCGCAGGTTATGCCAAACCGAGAACGTAAAAGGGAAATACTACGGCCAAGATTTTGAAAGATTTTTTTTTTTTTTTTTGAAACTTTATATACAACAATGGGCAACTCCCCACACTAGGGTGGTAGAAAATAGAAAGAAGTCGAAATACGGTGAAAACCCATATAGCATGCTACTGTTTTTGATTCCCGAGTCGCTAGCTTGACTCGATCCCCGCATTCATTGGTTCATGGGGAAAGCAACGTGGAAAACCAATCTCGATCGGACTTTCGTTCACAGTGTTAATACACATATGAACATCAGAAAGTTCCACACCGATGAGATACAACCGCGGTATTGTTAATAGTAGAAACTATAAAGGATGATACCGGGGTCAAAGATGGTGTCCTCATTCCCGAAAGAGAAAAGGGAAAGAGCAACCACGCCATCCGTGAAGAATGGAATAAAGATATGCATCACAATGCATGTCCATTCCTCATCAGTAAGAAGTAAATCACCATTTTTGACATTTTTAAGCTTAAACTTGAAGCTTGTATGGTGATTGTCAATAAGATGTCCGGGAGGGAGGGTTGGGGACGATTCTTCGTTTAATAAACTTTCAAGAAAAAGGATGTCCCCCTCTGAATCCAAGTAAGTATTATCAATTCCTGTTGGAATCGATTCATCACTAAGAAAGGCATCGACTTCATTCCAAAAGTTATCATCTTCCTCATCCGGTGTGAGAGAAGGAATGGAATAGTCGGAAACAATAAGACTAGGAGATGATGGATCATTTTTGAGCAATTCTTCAATGGGAAGAATGTCTCCCATTGGATCACAAACATCATCATCCAATCCAGATGAAACTGAAGAGAGTTTGGTTTCATCCACAGAGTTAACAAACTCGATACGATAAACTGATTCCTGAGGTGGGACAAGTGGTGTGCTCTTAGAGCTAGCAATTTCCACTACTCCGATAAAGTCTCCGATTCTAGATCATCATCATCAAGAACACTCTTGACTTCCCGTACAACTTTCAAACCATTTGTTTGAACCAGGTTGATTTTCAAAGTTTTAGCTCAAGACGCTTTTGGTGACTCCTCTTAACTGTGAAATTTGAGAGTGTTGCATTGATTCTTTCATATTTTTGATCAATTGTGGCAACACTGCTTGGATAGAGGTTTGGAGTTCGCTTGATATTAAACGTGAGTTCTTCGTTGTCAACCCGTATGGTCAACTCTTCAAAAATACATCAATTAGAGCACGGCTGCGCTCAAGAAAGCTCTCCCAAGATGAGGGAACTCTAGGATCCGCCTCAAAGTCTACTACAACAAAGTCGGTGGGAAGTGAAACTTCCTACTTTCACCACGACATCCTCGGCTATCCCAAGTGGACGAGTTATGGTACGTCCGCTAACTCGAGTGTCATACAAGTGGATGTAAGTTTAGGAAGAGACAGTTTCTTCCATACCGAGAGTGGCATGAGGTTAATGCTTGTGCCAAGATCGGCCAAGGAGGAGCATTGAACCATCCCCAAGAAATCACACGGATTAAAATCTACCGGGGTCTTCAAGCTTTTGGGAAGCTTCTTGAGAAGGACCGTGAGCATTGCTCATTGAGAGGGTTTTAGCCATCTCGGATAACTTATCTTTGTTGCTCAAGAAGCCTTTAAGCGTGGATGCAAATTTAGGCATTAGAACGAGAGCATCAACGAAGCTTATGTCAAAGTGCGACTCATTGAAAATTTGGAAAATTTTTCCATTTGCTCTTTGGTTTTGTCTTTGAGCTTCTCATCATGCATTCTTGATGGGTAAGAAGTCGACTAGACTTTTGAGCCGGACGGAAGTCATTTCGACTCGAATTTGTCTTCGAACTTGGGTTCCGGACTTAAAGCTTGACTACGAAGGTGGGACGTGTCGGTATCATGGGCTTGAGAAATGCACCTTGTCCGTTGTATCCTTGGTAACTTGACTCATTGCTCCCGGTGGAGGAGGCATTGAGTCGAAGGTCCATTGTGTGTCTTACCACTACGAGTGGTGACGGCTTTCAACTCGGCATTTGGATTTGGAACAGATTGCTTGAGTCCTCCGAAGATGACGGCTTTGTTCATATTCATGTTCATGAAACCGCCATCATATTCTTTAACTCATTTGTCTTCCGAGACATTGTGGTATCAATTTCCTTTTTAGCTCAACTCATGTTATTGATCCGAGTTTGCATTGAACGTATGCTTGACTCGATAATTTTCATGAAGTCATTTGGTAGGGAGCTTGAGAAGGTTGTTGATAACTTTGCCGATTTGGAGCTTGATATGGTTGGTTGAAATTGTTCCGGTTTTGATTGAAATTTTGAGAGTTATTGAAGTTTTGTCCTTGATTAGGAACAAAGCGATTTTGATTGCCATGGTTTTGCACAGGAGGAAAACCGTGGTGTCATACCGCTAGGTGCACGTAGTGAGGATCACTTGTGGTCGGTATTGATTGTGGTTTACGAAGCTACGGAGCTTGGTAAAAGAAGCATAGGTTGCTTGACAATCATAATACGCGTGTGGACCACTACAAGTTTCACACACCTTGTTTACGGCTTTGATTGGTTCCGCTTATGAATTTCGCTTTTGATTTCCTTTACCTCTTTCATCATACAACGGATGACGTCCGTTAGAGCGGCTAACTGAGCGGCTAACTCGTAAGAGTTACTTGGATGAAGAAGCGAGTGTTCGGAATATTGACTTTGTTGAGAAATAGGAACTTTTGATTTTGCTCGCAAATCTCAATCACATCTTTAGGCTTACGATTCAAGATATTGCCACCGCGGTCAAGTTCAAAGAATCTTGATCGCTACTGCTCAACCCATTATAAAAGATATTGACTTGTTGAAGCTCGTGAATTCATGATGGGGCATTTCTGAGGAGATCTTTAAATCTCTCCTATGCCTCTCCAAAGTTTTCATCGAAATTTTGACTAAATCCGAAATTTCATTTTAAGATTAGTCGCCTTTGATGGAGGAAAGAAATAATTGACAAACTTTTGAACAAGATCCTCCCAAGTTTCGATGGATCGAGGGGTTCTTTTTCCGACCAAACCGGCCGCCCCTCAGTGAGAATGGAAATAGCATCAACTTGATCACTTTTTGTGGCACATCCTTGAAATTGATAGTTGAAGTCAACTTGTTAAACCAACGGATGTGTGCATACGGGTCTTCTCGGTCAAACCCGTGGAATTGATTTGTAGACACAAGTTGGATCAAATGTGTCTTCAATTCAAGTGATCGAAATTGATTATCGGTAAACGATGGCATCTCCATAACCCTCGGTGGGTGCACGGAGCATTTCCGCCATAGTTCGTTCGTTCGCCATATTGTTGCTTGGAATAGTACGAATCTCGGGTTCGACTAATCGGCAAGACGCTCACGAGAACGTCTTCTAGGAATTTCGCTAGATCACGAAAAGGACTCAATGATCTAGAAGAACGAGTGCGCATGCACTAGACGTAACTCGAGGAAACAAGAGAATTATGAAAATGGGAAAGAAGAATCTTTTGGGTTTTATGGTTTTGAAAAATAGATATAACAACAAATCCAATTAAAACAATATCGAGGCAAAACGACAAAGGAACTTAAACCAATAATCACAAGATGAATGGCTTTTTGAAAAGGTACACCACTCACAAGGACACAAAGGCAAGTTTTAATCTTTGGTTCGGGAACTTATTATGGTCGTACCCCAGCTAGGTAGTACACCGCCTTGGTTTGCGGTGGTAATTTTTATGTTGTTATTATTAAACAAAGAAAACGACAAATCTTTTGTATTTTTATCTTTTATATATATAGAAACAAAAGAAAATATTTTTGTGTTTTATACGTTTTAAGATGTTTTTGGGTTTTGGATTTTATAAGAAAATATATATATATAGATGGTATGAACAAGGAGTGAATATCCAAATCACTAATCGCTAAACGTAAGATAATTAGCATAGCCTCCGGCATTGCTTAAAATTTGATCGATGCCAAACCGTCAAGTTTTATCACACAAGCTGACCACTTGTGAATGGTCAACCGTAATAAAATTCAAACAGCTCAGACACCAATGCAATGAAGATCTAGAGGAGTATAGTGTTTCCCCATGTCGTTAAGTCCCAACGAGTTGTGCACTGAATAATCAAACGAATAGTGATCGGGAGAATTTGAACGGAAAAGGGTTATGATTATGAATAATTATACCTAAAGAGAAAGTTTATAAATTACAGGGGCTTAAATGCAAATTAAAGAAAATTAAAAAGCTAAATTATATTAAATAAATGCTATCACTATTTTTTAAAATTATGTTTTTGATTTTTCTTTTATAAATTTAAATTAAAAACTACGTAACGTACAAAAGAAAATGTGAAATTGAAACAGAATTAATCCTAAAAATATAAAAATGAACTTTTTACAATCCTAATGATAAGATAAAATTTTTAGAAAAAGAAAATTATTTTTATGGCTACTTATTTAATTATTATTAATTAAAAACTATTTTTACCTATTTAATAATACCCTAAAATATAAGAAAATATGAAATAAAGCTAGAAAAGTGAAATTATGACTTAGAAAAATCTAAAATAACTAAAGAGAATTTTCAAAACTATTTTTGTATTTTTCTGATTTATATTCTAATTTCTATGAATTAAAAACTATTTAAAACTAATTAAATTGCTAAAAATTACAAATTAAACTATGAAAAATCTGGAAAAATATTTTTTTGACTTTTTATATTTATCTCAACCTAAGAAAATGAAAACTTATTTTTGAAACTTTTCCGATTTAATTGCAATAAAGGCTAATTAAAAGTCCTAAAACCGATTTAAATGAGGAAAAATATCAAACAGTCTGGAAAAATATGAAAAATTCAGGAAAAGTCTAAATTAATATTCGATTCTATGAAAATATAAAACAATAGCTTATGTGAGAGAATATGAAGTCATGGTGAAACCGCTAAGTAATAAGCACTCAAAATAAGCTAAAGGTACCAAAAGAGCACCCACTTATCACAGAAGCTATAATAAGCTAAAACTACTAGAAATGAACTAAATTCAACTAATCTAGACTACTGAAATGCAAACTACAATGATTTGATGAATTGAAAGATTAAGTGCCAAACAGTTTTTAGCTACTACCTTGTAGCTTGAAAATAAGCCACTCAAATAAGCTGAAACTCAAAACCAGATATTGGACTCTCAAGAAGACCTCGCTAGCTGCTTAAAACCAATAATGAGCCCGAGAGAAGCTCAAATGAGCTTTTGACAAGCTCATTAAAGTTGTGCACACTCAAGATATATTGAGTCGGTCTGTGGCACTTTGCCCAAATTGACAAGCTATTTTGGAGCTTAAAAGGACTTACAAAATTTCCAAAATCACTTTCCAACTCTTGACCAAACAACTAGAATATCCCAAAGTTTTAATGAATTTGAACCAGAAATGAATACATGAAAATTCAACAAAGGTTGGGTCAAAACTGGTTTTTCACTTTTGACTTTTAACTCAGAAATGGAAAGTTGACTTTAATGAGATTTGCAACCATTTTAATGAACTGAATTTGATGTTTTATGATAAACTAAGACTAATGCAAGCTATTCTAATGATTTCTTAACACAGATTAAGCTTTTGATCCCACAAATTTCTAACAGTCATGAAATTAGGACAGATCATAGATGATTTTGACTTTGAGTGAGTTTCTGTGGCAATTGATGACTTAAATGGTTCAAGTGGACCTAATTGAGACTGAGTAGACAGATTTTAAGCACAAACCAAAGCTCAAGCTTAATCTAACTATCCAATCCAAACACTAGTTCAAGTGACTGAAGTGCAATCTACTCTTATACTTCTTGCAGCTAAACCACTGGAATCCACCAAATCAAATCCTAATCTCACTAAAACAACTAACTGATGCAAGAAATCAAATACTCATAACACTAAAACTCAACTGCTAATTATGACAGTTATGCAAAAATGACTCAAAACATGCACAGAATTGAAAATGTCAATTATACTAGTGATATTAAGCCAAATTATACTAATGTTAACAGAATTAAAGCTTACTAACAAGAAAACATGGATTTAAACAGACCCAAGAATATGATACTCACATGAGGTCCTAGCCACAATGGCTTGAGATCAATCAAACAAAGAACCACTATCCTATTACTGTTTTAATCCCAATTCCAAATGAATTTCAACCCAAATCAGATCAAAATCAACCCATATCCAATTCCATATCAGCAATTCAGAACCATTCCACCATTAGCACTGCAGTTTGACTTTCGTTGACCAAATTGAGAAATTGCTTAAAACTGGATTATAAGCTTACTCAAAGCTATGGACAGCTTAAGTGAGCTTAATTGAAGTATAATAAAGCTTTTTGAAGCTTGGCTTTTAGTACATTTAAACTGAACTTATAACAAGAGATATAAAAACATAAAACTATGATAAATTCTTTGAATTGATACTTGAAAACAGATTATATTGAGGAAACAACTTGAGTTTAGTACATAGAAACAAAAGATTACAATTTGAGACTTAAACTAAAACATTGATATTAAAAACGACATAAAGGAAATTTAAAACTAAGAACTACTCTCTTCACTCTCTCTTCTTCTTCCTTTTTATAGCAAAAGTACTTCTCTCACATCTCTGAGCAAATCCCACTTGTATTTTGAGCCATTGGATGACTTGAATTGATCTCAGCCTTCAATTTCATTTTGGCGGGAAAACTCTTTTATGCCAGTTGGGATAGGTTGAGTGCAAGGAGGGGGGAGCATTTAATGTTTCTTGGCTTGGGGTGTTTGGAGGGGGAACAAGGCGTGGAGTAGGGGTGGAGTTGCAGGCTAGGTGATGATGAGGGGGAGGGAACCCGTGAGTGGTTTTGGAGGGAAAAAGGGGGCTGGTTTGGTTTATAATTAAACGTGGGTAGTTTTGGGTAAACGGGTTGGGGAATTGGACTGGACCGGGTCAAAGGGTGTATTGGGCTTGGGCTTAGTAGCTTAAGTGGTTAAATGGGCCGGATAGGATTAATAATGGATCCATGGTGTATTTAGGGACCAATCTTGCCAAAACTGAAAACCCAGGGACCAATAATGTACATTCTGAAAATGTAATCCAAAGGCCTTTCTTGCCATCATCCAATAATCAAGGGACCAAAATTTCAAATCTCTAATATTCCAAGGACAAAATCTGTCATTTTTGAAACTTAAAGGACTAAACTTGTAATTTCTCAAAACTTTTGACATTTTTCACCAAAGGACTAAATATGACAACTTATGATTTCAAAAGGACCTTTGGTGACTTTTCTTTAAAATAAGTGCTCGGGGACTATTTTTGACAAGATTTGAAAGTCGGGGATGAAGCGCCAATTATGCAAACTTAGCTCATTTTTCATCCGATTTTAAACATTTTGCATCCGAAACATATAAATGCAATTTTGAGATATTTTCGAGATTTTGATGCATTTCTGAGCATTTTTAAATGATTTGCAGTTCAGATTTGACCAAAAATGATGAGTATTTACACACTCATCACTCTATCATTAGCTGTGACTATCTACCAATTTTCAATAGGATGAATGGATCTTACTGGTGTAGGATTAATAGGTTCTGGTTGATCACACACTATAAGATATTTATTCAGTCTTTCCTCCTTTTCCATCTCTTCATCCAACTTCTGTTTCTTGGAACTAGACTCCTCCTGATTAGCTCCTTTTCTCTTTAGTTGTTTGTTCCTAATCCACTCATCTTCTTTTTCAGAATTCATAGGGATGAAGTCATCACATCTTCTTTTGCAAGTATTGTAAATCTCCTCAACCTGCTCCTAAGTGCAATTCCTCAAATTTACAGGAACATGCATCCCCATATGCCTTATAAACTTCATCATTTGATTTCTCCTTTCTTGCTTGGTTGGAGGTTTATTCTTCTTTGCTTGATAATCTCTAACTGCTCTTTCCTTTTTCATTTGTTTCACCTTTTCAACCAGTATTTTGGACCTTGTATCAATATCCAACAATCCCCATTCAGCTTCAGTCCATTCCTTCTGTAAACTTTCAGCAGCTTGAAACATTGGTTGTTCATTGTTCCATTCTTCAATTAGTCTCAGAGCAGCTTCCTCATCTTCTTGCTTCTCTCTATCTGATAAATCTTCAGCATTTAACTTTTCTTGCAACCTTCTAAAAAGCTCTTCATCATGGGCAATTTTCTCTTGCTTATTTTTAACTTCATGATAACGCTACACTGCGTCGTTCGGTCAAAGGAACTTCCTTTTCTTGAGCAGTTTTATAACACCTAGGCGTTGAACCTAATCGTTGTAGTGTAGTATTAGGGTAAGCCACGGTATTGATATCGTTCTCTAGGGAATAGGAATGCTAGTGAGAAGTTACTACGCTAAGGTTGGGGTTGAGGAAGATTATTTTTATCTTTTATGGTTTTTAGAAAATGGAAATGTACTAATCTCGTGGTTTGGATTTGGGGTTGGTATTTCTACCGATTACTCTACTTATCTAATTATCTAATCTAGGTGTATGTAGTCTATGTCTAATTATTGTGTGCTCGTATGATAGTTTAAAGATGTGTTCACTTAGGTTTTATTACTCCTTAATTATCTCCTATTGATGGTTGAATTGTCACGTCCTTATTCTTAATCGCGTTGTGTGTCTAAAGTCGTAGGGTATCGTTTATCCCTAACTCTTTGAACTTACCAAAGGGTCTCGCCTACAAAACCTACTAGGGATTATAAACTCTAACTCTAAGGCCTCTTTGGATGGTTTAGCCTACAACCGCTCTAAGTGCTATAGCCTAAGGTTCACAAAGATTAATCAAGCATTAATTACACAACGAATGACCTATCGCATTACTAGATCATTAATCAATTAAGATAAGAGACAACCAATCAATATTTAATAATTAAGTTTCATATTGCTTAAGCAAACACATAAGTAAATTAGCCGGACATGAAGAACATGCAAGCATACACACAAATAATCAAAGACATAATTGAATTAATGAAGTAAAACACTTATCTTGATGTAAGTTAGGGTTTGGAACCCTAAAATCTTGTACAAGACAACCTTGGTTCGGTTTAGGTTTTACTCCAAAAGACTACACACAAATCTTGAAAAATTCGGATTCTATATATAAGATTACATATGCGACGGCGTCACCTTATGATTTGTGGCCGCCGGGTCGCCGTCATTAGGGTTTCGTCTTGGCCACGTTAGTCTTGCGACGGCGTCACCTTGTGCTTGTGACGCCGTCCTCTTCAGCTTCGGCGCCGTGCGGATCAAATCTAGGCCGTCGAGTTGCGACGGCTCTCTCTTTTAAAGCCCGACACCGTCACTTGAAAATAAGAATTTTGGCTTCGTGTCGTCACAAAATGCTCCGACAATGTCATAGATTAAGCAATGACGCCGTCACCTTGTATTTTAGCGACAGAGTGTCTCAATTCTTGACTTTGGCCATTTTCTTCAGATATCCGCGCCTTTTTGTCAAAATAAGTGCCATTACTGACAATTTGCCTTCAAGAGACCTAAAAGTGAAAAGGAACGATATTAAGTAATAACGGATACAAAAGTGATCAAATAAGGGCTTAAACGACCCTCAAAAGGTACATTTTAAAACCTTATCAAATATCCCTACACTTGGTATTTGTTTGTCCTCAAGCAAATGTGATTTTAGCCAATTAATTTATAAGGTAGGGTCATGAAGCATTGGTTTAAAACAGTCCACAACACATATAAGCCCATAAAAGTCATAACAAGCACGGAATTACATACTAGCACCTCACATGGGGTGTTTGGATACTCACATCTCTCTCGGGTATATATGAAATATAACAAGTTGGAAATGGAAGATAAACACTCATTAACCGGTCCTAGTACATAGATTACCATAAGCTTGAGAATAGATCAAACCTCCATCGCTTTGGCGTAAGCACCTAGGAAATACTATCCAAGAGGTCTTTTAAAGGGTTGTAATGATAGGCTTACGGTAGGTAAACAAAGGGTTTGGTGGGATAGGCTATTTAGTGGTGGCAAGTCAAAAATCTCTATGTTACAAGCATACGAAGAATGGCGTTGCTAAGCCAAGACTCGACACTCTAAACTCTAGATAACTGAAACAAACAAACATAAATTTAAAGGATAGATGTAGGATGGTAGCCGTTTTTTTTTTTTTTTTTTTTTTTTTTTTAACACTCTATTTTTTTTTTCTTTTCTTTTTCTATTTTTTCGATTTTTTTTTCATACACTTTTACTCTACCATCCTCTACGGTAACATCAAATGATAGGGATTTATAGGCACATTCCTACACTTGAGTTTTATTACTCTAACACTAATTTGACCCGAATTGAAAAGATCAAAACACTTGGGGTGCGTTATTACGCAAATAAGGGAATTTAACGTTCCCTTCAAGTCATTTCATAAACTTTAACTTTTTCCCATGAGTCCCAATCGTCCCAAAATCTGTATATAAAAGATATGACTCGACTTAGCAACTCATGCAAGCAACTAGATAATTGAACTAAGGGTTTAGGGTGATAACAATAATGCACTAAAAGTGAGTGCATACAAGGTAGTCTAAAGGCGATTTGGGTGTATATTTGGGGTGGGGTGTAAACAATGTTCTTCATTGATATTCGGAAAAACGAAACATCACGAGAACCGCGAAAAGGATAGGCTCGAGGGGTTAACTAGGGTATCGTGTACTAAAGATGAGTACAACGCAAAGGTGTGGGGAATTACTCAACCGATGTGGAAGAAGTAATTATATTACGGGTATCAAACAAGGGTTATCCTAATGCCTCTTATCATTTAGTTATTCCTAACTACACAAGTGTAGTCTTACTAGCGATCTCGGGATGCATCACAAAACAAGTTCTAGAATCTATTATACTACCGGTTCACACTCTAAGCATTAAAGATGAATACTTTAATTCCTACTAATCTAAGGGTGATCCTCACATTTTGGGTGGAATTTGGGTGGTAAAGTGTTTTTTGTGCTAGTCATATAATTTCCTATCCGTGAGATGCTTTTGTTAAGACTAATGGCCCACTCCTATATGTCATAAAAAAATTTAAATTTGGTGCCAAAATTACCCTAACCGACATTTTCTCATGGTTTATTACACAAATACAATTGGACAAAGCAAATAATCAAGGATAAGCATAGTTTCAAAGTTCCCATTTTATTTTCCTCCCTACACTTAAATTGAACATTGTCCCCAATGTTCCCAAAATATCAAAGTTATGATAATGGAAGGTAATTAAAACGAAGAAACTAGTACTCCCGATTAGCTCGGTAGGATCCGTGTGAAGTAGTGGTTAAATCCTTTCCAAGAAAAATGTATGCGTGAAAAGCTCCTTCCAATCTTTTGTTTCTTCTTCTTGATAAATAAAACCCGCACATTCAAGAAAAAAATGAAACCTTCGCGTAAATCGGGCGGTAATAATATATATAAGACTCTACTAAACTATGATATAATGCTTGTGGAATGGATTTTCTGAATTTACGGAAAATTAAGACTGGAAAATTCAAAATTTATAAGTAGCTCGAAAAACGAGAAAAAGTAATGTGTTGTTTTACTCCTTCACGACGCCGCGAAGTTATCCCGACAAAAAGCGGTCTCATGATTTTACGGAAAAATTCGAAAATTTACATTTTAGAATCTTGGAAACATTTCGCAAAACATCCATTATGACTCGATACAAGCATTTGACTCGAACAAACACACATATATATCTTTTAATTAATTGCTATTCTCATGTTTACGTTTCTTTGAAAACGTGTGTAATCCTCCCTACACTTATCCTGTATGTAAAATACCTTTATATGCAATTAAGACTAGGTTAAAAACAAAATAAAGCATTTTTACAAATTTAAACATGAGAATAAGTAATCAATAAAAGATATATGACACTAACAAGCAAACAATTAAGCATGGGTTGCCTCCCACGAAGCGTTTTTCTTTATTTAAGAGTCTTGTAGCTAGACTCGTAGTCGTGCCCCTACGTACCGATATAAGTAAGCCTATCCTTAACAATGTCATAAGGATCAAACTTATCGTTTAAGTTCCTAGTAGTACGTTCGGTTCGATATGCCTTTTCAAACTTTTCTCCATCGGGATCATAGATTGTTATCCTAATGTGCCACTCTCCATTACCATCACTAGGCGGTCTATTCCAATCCCACTTATGTTTAGGCTTTTCAATTTTCCACTTATTCATGACAAGGTTGACGGGAAAACTTCCTAGGAACTCGGTCATCTTCCTAAATACTAAGGCTTCCTCGAACGGGTTCACTTCCATGTCCCTAGCCATCTCTTTTTCATGGAAAGTTGCTTTACTAGCAAAGGCATCATCTAAGTAGAAAGGTCGTTGGGGACCTATGAGGTTCTTATCCATCCAAGGTCCATATCTAGAGGGCGCTCTATCCAACCTAATCTCATGTGGGATTTCCTCTTCTTTGTAGTATGTATGCTTTTTGACATCGTAGATTGACCTAGCACTCCCCTCCCCTACCACTATCTTGGAAATCTTGCAATCGATGATAGCACTAGCGGTAGCTAAGAATCCTCTTCCTACTAGTAATGGGCATGTCGGGTCCTTATTCATGTCTAGCACATGAAAGTCGGCCAAAAGAGTCAACTCTCCTACGTGTACTACCATGTCTGTAATTATCCCTACCGGATATGCAATACTACCGTCCGCTAGACCTAAGATGGTTTCCGTTGGTTCTATCTTACCTAAGTTAAGGCTTCTATGGAGAGACAACGGAACAAGATTGATGCATGATCCTAAGTCGGCTAGAGCATCGAGAGGTTTGGAAGTTCCAAGCCTACACGGAAGAGTAAATAGCCCGGGATCGTCTAACTTCTTAGGTAGATTATTTCATACAAAAGCGGACCCATGTTTTCCAAGTTTAAGTTCTAACTCATATTTTTCTTTTAAAGCATTATAATAAGGTGCATGAGCTAAGACTTCAAGAACCGTTTTTTCTTGATGGAGTTCCTTGTACTCCTCCTGTTTGGGTTCTTGGTTCACGGGTTTCTCAAGAGTAGGTTATACCAATGGTGCAGGGCCTTGGTACCTCATTTTGGATTGCTTGGAACCCTTGTTGATAGCATTTACCGAGTGAACCGTTGGGTGTGAGGGGCATGGATGTGCACTCTCCCATGGTGAACAAGAACATGAAGTCGACGAAATCGAATTCACTTTTGGGTTCTTTATAGTATAACTTGGGAGTGCTCCAATTTTCCATTCATTAAAGGCTTTTAAGAGGGCATCAAGCTTGTTTGTCATCTCGCCTTGTCTTCGCTTAAAATCGGCTTCAAGCTTAGTTAATCGAGTTTCTTGAGATGACATGAATCTAGATACAATTGCCTCAAGATTAGTGGGGTTCCCGGTGTTAAGAGAATTGAACCTATTAGGTGGACTAGATGAGCTTTGGGGCGTGCTTGAGTTTTGGTTCCACTTAAGGTTAGGGTGATTTCTCCATGAGGGGTTGTAAGAGTTTCCTAAGTTGTTTTGTTCGGGCTTGAAAGTGTACCACTTCTCTCCCGCTCCGTCGGTACGCACGGAGGCGTAGTCCGCAAAAGCTTGTTCGGGGAGTCTTGTGCAATCACGAGTGTCATGGGGACCACTACATAACTCACAGGGAAGAGTGATTTTATTCACTTGATGTGAAGACTTAGGATTTTCGTAGGAACTCATTAGGAATTTAACTTGATCTTCAAGTTCGATCATCCTACGGTCGGAAGATTGTGAGTCAATGCGAGGCAAGGAGATTGCCTTAACGGTTTTGGGCAACTCACGGGGGTCATTCCAACTTTCGTTGTCATAGAGAGCAAGGTCCTCTATTATACCCCATGATTCTTCCGTGGTGAGATCACTAAGTTTTCCACCGGCCGCTTGATCAATGGATCACTTGGTGGGGAAGTTGACATGATCATAAAAGATTTGGACTTGGAGCCAAAGATCAATGTCGTGATGAGGGACTTTATGGAGTAAGTCCTTGAATCGAGTCCATGCTTCGTAGAGAGATTCACCTTGATGTTGTTGGAACATCAAGATGTCATTCCTAAGCTTAGTGGTTCTTCCCGGTGGGAAAAATTGAGCAAGAAAGCGAGAGGTAAGATCATCCCAACTTAAGATGGAGCCGGGAAGTCGCTCAAGCCAATTACTAGCTTGGTCCCGTAGAGAATTGGAAGAGGCGCGCGCGTAGTCTCTGAGTAGTAGCATCAAGGTCGATAGAATCGACAATTTTAAGGAAATCCTTAAGATGCTGATTAGGATCTTCGGAACGAAGTCCATGGAACGCACATCCGTTTTGCACCAACCGGATGGTGTCGGATCGCAGGGCCGTAGTTTGGGCTTGGTCGGGAAGCTCAATGGTATTCCTATAACCTTGGTGGCTAGGTCTTGAGTATTCACCAAGAGTACGGGCTCTTGGCGGGTCATTTGGTGGTAGGTTGATGAATGGTGGTTGGTTATCACCTTCCATGATGAAAAGTGATGGGTTACGAACAAAGGTCACGAAGAAGGGGGATAGACTACGAGAAAGCTAAAAATTGGAAAAAAAATACTTGATAGGAATCAAGCAAGGGAACCTAAACGAGGTGGACTCCTAACTAGCTATTCTATTCCCCGGTAGCGGTGCCAAAACTTGATAACGCTACACGCGTTGTTCGGGTCAAAGGAACTTCCTTTTCTTGAGCAAGTTTTATAACACCTAGGCAAGGAACCTAATCATTGTAGTGTAGTATTAGGGTAAGCCACGGTATTGATATCGTTCTCTAGGGAATAGGAATGCTAGTGAGAAGTTACTACGCTAAGGTTGGGGTTGAGGAAGATTATTTTTATCTTTTATGGTTTTTAGAAATAGGAAAGGTACGAATCTCGGGGTTTGGATTTGGGGGTTGGTATTTCTACCGATTACTCTACTTATCTAATTATCTAATCTAGGTGTATGTAGTCTATGTCTAATTATTGTGTGCTCGTATGATAGTTTAAAGATGTGTTCACTTAGGTTTTATTACTCCTTAATTATCTCCTATTGATGGTTGAATTGTCACGTCCTTATTCTTAATCGTGTTGTGTGTCTAAAGTCGTAGGGTATGCGTTTATCCCTAACTCTTTGAACTTACCAAAGGGTCTCGTCTACAAAACCCACTAGGGATTATAAACTCTCACTCTAAGGCCTCTTTGGATGGTTTAGCCTACAACCGCTCTAAGTGCTATAGCCTAAGGTTCACAAAGATTAATTAAGCATTAATTACACAACGAATGACCTATCGCATTACTAGATCATTAATCAATTAAGATAAGAGACAACCAATCAATATTTAATAATTAAGTTTCATATTCCTTAAGCAAACACATAAGTAAATTAGCCGGACATGGAGAACATGCAAGCATACACACAAATAATCAAAGACATAATTGAATTAATGAAGTAAAACACTTATCTTGATGTAAGTTAGGGTTTGGAACCTAAAATCTTGTACAAGACAGCCTTGGTTCGGTTTAGGTTTTACTCCAAAAGACTACACACAAACACCGAAAAATTCGGATTCTATATATAAGATTACATATGCGATGGCGTCACCTTATGATTTGTGGCCGCCGGGTCGCCGCCATTAGGGTTTCGTCTTGGCGCGTTAGTCTTGCGACGGCGTCACCTTGTGCTTGTGACGCCGTCTCTTGACCGACATCGTGCGGATCAAATCTAGGCCGTTCGAGTTGCGACGGCCTACTCTTTTAAAGCCTCGACACCGTCACTTGAAAATAAGAATTTTGGCTTCTATGTAGTCACAAAATGCTCCGACGGCGTCAGATTAAGCGATGACGC
This sequence comes from Chrysanthemum lavandulifolium, assembly GCA_022545495.1. Lineage (NCBI taxonomy): Eukaryota > Viridiplantae > Streptophyta > Magnoliopsida > Asterales > Asteraceae > Chrysanthemum > Chrysanthemum lavandulifolium. The sequence continues at coordinate 231,401,348 of CM040238.1, read as the reverse complement.
CGTCACCTTGTATTTTAGCGACTTGAGTGTCTCAATTCTTGACTTTGGCCATTTTCTTCAGATATCCGCGCCTTTTCGTCAAAATAAGTGCCATTATAGCAATTTGCCTTCAAGAGACCTAAAAGTGAAAAGGAGCGATATTAAGTAATAACGGATACAAAGTGATCAAATAAGGGCTTAAACGACCCCTCAAAAAGGTACATTATAAAACCTTATCACTTCATAACAGGTTCTTCTATGCCTTTACCCTTTCCAATATCTGGTTGAACCACTTTAGTCATTACAGGCTCACCAATCTTCAAACTTTTAGCCAAGGGTTTAGGTCCAGTTGGTTTAAGAATTATAGGAACAGGTGCAGTGATTGGTTTAGGGATTGGTAAGGTTTTGCTTAAATTCAGAAGTGTACTAGCAACCTCCTTCTCAGCTTCTTTTGACTTAGGTGGTGGTGTGACAGTGGTTGTGATTATTGTGGCAGTGGCTGTGATAGCAATGGGAATCTTTGAAGTAACAGTGGTTTGGTTTACCTCAGAAGGTGGTTGCGCAGGTGGATACAAGAAGGTGTTACTTCCGCACTAGCGCTTGATGCGACAACGTTAGCGACAACGATTAGGTTCATCGCCTAGGGTGTTGAAAAACTTGCTCGACGAAAAGGAAGTTCCTTTGACACCGAGCGCGTTGTAATGCGTATCAAGTTTTGGTGCCACGGAGAATAGAATAGCTAGTCGATTTCCACCTCGTTTAGGTTCCTTGCTTGATTCCTATCAAGTAAGCTTTTTCTCAACTTTAGTTTCCTTGTAGTCTATCCCCTTCTTTGTGACCTTTGTTCGTAAAACCCATCACTCACCATGATTCGCATCTTTCGTGAAGAGTCTTCACACTACCCGCCCCCAATCCTCCTCCCAATCTCGAAATAGAAAACGCAGGTCCACAAAACCCTTCACCGTTCACCACTTTGAAATCACCTAGGCATAATGAAATAAATTGGCAACAACATAGTCCTTTCTATGACTCGGATTCTGTTGGGATATAAAAGACAAAGTACTGAAGAAAGTCAAAGTGCTGAAGAAAGTCAAAGTACTGCTTAATGAAAGTCAAAGTACTGCAAAGGTTAAAGAACTATAAGATCGTTTATGGAAAGTTATGTTTATCTAGAATATTCTTAGAATTAGTATTACTTGCTGTACAAGGATTGTAATTGTAAACCGACTAGGGTACTCCTTATGCCTATAAAAGGACCCCTAGATTGGCATTAGAGATATGTGATTTAGAATTTACAAAGTACGATATTAGAGTTATTAGGGTTATTAGTGAATCTGTGTATCAAGCAGGTTCAAAGTAATAATAAAATCGTTGAAGTTTAAGTTATTCTTCTTAGCTTTATTGAAGTAGTTTCCGCATACTTAGTAGAGTAATATCAGAGTGTCATTGTTAGTAACTTAGGATTTATCCGAGGTTGCTAAGCCACCTACAAGCTACATAGTTAGTTTGGTCGAGTATATCGATCCAACAAGTGGTATCGAGCTTGTGTGGAAATTCGATTAAGAAGAAACCCTTAAAACCGATTTAACAACAAACCCTAAAGATGTCGATCAAGTCGCACCACCCCATCCATCACCTCACTCGAATTCCTATCATCAAGAAGGAGAATATGATCTATGGAGCATGAAGATGAGGCGAGACATTGCTATTACGCACCATGCAATCGTGGAATGTAATTGTCAATGGTAATGTAGTTCTTGAAGAACCTATAGAAGTTCTGGACAACCTAAACCACCTAAGCCTACCTTGCCACCGCTACGATGAAATCAAGAAAAGGCTCTCAATATCTTCGTTGTCTCGCTATTCACGATGGTCACCTACTCAAGTTCCATGATGCTAAGGATGCAAAACAACTATGGGTTGCTCTCAAGACAAGATTTGGAGGTAATGATGCTTCCAAAAAGATGCATAGAAATCTGTTGAAGCAACAGTTTGAAACATTCACTGTTGGTGAAAGAGAAGGTCTTGATGCTGCCTATGACAAATTTCAAAATCTTCTTAGTATGCTAGAGTTATACAAAGCAGAGGTATCTGTTGAAGATGCAAACCTGAAGTTCTTAAGAAGTTTGCCATCCGTATGGCATGTGATTGCTACTATGATCATAGGACAACCGGGTTTGGACACTATGGACTTTGATGATCTTTACAACCACTTAAAGGTGTATGAGCATGAGATGAATGGCCAAACAAGTTCAAAATCTCACAACATTGCTTTTGTGTCTTACGAAAATAGAGCGGTACTTCCACTAAAAGTCGCTTATCACGCTCAAATCTTGTTGGTGATAAACAACATATTTACACAACCATGACTACCCCCTCATCACCAACAAACACCATCCACTCACGATGAAGTTGTATGCTCATTCTTAGCTCAACAAGCCACTTTACATTACTTATGAAGAAGATTTGTCACAAATTGAAGAGGATGCTCTAGAAGAAATTGATATAAGGTGGAAAGTTGCTATGATCACTGCTAGGATCAAGAAGTTCATGAAGAAAACAGGAAGAGGCATTGATTTCAAACCCAAATAGGGTATAACATTTGACAAGTCCAAGATTGAATGCTTTAATTGTCAAAGAACTGGACACTTTTCAAGAGAATGCAAGTTTGCTAAATATAAGGCAAATAGAATGATTGAGAAACCCAAGCTTGAAATAAGGGAAATTTCTATTACTGAACCAAAATCAAAAGCTTTGGTTGCTCAAGAAAATATATTAGAGGTTGACTGGAGTGCTAAATTTGATGATGAACCAGTAACCTACACTATGGTCGCAGTGGAAGAGTTTGATTGGAGCACAACTTTTGATGAGGAACCAGGATTTGATGCTTTAGAATCAAGAGATGGCCTTGGAAGCTTTGATTGGAGCATGGAAAGTGAAGAAGAACCTGTTCTGCTCGCTATGGTGGCTACTTCACCAAGTTCACCAACTATCTCTGAGGTATGTTCTAAGTGTAATGATTTTTATCAAAAAGTGCTTAAAGAGTATGTAACTAAAGAGAAAATTGTAGAAGGGCTAGGTCTGAAGTAGCAGGTTATCAAATAACTTTAGAGTCAATGGAAGCCAAAATAATCACTCATGAAAATAATGAAATGGCTTGGGCAGAAAAATATGAGCAACATGATTATCAATTAAAATTAAGTGAATGGAAGTTATGATGTAAGGTCTCTGAACTTGAAAAGATGACTAAAGAAAGGGATGAATTGTTAGAGAAATTTGCTAGTTGGAATGAATCTGGCCTTTCACAAGTTAGTTTTGTTAAAAACAGAAAAGAGCACACATTAAAACTGGTCTAGGTTTTGGTATGGATTTTAGCAAAATAGAAGAAAACCCACCTAGTAATAAGGAACAAATTGATTCAGAGGAAATAACCACTAGTGATGATGAACTCATTAGCTCAGAAGAGAACACATCTAGTAATGAGGAATCAATTAATCAAACACCTTGATAAGGTTTTAAAAGGTACCTTTTTGAGGGGTCGTTTAAGCCCTTATTTGTCACTTTTGTATCCGTTATTGCTTAATATCGTTCCTTTTCACTTTTTAGGTCTCTTGAAGGCAAAATGCTGGAATGGCACTTATTTGGACGAAAAGGCGCGAATATCTGAAGAAAATGGCCAAAGTCGAATCGAGACACTCAAAGCTGCGAAAACATAAGGTGGCGTCGCCATCGCTTAGCTATGACGCCGTCGGAGGATTTTGTGACGAGACGAAGCCAAAACTCCTATTTTCAAGTGACGACGTCAAGTTATAAAAGAGTAGGCCGTCGCAACTCGGGCGGCCTAGATGCAATCGGATGGCGTCGGTGAAGAGACGGGCGCGTCACAAGCATAAGGTGACGCCGCCGCAAGATTAACAGCGAAGCGAAACCCTAATAGCGGTGACACGATGGCGTCACAAATCATAAGGTGACGCCGTCGCACATGTAATCTTATATATAGAATCCGAATTTTACAGTTTTAGAGAGTAGTCTTTTGGGTAAACTTTTGGAGTAAAACCTAAACCGAACCAAGGTCGTATTTTAGGGTTCTAAACCCAATCTTACACCAAGATAAGTTGTTTACTTCATTAATTTAATTATGTCTTCAATTATTTGTGTGTATGCTTGCATGTTCTCCATGTCCGGCTAATTTACTTGTGTGTTTGCTTAGGGAATATGAAACTTAATTATTGAATATTGATTGGTTGTTTCTTAACTTAGTTGATTAATGATCTAGTAATGCGATAGGTCATTCGTTGTGTACTTAATGCTTGATTAATCTTTGTGAATCTTAGGTTATAGCACTTTGAGTTGTTGTAAGCTAAACTATCCAAAGAGGCCTTAGAGTTAGAGTTTATCATCCCTTGTGGGTTTTGTAGGCGAGACCTTTTGGTAACTTCAAAGAGTTAGGGAGAAACGCATACCTACAACTTTAGACACACAACGCAATTAGGAATAAGGACGTGACAATTCAACCACCAATAGGAGATAATTAAGGAGTAGTAAAACCTAAGTAAACACATCTTTAAACTATCATACGAGCACACAATAATTAGACATAGACTACCACCACCTTAGTTTAGATAATTAGATAATAGTAGAGTAATCGGTGCCCCGAGATTCGTACTTTTCCTTTTCTAAAAACATAAAGACAAAAAATAATCTTCCTCAACCCCAACCTTAGCGTAGTAACTTTTCACTAGCATTCCTATTCCCTGAGAAGCGATATCAATTCCCGTGGCTTACCCTAATACTACACTACAACGATTAGGTTCCTTGCCTGGGGTGTTGAAAAACTTGCTCGACGAAAAGGAAGTTCCTTTGACCCCGAACAGCTGTGTAAGCGTATCACACCTCCCAATTTAAGAAAGACAAAGGTTATCATGCGTCCCCTCATCCCATCGGTAGTTTTCAACCACTTAGGACAGATGTTTCTTGTTTTGGAGTAGACAATTTAGAGTTTAGGAAAAAGCTTCTCGGTCAATCTAATTCAGTTCATCTAGTTCGAATCCCTAAAAGAAATAGTTGAGAAACCTAAGGATGATAATGTTAAGAGTTCAAGAAGACCTTCATCTCAAAGTACTGCTAAACATTCAGCAATACCTTCAAGAAAAACTTTTCAAAATACTGCTAAACCTTTTTCGGATAATTTTGGTCAAAATAGTTTTCATCATTCACCAAAAAGTCAGTATAGGTTTGGTCATAGAACTAAAGGAAGAAATTTTGGGATTACAGGTCAAAATTTATGTTTTGTTTGTTATAGTCCTGATCATTTGATTAAGGACTGTGACTTTCACTCATAATATTTAAGCAAATACCCAAAGACTAAAACTTCCAACCAAAAACCAAGGGAGAATAAACCAGTTTGGAATCATTCACATAGGGTTAACCACAACAACTTCTCAAAAGACTATAGGTACCCTCACCAGAAAAGACCTTTTTCCAAACCACCAGTGCCCTCAAGAAACACTTTTCAAGGTACTGGTAAGTCACAAGTTTCTCAAGCAGTACCTTCTCAAAGTACTGCTAGATTTTCACCCGATCAAGGTACTGCTAGCACTTTTTGGAATGGAAGCCCTAGGAGATCCAATTACTATCAATCTAGAAGGCGCTACACCTCAAAAAGAGTATCTAAATCAAAGAAATCTACACAAAAGTTAAAACCAATCACAGTTAAGAAAGAAAGTACTGATGGGGAACAAACAGTACTTTCAACAAGTAAGGGTGAAAAAGGGAATTTTGTTGAAAAAGAAAAGGAGAATTTTGATGAAAAAGAGAGTTTTGTTGAAAAACCAACACAAGTTTTGGAACAACCAAAGATAATTGATCATGTTTTCAAAGACAGTGGAGATTACATACTTAAAGAATTTAAGTATGTCACTCCACAAGGGGAACACAAGTCAGTAATGGCTTGGGTTCCTAAAATTAACTAACTCTTTCATCTTTGTGCAGGGCAACCCAGAAAAGGAGCTTAAAGATCATTTAATTGTTGATAGTGGTTGCTCTGGAAGCATGACAAGAGACAAAGAGATTCTGTCAGATTTTAGATCTTATTTTGGAGGAAGAGTTGCATTAGGGAATGATCCTAGTGGAGGTAGAATTACTGGAAAAGGAACCATCAAGGCAGGAAGCATAGACTTTGAGAATGTTCGCTATGTAAAGGAGCTCAAGTTTAACCTTTTGTCAGTCTCTCATATCTGTGACAAGAAGCACCCTGTGTTATTCACTGACACATAATGCCTTATTATTTCCCCTGAGTTCAAGCTTGTTGATGATAACTTGGTAATACTGAGAGTACCAAGAACCAATGATGTGTATAGTCTGGATATGAAGAGTCTTAACTCTTCTGAAAGAGCAACATGTTTAGTAGCAAAGGCAAAACTTGAAGAAGCACATATGTGGCATAGAAGATTATGCCATGTGAATTTCAAGAATATCAACAAGTTGGTTAAAGGAAATTTAGTTAGAGGTTTACCTTCCAAAATATACAAGAATGATCATTCATGTTTGGCGTGCAAGAAGGGTAAACAACACAAAGCATCATGCAAGAAGATTGAGGAAAGAACTATTAGAGAACCTTTAGAGTTGTTGCACATGGATCTGTTTGGACCTATTTCTGTTGCAAGTTTAAACAAGAAGTACTGCTTAGTTGTAACAGATGATTGCAGTAGATTTAGTTGGGTCTTTTTCTTGGGATTTAAAGATGAAACCTTTGATGCTATTCATGATCTTATAATAGCCCTTGAAAATCAATTGAGACTCAAAGTAAAAGGTATTAGATGTGATAATGAGACTGAATTCAAGAACAAGTTTATGGATGAATTCTATGCCAAGAAAGGGATTAAGAGGGAGTTTAGCATTGCTAGAACTCCACAAGAGAATGGTGTTGCGAGAGGAAGAACATAACCTTGATAGAAGCGGCCGAACAATGCTTGCAGATTCCTATTACCTATTCAATTTTGGGCTAAAGTCAGAACTACCGGTTGTTATGTGTTGAATAGAGTATCGATCACTAAACCTCGATGAAGACACCTTATGAGTTGCTTATAGGAAACAAACCTAACATCGCTTTATGAAACCTTTTGGATGTCCTCGACTATTCTCAATACTATTGATGCTTTGGGAAAATTTGATGGCAAGTCGATGAAGGATACTTATTAGGTCTTGTACCAACAACAAAGGATTTATAGTGTACAACAAAGTTACCAAAAGGTTCAAGATTGTCTTCATGTTGAATTTTTAGAAGATCAAGAAAATAAAAGGGTAAAGGTCCCGATTGGATGTTTGATCTTGATGTTTTGACTCCTTTATGAACTATGTTCTGTTAGAGAAGAAAATCAAGTTGTTCACAAAGAAGAAGATTTACAAGACATTGTTCATGGAGTCAATATTAGACCGATGTTGTTCTTGATGAAGAACATATATCTATTGAGAAGGAGAAACGTCTTGATGAACCAAAATCCATTTTGTCTCATGAAGATCAAGCTATTCAAGATGAACTTAATAGGATGCTTTTCAAGAAACAATAGCACAATCTTATGAGGATGAACAAAGAAGAGCTTATGAAGAAGCAAAGACAAAGGGTAAGTCTCTGATTACCCACAAGATTTTAGATCACAAGACGTTGGATCAAAGTATTCTTGCACCAATTGACAGTACTTTTGATGATTTGAATGATCCTAACATGCCTGGGTTAGAAGACACTGATGATGAATTATATGATGAAGGTATTTTCTCAAATTCTAATGAAGGAGCTGATTTCACAAATTTGGATGATGATCTTGAAGTTCCACAGACTCCTACATTAAGAATTCATAAAGATCATCCTACTGGTCAAATCATTGGACCTTCTACTTCTGGAGTGCTCACAAGAACCAAAGCTAAAGGCTTTTCTAAGCCACATAATGCTTTACTTAGCTTTGTGTATAAACAAAACAAGATGAATCATAAGGATCAACAACCATGCTTATTCACTTGCTTTATCTCTCAAGAAGAACCCAAGAATGTAGCTCAAGCATTAACTAAATAGAGTTGGGTTGAAGCCATGCAAGAAGAACTTCTTCAATTCAAGCTTCAAGACGTTTGGGTACTATGTGATTTACCAGATGGAAAGAAAGTCATTGGTACAAGATGGGGTTTCAGGGTTAAGAGAGATGAAAGAGGGAATGTCATCAAGAACAAAGCAAGATTAGTTGCACAAGGATATAGACAAGAAGAAGGAGTGAACTATGATGAAGTGTTTGCTCCTGTAGCAAGGATTGAAGCTATTAGATTATTCCTTGCTTTTGCATCTTATATGGGCTTTCATGTTTATCAAATGGATGTCAAGAGTGCCTTTCTATATGGCAAGATTACAGAGGAAGTATATGTCAAACAACCTCCTGGTTTTGAGGATCCTGCACATCCAAACAAAGTCTACAAAGTTGTTATGGCTTTGTATGGTCTTCATCAAGCACCTAGAGCTTGGTATGAAAGACTCTCCACTTTCTTATTGCAACATGGTTACATGAGAGGAGCAATTGATAAGACTTTGTTTATCAAGAGAGACAAGAAGGATATCATGCTTGTTCAAGTCTATGTAGATGATATTATCTTTGGAGCTACAAAACAATCTATGGTGAAAGAATTTGAGCAGCTCATGCAACAAGAATTTCAAATGAGTTCCATGGGTGAATTAACTTTCTTTTTGGGGCTTCAAGTTAAACAATCAAAGGTTGGAATCTTTATTAGTCAAGATAAGTATGTCACTAACATTCTTAAGAAGTTTAACTTCAATGCTATGAAGTCTGTCACCACACCCATAAAAGCTATCAACTCATTGGGAAAGGATGAAGATGGATAAGTTGTGGATGTTAAGCTTTACAGATCAATGATTGGTTGTCTTATGTACTTAACTGCATCTAGACCTGATATCATGTTTGCAGTCTGTTTATGTGCAAGATATCAAGTCTCACCCAAAGTGTCTCATATGAATGCAGTCAAGAGGATTTTTAGTTATTTGAAGCAACAACCTAAGTTAGGGTTGTGGTATCCAAAGGATTCACCTTTTCACTTGGAAGCTTTTTCGATGCGGTGATTATGCGGTGATAATTATGATAGAAGATCAACAAGCGGAGGATGCCAATATCTTGGAAGAAGATTAGTTTCATGGCAATGTAAGAAACAAACCATTGCGACAACATCATTCACCGAAGCCGAATATGTTGCCTTTAAGTTGTGGACAAGTCTTGTGGATGCGAATCAACTCTTGGATTATGGATTCAATTTTAAGAATACTCCTATCAACATTGACAATGAGAGTACAATTTGCATTGTGAAGAATCCAGTTTATCACTCCAAGACCAAGCACATTCAGATTAGGCATCACTTTATTCGAGATTGATATAAGCATAGGCTCATTAATGTTGTCAAGGTCCACACAGATGACAATGTAGCTGATCTACTCACAAAAGGATTTGATGTTTCAAGATTCAATCATTTAGTGGTGAGTATTGGTATGATTAACTATTAAGCTACAATTAAGGGGAGGACTTATTAGTTAGTTAGTTAGTATCATGCATTGTTTAAGGGGAGGCAATACAATGATTGTTGATGATTTTGCCATTGAGAAGAAGAGGATGGAAAAGTACTGCTTAGCGTTTATCTGAAAATACTGCTCTTAAAGTACTGCTTTGAAAATACTGCTTACGTGGAAAGCACTGCAGTCTTGTCAACGTACTGTTCCAATGGTCAAAAGATGGGGTAAAATTCAAACAATGGTAACGTTATTAATTGGGCTATGATTTTTTTTCAAATCTTACCTATAAATAACTACCCTCCGATTTTCCCTCTCATCTTTATACTTATAAATCTTTTCCTTATTTTTCTCATATTCACCTTAACCGTTTCATACATTCTTCTACAAGCAATGGCTAATCGAAACACAGTTAGTAAGCATAACATGGTGGCTAACTTAGATAAAACACCATCCAATATCGCTTTTCATGGCATAATTGATTTTCTCACGGGATCATCAATCAATTATGCTCTTTTGGTCGAACCTGATGTCATTGAACCCTGGCTTCAACAATTTTGGGCAACTGCCAGGTCTCATATGCAAGATGATGACTCATACATTCAGGCTAAGGTTGTTGGGAAGATAGTTAGAGTTAGTGAAGCCACGATTAGGGAAGATTTACTGTTTCATGAGGAAGAAGGGGCTATTCGTTTTGAAAAACAAGTGCTTTGGGATACTTTAAGAGATATAGGGTATGAAGGTTCACTCACTGAAACAACTTTTAAGAAACCATTATTTAGTCCACCATGGAAGTATCTAGTTCACGTTTTGCTTCATTGCCTAAGTCCCAAGAGTACTTTATGGGAACAATTTGGTTCAAATATAGCCTCCGCCTTAGTAGGATTAGCTACCAATCAACCCTTTAACTTTTCAAGAATGATTCTAGATGGTATGCTATCTCACATCTCCAATGGTTCACCATTTCAAATATACCCAAGATTTGTTCAATTATTCTTGAACAAATAGCTTAAGGATGAGCCTAAACCTTCTCGCTTGCTACCAGTTGTATTCCTTCCACCCAAGGTATTTACTTTCATGGCTAGAAAAAGTGACAAGTTTTCTAGGAGGGATACACCATTAACAGCTCACATGATGGAGGTAGTGCAAGCTGTTAGAGATGAAGCTGCTAAAAGTGATGATCATGAGCCTTCTGTTTCAAGGGAAGGTACTGCTTCTCAACGTACTGCTTCACAACAAGATACTACATCTCCACCTACTGCATCTTTTCATGATATTGCTCATGGTGATTCAGAACCAGAGGTCAACCCATCATCATCTCCCAATGATTATACTTCCACAGATGGGTCTCAAACATCTGGAGGAGATGAGGGAGATATGGCTCTTGAGGGAAAGGTTCTAGATAACTATGCTTTGACAAGGGAGCTATTGAGGTTAAAGAAAGATTATGAAGCTCAAGCTGCACAAGTGATGAAGTTGAACACCAAATTTAGAAGATTGAAGAACTTTGTCTGGCCATTAGTTCAACATCACAGATTGTGGGTCAAGTCTCATAAGAAGAGAGGTAAGACATTTAAGAAGGCTTCGAAAGGAAAGAAGATTCACAAGCATTCTTCATTCCAATTGGGGAGGAATTTGGAGCAAGAGAATTTGAATGAAGATGCTCAACCTAATGAAGATGTTGAACATTATGAAGAACCAGATGCTCAAACTTATGAAGAAGTTGACACTGTTAATAAAGAAGTTGAGAAAATTGAGCAAACTGAGCCTCAAGGTACTGAACTTCAAAGTACTGAGCCTCAAGGTACTGATGCTCAAGTTAATATTCAAACTACTGAGCTTACTGAGCCTCAAGGTACTAATGTTCAAAGTGCTGGTGATCAAGGTACTGACCTTCAAGGAACCTTTAGACAAGAGCTTATTACACCAAGGACCCTAAATTTTGAAGAAGAAGTTGGTCCTTCAACAGTCTTACAAGAAGAGGAAGCTGATACACCCAAAGTAGTACACACTGCTAGTGATGATGAGACTGTTGCTCAGATATTGCAAAACTTGTCAAGACCAAGAGGTGTTAGTATCCCTGGAGTTGAAGAACAACCTCAAGTCTTACAATCATCTTCTCAAGCTACTTTGGATCCTAAAGACAAAGGAAAAGGTAAACTGGTAGAAACAAAGAAGAAGAAGCTCACTTTAGCAAAATTAAAAGCTATTGAAGTGGCTAAGAATGAAGAAGCTGCTAGGAAGCTACAAGCTGAATTGAATGTTGAAGTTGCTATACCAGAGAAACAACCTGAACTGGTTATACCTAGAAGACCTCAGAGTATTGCTAAAGAAAGGAATGCTATGATGGCTTATCTAAAGGGTAGAGGATATACAGGTCTGCATAAATTGAAATATATAGAGATGAAAGACTTGTATGATGCTGTTAGAGAAGCTTATCAAAAGGAAGTGGGTGGTATTATTCCTTTTGATGATGAAAAACAGAATGAGGATGCAAGAAGAATAAGCTTAAAGAGAAAAAGAACAACTGATGATGAACAACCATCAAAGAAGATACAATTAAGAACAAATACAGTTGATGAGCTGAAGAATTATCTTAGAGTTGTAGATTTTGAGCATCCTAAGTCTAAAGATGTTGCAGTAAAGAAGTCAAAGATGTCTACTTTTGAAGTTGTAGAATCAAAGGATGGAGATTACCTTATGTTCCATAGAGAAGATGAAAGTTTTAGATTATTTAATCTGCTATGGGATATACTACACATGATAGATAGAGAGGATTTGTTTCACCTATATCAACTAGTGCAAGAGTATTTTGAGCATATTCCATCAACCGGAGTTGGCTTAGTCTTCTTTGGGAGATCGATAATTATCTCGGGAGATGAAGAAACAAGCATCGATGTGATCCGGAACAACCAAGAAGTTTGGGAGATTACTAGTGGAGATTCTTTGAAGAATCGAGGTGCATGTTTTGGAGTTAGAAGATGGGACCATGATTCACATGCTAGCGAAAGAAGATATCCACTTACAAGAGATCTTATGAGAAGAATGCTAGATCATGGTATGGAAGTTGAAGAGGAGAATGAAACGACTCTAATAGTCATTGAATTGTTTATCAAATGGACGACTATGGCTAATGATGATGCATAAATCTTGGTATGGTTCTTAATTATATAATTTTTGAAAAATCGGTACTTTATTCAAAATATCTCTTTGGACAAACAAGACTTTATCCAAAGTACGCTTGCAACACAAAACCAAGAAAAGTCTTTTAATAGAAAATAAGCAAACTTTTGTTAAGTGCAAAATATTTTGAAACAAAAGTTAACACAACAAATGGTTTTGAGATGGTTTTAATTGGTAAAAGTGCTTTGCACTAACACAATAAAGGTTATCATCCACCATGTCTAACAAAAGGATGGCTAATCCATGAGCAAACGGCTCGGTAAAGATATCTCAAATCCGTTGATGGTTGACAACTTGCCAATAAGTTGTATGGTAATCAACTCACCATATCTGCAATAGTGAAGAGTTGGCTAGCCCACAAGAAAATGGCTAGTGGTAAAGTTTGTGGAAAAACCATTTATATGGTAATTAGTTCACCATAGTTGCAAGAACTAACTAGTCCAAAAGGGTACGGCTTTTGGTAAAGACTTAACAAATCCATTGATAGCTGATGATTTGCTAAAATCATATGGTTATCAATGTACCATGGTTTTACACATCTAAACATTGGCTACTCCAGAGTTAATGGCTTTGGTAAAGAGACATCAAAATCCATTAAATTTTCAATGATTCACCTCTCACAGGAGTTAACACACCGGAAGTGATGAGAATAGATGAAACTTTATGATCGATGTACAATTTGCCATATGTTCTTGAGTAGTGAAAAGATGAAGATTGATGATAATGATTCTTGAAAAGGATTGCTTATAAAGACTACTTTGATGATAATGATACAAGCACGTAGAGTACAAGACAAATCAAGATAAAGACACAATCTTTCCTTGAAGACAAAGATGTTAACGTTAAAGATACAAAGGAACTTGAAATCAAGCAAGTAGAATTCAAGTTAGGGAGGATTGTTAGGATATAAAAGACAAAATCTTGAAGAAAGTCAAAGTCTTGAAGAAAGTCAAAGTACTGCTTAATGAAAGTCAAAGTACTGCTTGTGTCAAAGTACTGCAAAGGTTAAAGAACTGCAAGGTTGTTTATGGAAAGTTATGTTTATCTAGAATATTCTTAGAATTAGTATTACTTGTCGTACAAGGATTGTAATTGTAAACCGACTAGGGTACTCCTTATGCCTATAAAAGGAACCCTAGATTGGCATTAGAGATACGTGATTTAGAATTTACAAAGTACGATATTAGAGTTATTAAGGTTATTAGTGAATCTTTGTACCAAGCAGGTTCAAAGTATTAATAAAATCATTGAAGTTTAAGTTATTCTTCTTAGCTTTATTGAAGTAGTTTCCGCATACTTAGTAGAGTAATATCAGTGTTTCATCGTTAGTAACTTAGGATTTATCCGAGGTTGCTAAGCCCTTACAAGCTACATAGTTAGTTTGGTCAGAGTATATCGATCCAACAATTCCGATGAGGAGTTTGACTATGGTGAAGCACTTGATAATGGGGAGGTCATCGATGAAGTTAATTTTGAAATGGAAGAAGACTTCTCCCAATGTTTTGACCCTAGGTGTAGAATTGAGGCTAATGGCCCCTTTAACATGCAATTCCCTTGTAAGATAGGATTTGAAAGTTTTGATGCTAACTTGCACTCATTCTTACCTTTAAACTTAATCTCAAGAAATCTATATAACAAAATAAAGGTAGATGAATTAGCCTATCAAGGGATAATGTTGTTGATGCGGTCACTTACTTGGATGTGTTTGTCGGAAGTTTTGCCTATGTGGTTGAATTCATGGTCCTAGAAGATTTAGGAGAATTCATTGATGGAAGCCTTACTCAAGTTATATTTGGAACAAACTTTAAGAGAATGACTAGGTTGAATGAACGGATGATTGATGGTCTAATCACATTCTCCGATGGAGTTGAAGATTTTGTCTATCAAATGCCCCGTACACATCCTAGGTTTAAGCACAAAGATATAGAGGCATGCAATCGGATGGCACCCATTCCGATACTTAGTGAGAGAGATAAACAACAAGGACTTAGGCATACTTATGAAAAAATATGAGCGATACTAAAAAAGTAAGGAGGTGATTAAAAGAAGAGCGAGAAAACATTGGAATGGCTTAGGTATGGGCACGTAAGCGTGCATGAGACCACGTAGGGCACGACTTCGAGTCTAGCTACAAGACTCATAAATAAAGAAAAGCACTTCGTGGGAGGCAACCCATACTTAATTGTTTGCTTGTTTGTATGTCGATATCTTTTATTGATTGTTTATTCTCATGTTTAAATTTGTAAAATGCTTTATTTTGTCTTTAACCTCGTCTTAATTACATATAAAGGTATTTTACAAAAGGGATAAGTGTAGGAAGGATTACACACGTTTTCAAAAAGAACGTGAACATGAGAAATACAATTATTAAAAGATATACATGTGTGTTCGTTTGAGTCAAATGCTTGCATCGAGTCATAATGGATGTTTTGCAGAAAATTTTCCATTCTAAAGATGTAAATTTTCCGAATTTTTCGAAAAATCGCATACATTTACGTTAGGATAACTTAACTGACGTCCAGATCGCAACTGACGGCGTTAGGAGGAGTAGAAACAGACTTCTAACTTTTCTCGTTTTATGTGCTACTTATAATTTTTTGGAATTTCTCAGGTCTTAATTTTCCATAAAATCTGTAAACATCCATTCCACAAGCATTATATCCTAGTTTAGTAGAGTCATATATATATATTGTTACCGCCGATTTTACACGAAGGTTTTGTCTGTTTTCTTAAAGTGTGCAGGTTGTATTTATCAAGAAGAAGATACATAAGATTTGAAGGAGCTTTTCACGCATACATTCTTCTTGGAGAAGAATATAACCACTACTTCACACGGATCCTACCGAGCTAATCAGGGGAGTATTAGTTTCTTTCGTTTTTAATTACCTTAAATTATAATAACTTTGATATTTTCGGGAACATTTGGGACAATGTTCGGTTTAAGTGTAGGGAGGAAAATAAAGCGGAACTTTGAAACTATGCTTATCCTTGACTATTTTCCTTGTCCAATTTCATTTGTGTAATAAACCATGAGAAATATCGGTTAGGGTAATTTTGGCACCAAATTTAAAATTTTCATGACATGTAGGAGTGGGCCATTAGTCTTAATAAAGCGTCTCATGGATAGAAAGTTATATGACTAGCACAAAACCCTTTACCACTTAAATTCCACCCAAAATGTGAGGATCGCCTTAGATTTGTAGGAATTAAAGCATTCCACTTTAATGCTTCGAGTGTACCGGTAGTATAATAGATTCTAGAACTTGTTTTGTGATGCATTCCAAGATCGCTAGTGAGACTACACTTGTGTAGTTAGGAATAACTAAATGATAAGAGGCATTAGGATAACCCTTGTTTGATACATGTATCATAATTACTTCTTCCACATCGGTTGAGTAATTCCCCACACCCTGCGTTGTACTCATCTTTAGTACACGATACCCCTAGTTAACCCCTCGAGCCTATCCTTTTCGCGGTTTCGTGATGTTTCGGTTTTCGAATATCAATGAAGAGCATTGTTTACAATCCACCCCAAATGTACACCCAAATCGCCTTAGCCTACCTTGTATGCACTCACTTTTAGTGCATTATTGTTATCATACTTAACCCTTAGTTCAATTATCTAGTTGCTTGCATAAGTTGCTAAGTCGAGTCATATCCTTTGTACACAGTTTGGGGACAATCGGGACTCATGAGAAAAGTTAAATTTTATGAAGTGACGGAAGGAACGTTAAATTCAAATTCCCTTTATTTACGTAATAATGTACTCCAAGTGTTTTGATCTTTTCAATTCGGGTCAAATTAGTGTTAGAGTAATAAAACTCAAGTGTAGGGATGTGCCTATAAATCCCTATTATTTTGATGTTATCGTAGAGGATGGTAGAGTAAAAGTGTATAGAAAAAAGAAAAAAATCAAAAAAAATAGAAAAAGAGAAAAGAAAAAAATAGAGTGTTCAAAAAAAAAAAAAAAAAAAAAACGGGTTACCATCCTACATCTATTTTTCAATTTATGTTTGTTTGTTTCAAGTTATCTAGAGTTTAGAATGTCGAGTCTTGGCTTAGCAACGCCATTCTTCTCATGCTTGTAACATAAAGATTTTTGACTTGCCACCACTAAATTGCCTATCCCACCAAACCCTTTGTTTCCTACCGTAAGCCTAACGTTACAACCCTTTAAAAGACCTCTTGGATAGTTTTTCCTAGGTGCTTACGACAAAAGCGATGGAGGTTTGATCTAGTCTCAAGCCTATGGTAATCTATGTACTAGGACCGGTTAATGAGTGTTTATCTTCCATTTCCAACTTGATATATTTCATATACACCCGAGAGATGAGAGTATCCAAACACCGTTTGTGAGGTGCTAGTATATAATTTCCGTGCTCGTTATGACTTTTGCGGGGCTTATACGTATTGTGAATTGTTCTAAACTAATGCTTCATGACCCCTAACTTATAAATTAATTGGCTAAAAGCACATTTGCTTGAGGACAAGCAAATACCAAGTGTAGGGATATTTGATAATGATTTAAAAGGTACACTTTTGAGGGTCATTTAAGCCCTTAATCGATCACTTTTATATCCGTTCTCGCTTAATTTCGTTCCTTTTCACTTTTAGGTCTCTTGAAGGTAAATTGTTGGAATGACACTTATTCGGACGAAAAGGCGCGAATATATGAAGAAAATGGCCAAAGTCAAGAATCAAGAACTCAAGTCTTTGAAGCAGCAGGTGGCGTCACAATGAAAAGCGGCGACGTCGTCATAACATGCTTTATGACGACTCAAGAGCTAAATTGCTATTTTGCACTGACGGCATCGGGTTTTAAAGAGTAGGCGTCACAACTCGGGCGGCCTAGATTCGAGATCTCGAGGCGTCGAAAGATGAAGCCACACAACAATAAGGTGATGCCGTCACAAAGTTGACGTGGCCAAGACGAAAACCTAATGGCGACGATCTGACGGCGTCACAAATAAAGAGTGACGCCATCGCATATTGTAACTCTATACATAGAATTCGAATTTTCAGAATTTTAGAGAGGTAGTTTTGTGGAGTAAAACCTAAACCGAACTTTGGCTGTCTTGGGCAGTATCTTAGGGTTCCATACCCTATTTTACAACAAGATGAGTGATTTACTTCATTAATTCAATTATGTCTTTAATTGTTTGTGTGTATGCTTGCATGTTTTCCATGCCCGGCTAATTTACTTGTGTGTTTGCTTAGATCTATGAAACCTAGGTATTGAATATTGATTGGTTGTCTCTTATCTTAATTGTGATTGACCTAGTGTTGCGATAGGTCATTCGTTGTGTTTTTAATGCTTGAGTAATCTTTGTGAACATTAGTTTATAATCACCTAGAGTTATTGTTGGCTAAACATCCAAAGGTAACCTTAGAGTTAGTTTATGAATCCTAGAGATTTCGTAGGCAATAACCTTAAGGTAGTCTCAAAGAGTTAAGGAAAAACGCATACCCTACGACCTTAGAAGACACAACCCGTTAAGAATAAGGACGTGACAATTCAACCATCAATAGGAGATAACTAGGGAGTAGTAGCATCTAGGTAAACACATTTTTAATCATCATACGAGCGCACAACAA
This sequence comes from Chrysanthemum lavandulifolium, assembly GCA_022545495.1. Lineage (NCBI taxonomy): Eukaryota > Viridiplantae > Streptophyta > Magnoliopsida > Asterales > Asteraceae > Chrysanthemum > Chrysanthemum lavandulifolium. The sequence continues at coordinate 231,383,038 of CM040238.1, read as the reverse complement.
TAGACATAGACTACCCTCACCTTAGCTTAGTTAAATAGATAAGTAGAGTAATCGGTAGAAATACCACCTCCCAAATCCAATACCCCGAAATTCGTACCTTTCAATTTTCTAAAAAAATATAAAAAAAGATAAAAAATAATCTTCCTCAACCCCAACTTTAGCGTAGTAATTTCTCACTAGCATTCCTATTCCCCTAGAGAACGATATCAATTCCCGAGGCTTACCCTAACACTACACTACAACGATTAGGTTCACTGCCTAGGGTGTTGAAAAACTTGCTCGACGAAAAGGAAGTTCCTTTGACCCCGAACGCGCGTTGTACGCGTATCAACAAGATACTACGAAGGACTAAATAATAAATCTTCTTTTGCAAGCAAGTCCCTCTATCTTTTTGTAGGTCTCATCTTTGTCACTTTAAGTCCCTTTGTTTCATTCTTCTATTTACTTTGTCTCATCAAATCAAGAATCCCAACAAATTTCAAGACAAAAACTGAAAATTACTAAAATACCCTCATGTGCAAGGCGCATTGGGGACCTAACAGCCATTGACTGGTGATGTTTAGTCAAATGTACCGTGGATGATGCAAAAATAATAGTAGGGACGGTGGGCATATTTATTTGAATTTGGGATGAAACTAGTATATTTGGTACAACCTTATAAACGAACGGTGTCTTATTTTACTCTAAACTTAAACATATGTGTCAATGGTTTATTAGTTTGTGAACCGCAAAGAATGGATATTGTCATAAATAGAGACAATCGGCGATCTTGAACTCATAATCACTCCTCATTTACTTTTACGAGACTTGGGGTGCGTTTGGTTTGTTACGTGGAATCACTATAGGTATGACTTTGATATAAAGAATGTATGAGATTCGGTATGACAATTTCATTAATCGTGTTTGGTTTGTTTTTTGAGGCACGGGTATTAAAGATTAGTAGTTTCACTTAAATAATAATAAATAAATTATTAGAGTATGAGAGAGAAAAATTTAAGATAAATAATTATTTGTTTTGAAAAGAAAAAAATGATAGAATGAATAATAGATTCATAGACTGATCCAGGAGTTTTTTACCAATTGATTGTTTTCACAAAACTATTTACCAATATATAGTTTGTTCAAAAATATTGACTAATGTATAGTGTTTCCTTTTTTCCTTTATTTCTTTTTAAATCACTCTTGATATGATCGAGCAATGAAACAAAATGAAGACACCGGAAGACTTTTAGCTATTTTATTGTACATAAGTCATCCTCCATGCCTTTTAACTACTATTTTATGCATTAACACAATTTCTATAAATTAATTAATTATAGATGCTATTAGTCAATCTAAGTGAATCATTTGATACGCACAGCCGTTTATGAGGATGTGCGAGATGTGTTATCGTATGAAGCCTCAAATTTTTAGAAGGCTCAAAATAAATGACCTTTTTATATTTGGGGCCTGAAAATTTATTTCCAACAAAAAATGCTAACATCGTATAATTTTATGTTGTAAATATTTTGTTAAAACTTAGAATAGATCATTAAAATACTATGTTTTCGGTTTCAATTGTTGGTAAAATATATTTTTGACCATCGAATTTAGTTTTCGTATAAGTTTTTGTATTGTATGTTATACAGTGTCGTAGCTAAGCGATCTGAGGCCTTACACAAAAACTTATACGATAACTAAATGCAATTGTCAAAAATATATTTTACCAACAATTGAAACCAGAAGTACGTATTTTGATGATTTATTTTACTTTTAACAAAATGTTTACAACATAATATTGTACGACGTCATCATTTTTTGTTGGAAATAAATTTCAGGCCCCTAATATATAACGGGTTATTTATTTTAAGACTTCTAAAAATTTGAGGCTTTATACGGTAGCACATCTCGCACACCCTCATATACGGTTACGTGTATCAAATGATTCACTTAGATTGACTAATAGCATCTATAATTAATTAATTTCTAGAAATTGTGTTAATGCATAAAATAGTAGTTAAAAGGCATGGAGGATGACTTGTGTACAATAAAATAGCTAAAAGTCTTCAGTGTCTTCATTTTGTTTCATTGCTCGATCATATCAAGACTGATTGAAAAGAAATAGAGAAGAAAAAAAGAAACACTATATATTAGTCAATATTTTTAAACAAACTATACATTGGTAAATAAGTTTTTTCTCATCCGAAACAATATATTAGTCAATATTTTGAACAATATACATTGGTAAATGTAAAAATCGTAAAAACTCCTTTGATAGATGCTATGAGTTTGATACCATCATTGCCTCATAACAAATATTATGTATCACTTTGACTCCCAACCTCCACTCCCATATACCACAACCAAACGCTCCTTGATACATACCCTATTGTAACATATCATTCACTAGTCATGTATATGTTTTATACATATTGAATCACTTGAAAGTTCGATGTAGTCATGATATATTAAAAAAATCTTCTAACTAATAATGCAACCCATCCCTACCACCTTTCTATATAAAGCTACTGATATTCAACTTACATTCCCATACTTCTTAATTCCTAAACTAGTATAACCATGAGCTTCCTCAATCTACACCAACCGGAAAACAATCTCACAATAGCATCATCTTCGTCACTGTTATCATCTTTACACATCACCGACCAACGTGTATTTTCATGTAGTTATTGCAGAAGAAAATTTATAGTCCACAAGCATTTGGAGGCCACCAAAATGCTCACAAACTCGAAAGAACCTTAGCCAAGAAAAGCCGAGAGTTGAGCTCCGCTGCTAGACATAATTCAGAATGGAACAATATGTCATCAAGGTCTGACTCCAATGGTTCTACACATGTTGAACCGCTACAACTGCCTGTGGTCGCTGGGGTTCAACATGAACAACGGCTCGATTCAACAAGAAAAGGTGAGAGTGTTGAAGATGAGTTCAGCCATCTTGATTTGTCTCTTAGGCTTTGATCAATTACTAGCGTAATTGTATATTATATTTGGATCATATATGCATGAGGAAAATGGATGTGAACTCGCAACCATTCAAATAAAGTTACTCGCTTAATTTGAGATTTGGGCTACTTGGTTACTTTTGTATTCAATATATTCATAAATCATTTAGGAGAAGTACTGAGAATTATATGAACCTTAGAAATATTGCATCCTACTTTGTTTTTAAATAAATTTGTCTTTCTCATTATTATTTTATTTTATTTTTTTAATTTTTTTTCCTTCCCCTCAAACGACAGCCAATAGTATATAGATATCCCTAAATGCTCAAACTCACAACTTGGAAACTTATTGATGCTAGGATGCGAATATATATACCATGCATGTAAATAAATCACATGTATAGTTGTTTGAATTCTCTTCGAATTGGAGAACCAAGGTCAATCGCCGTAGGCTCCAGCTTTTGATCAAGTAAACTCTCAGGCGCGTAGCTCAGCTAGAGAAGATGACTTTGCAAATATAGTCACGTTGTCTATTGAGCGGGTGAGTAAGTCTACAGATCATAAGTTTAACATTGTCTTGGTCTTGGATTCCTGCACACACATTGTACTCGAGTCTCGAGGTGATCAGACATGCAAACACCGCTTTACTAGCTAGTTATCAACGTTTTTCGAACACGCCATGCATTTTGTTAGGAAAAGAGAACTTAATTAACAGATTAGCGTTGTATACAACGTCGTCTGTTAACACTTAAATACTTGTCACACCATTATAATTGTTTTTATCAAATTAAAGTCGGTTTCGTATAATACAAAGAATTTAAATAACAAAACTAAGATACGTACATACTTTGTTATCTAAAAGTCTGATAAACTTTGACATGATCTTAAAATACTAAAAGATAACACGTACATAAAAGCTTGTTCTTTTTCTTATATAATTCAGCTCGTGATTGGTCGATCGGGATAAGCTCTTGACATGAATAAGAAAGTGTCACGTCAATATCGATCAAGATTAAAAGTTGGCATTTATATATAGTTGTTGTGATGATAAAACTTGATGTGTTATGTGTTGTTGATCTAATCTATACTTCTGTACTATATTATAATGTATGTATATCTCAATTTTGATTCCAAGCTTAACTCTTAATCAAAAATTAAAATAATGAGCTTTAATCATGAGATGACATGTGTCACTTCTTAACAAACTCTAAACATAACTCCTAACCACTAAAAATTAAGATAAGTAGCTTCAATTATAAAGTGACATGTGTCACTTCTCAACTAAAAATTCATTTTTATTTTCAAATTAAAATATCTTTTTATCTATTTATTTTTTTTATAATCTAATTTCACCATATCTTTTTAAAATTTTGTGCTTTTTAATTCAACTACCATTTTGATATATTTTTATAAGTTTTTAGTTTTTATATTTTTAGTGTGTTTATTTTATTTTAATTCAAAATTTTACAACTTTAACTTTTATTTCAATCAATACAATCTTGACTCGTCAAAATCATATACTTTTGGGGGAGTGTTTCACGGGTAAGAGATTGCGAGGGTATTCTATATGCGGGAATAATGATGTCACGGGAAAACTACGGGTAACCCAAACAAGCACATACAACTAACACATATACATTCGGAGTGTTGTGAAACGAATTCTATAAACGGGTAATCAAACACATATAATTATACTTATCGCCGCCGCTGTGCGCGGATATCCAACTAGTATTTATAATGTAAAATACATAAAGAAATCTTAATGGACTGTAAACCCGTTACATGATTTGAGCTATTCTAATTTATCATTTGATACGGGTTTAGGGTCATTCTAATTTATCATCCGATAGCTGTTTGTCCTAACTCGAGTTTAAAAATCTCGAGTAGGAATTTATAACCTTTTATTGCAATTCGAAGTACACTATTTTCCGAATTGTTTCTTGAGTTACTAATCAAGATGCGTGCTCTTATTTACGTATCACCTAGATGGCTAGATAAAGAAATTTCACGCAATGTTTTACATCGCCTTTCAATATGGCCTATTTATGATTCAACAAGTTAACCGAGTCTCAAAACTATTTCTACACGGCTTATAAAGTCTAAATGCTAACAATCTTGACGGGACATACTTTTTTACACTTAAGCAAGTACCGAAAGATTTAAAAGCAACAACAAAAAAAGTATACACACTTATTGTGATATGATGTCTTATCAAACTAGTTTGTGTTAAGCCAATAAAAGATTATGTGTCAATCATATGATCAATCAAAAAAACCAATATTGTTGGCCCCCTACTACATGTTGATAAGATGTTCGTTAATTAGCTAGCTAGTTCATGAACTCAAGTTAGACAAGCTTTATAGCTAGGGCAAATGATGATGTTCTTTTTTTTGTTTTTCAATCGACATCAAACTAATGCTTCTTTGCTTCTTTCATCTCTTTTGATGCACTAAGCACCGTTTGTTGTGGTACAAAGATCTTAGCACTACGTAGAATTCGGCCATCATGAACACAAATTACCCAAATACTAGAAACGTAGCTAGTCGTAACATTTTGCTACCACGAAGTACTTCGCCAAAAGTAATCAAATCGATCAGCACTCAATTGGACCGATTAAAAAGAAAATCTTCTTTCTTTAGAGAAATAATATTGTCAAATCAAAGAAGTCTTCATCCTGTTAGAGATTGGTTAGATGATGATCCAGGACTCTTATCGTGATAAGGATTATCCCCTTGTTGCAATTTTAGCAAAAGGTTTGGATAAATGATGTTTTAGAACCAACGTCATTAATTCCCTTTGACGAACTCGTTTAAGACATTCTTATGATACATCAACAAACATTCATCGTCGTCTCTCGTTTGATGCCTAGATTTTCACTCAGAATGTTAATTCTTGGCATAAATGAAGAAGACTAGTTTACTCAGTTCCTTTAATTTAGATGACTTTAGCTGTATCTTTAATTCATTTTGACTTCAAGTTTTCGGTCATAATAACTCAATTTTAGGACATGCTTCATCTTTTGGTTGATTACTTGATTTATACATAATAGATATGTATTCACTGTGACAAATTTCAGTTACACAGACCGCTCATTTATTTATCTTTTTGAACGGCTGTATTATATAAAACTAGCTAGAAGCTAGAAAAAGCAATTACAAAATAGAGTTAAGTAAAGGGTTTTAGATCCAATTGGACCGAGAAACCTTACAATTTCTATTTCTCGAAGAATACCACAATTACAAAAAAATCAACAATTTGATCTAATAAATCCTTTTGAAGCATCTTCTTGTCCCCGAAAATTTTGTTGTTACTTAGGCGCATAGTTCAGTGATCTACAAGAGTGGTAGAGGTCCCGATCAGGTTGTTTTAACAAGCTAGTTAGGCCAGATAGGCAAACTTGTAGTTCGTAGTTCCCCGGGTAGGTGCTTAGCTTGTAAGTGAACTACTCCTTCGACTGGTCTGCCCGCCGTTTGCTTTCAGGGCCTACATCGACTAGGCCTCCCGCTGGCTGAGGGAAGCGATATGTCTTAACAAGAATATTTTTTGGGTGAACAATGAGATGGCATGTGAATGAGTGAAATGGGGAGAAGGAATCGGGTTCTTGTACGTATGATATGGGGTCATGCGATAAACATATGGTGAGCAACAAAGCGAGGATGGGGTCTAGTTAAATACGATATGGGAGATATGGGATACAGCCTAATGTCGATAAGGAAGGAGGAAGAGCTCTTGCCTTCAACTCGAGGCGTAACGCCTTCCGCAACGCAAGGCCTATTTCTTTTATAGCGACCAAGGATGAGTTCGATCCATTAGGTTCTTCGATTTGTTTAGAAAAGAAACGAGAGATAAGAAAACATCTTTGATTACGATTAAAAGGAACAATCTCAAATAGACCAAGATCCAATTTGGTCATTTCTTGGTGAACATGATGCGCCATAATCTCTTGATCCCTTCATTTATGTGCCGAATAAAGAGAGATTTGGTAGGAAAGTGGAAGAGACTTTTGTATATGATAATCAAAGGGAGTGGGAAAGTGCGGTAATTCTTTGGAAAAGCTCGCTTCTCTTTGTCTTCGAGCTTTCATTCTTGATCCATCGATTCGCTCCTTCATATACCTCCCACCAATAGATAGAGATAAATGGAATAACCGAACCACGTCTACAAAATGCCGTACCATGCGGTTGCTTAAAGCCAACGTGATGCTCCTTGGTCGATGACCAAGATATTGGTGAATACCATATGATCGAGAAAATAGTACCTATAATCACATTAAAACGATGAAAGCCAGTTGCTAAGAAAAAGGTAGAATCATAAATACTATCCGAAATTGTGGAGGCGCTTGATAATATTTCATTCCTTGAAAGGCGGTGAATACTAGAGCCGGTGAAACGGTAGCTACTAAAGCGTAAAGCGCTCGTTTTCCTTCCCGTGAGTATAGCATGATGAGCCCAAGTTACGGCGACTCGGGATGAAAGGGAATAAGAGTATTAAGAAAAGGGATTTCAGGGATCTAAAATCGCAATCCCTTTGGGGCCAAATACCTCCGATCTCACCGTAGGTGCCAAAGAAGAATGAGAAGAAGCCGAAAAGAGCAAAAGGAACATAACCTCCAAACGATAAATGAATAAACCCATATCGAGGTCCTAATTATACGACTTTGGTATGACGCCCTTCCAACGTGGATTCACGTAGAACATCGCCCACCATACGAACATGGTATATAGGATAAACATTAGGCCCAAACCGAGAAGTGTTGCACCCCTTGAAATGAGTCATGTACATCACACCTCCTACGGTGGTTGCCAAAGCTCCGAGTGAACCCGAAATAGGCCATGGACTTGGATCTACCAAATGATAAGAGTGCCTCGAGATTCAATCATAAACAACTTTTCCTTGGTTGCATGTAAACCCCTTCACCCCCTAAAGTGGTAAAGAAGGCTCTTTGGGGTCTCACTTTCTATCCGACAGACAAACAAATAGGAAGGGATGGTTCTTTCATTGCAAGAAGTCTAACTAGAAAAGGATCTCCTATTAATTTGAGAAGAGAATTGTTGGTTTGACCGACGAACTACGTGGGAAAATGGACCTTCTTTCTTTCGAAAGCATTTTGAAAGTAACAATTCCATTCGATTCGGTTTCGGAAAACTTTCCGTCGGGCCTAACATCAAAGGCGCAGTTGATCTCTCTGGTTGAGGCGCAATTCATTTTGACACTGGAAGGGCTTACTCTACTAGTGGCTCGGCTTGGTCTTGCTCCCTTCCGCACTATTCCTCCCCACTAAAAAGAGCGATTGAGAATCTCGAGAACCTTTCTAAACGTCTGTCTTGGCGGGCGATTTGAAAAGGAGTATATCTTTCTTGTAGTGCCCTCCATTCCACTATTACGATCGAGAAAGAATCTCTTACGAACGACCAAGTCATAATGAGATTAAAAACCGATGCTTCCTTGGCCGTGTGGAACATGGATTAGCATTATGTCATTCCTACAAGTGATCCCCATCCGAGTTGGAAGAAGTGCTATATGAGGACTTCGAGATCAAATATAATATGTTCCTTTCCATTCCTCGTGAGCCACCGATTTCTCAAAACAAGAGATCAAAGTGATCTTCCTCCTTTTCCCAATAAGTAGACGGCCTTACACCATTGGGAGACGTCCGAATAAACTGGAGTACATATAGGATAAACCGGTGCTAAAACCTTTTCTCAATATATCTTCCAAACTGTTGGGGTCCTTGCTCCTGATGTTGTTCAGACGGTGTGAAAGTAGTTGGTTATGTAGTTTTAGAATTCTGCGATCCCAAGTAGTCCATCTCCATCATTGCATATGGCAATATAGAAAGTAAAGAGGAAAAGGCATGACCGGAAGAATTGTGTGAAATAAGTGAATTTATCCGGTTGAGGCATCTTGATTGAGAATAAAGGATTCCCCATACGTAGAAGAGAGGCCTTCATGTACGAGTAGTAAAGAACTAAACGAGACTTTTGTTGGTTGTTGACCAACGGAAGAAAGGAGAAATAAATGGGATTGTGTCAACAGCCCCTATTCCGACGTAAAAATAGCCCCTTTTCTTTTGTTTAGCCTGCTCCTATCGAAAATTACGATTTCGAGAAGATGAAAAAATTCCTCCGTCATAGGCGGCGAGGGTACCTTCCTAGAGGTTCTTTTGAATTTGAAACAGGTCTCCTCACTTATGTTTATGCTTATGATAATATATGCCGATCCCTAATCTCACAAATAGATTTCACCCAATCTCCCATTTGTGAAACGGATCATGAGTGTATTCCGCCTACATTTGTTAGGTTCTTTGATTACGTAAGTTTGTCTTGTTTAGATTGCACGAGAGCGCCTTTTTACTTTATATATAAAATATAGATTTACAATAATAGGTAACCTTCATCAATAAACCTTGCATAAGAGATAGATCATGCCGACTTGAACCGAGTACAATTTCATTTGTATTTGAGCGTAAGCGGTAGCGCTCGAATGTTGAAACCCACCGGTTCGACAAGAACCGAAACCGAATGAAGGAAGCGAAGATCGAGTCAAAATATGCCGTGGAGAAGAGCTTACTTATGAGCGTAAGACGAAGTCGCAGGGAACCTGTGGCTAGATTGAATCCTTCTCGGAAGAGTCGATGCTTGTTGGGTCTTTTGTCTAGCGACTATGGAAAAGCCTATAGTATAGGTCGGAATCGCAAGAAAACCCGTTCTCTAACTGAAAATTCCTCTCACTTCTATGTTGATCTTCATATTGCTTCATTCTAACTTGTGCCTTGACCGTCCTTCAAAATCAGATGATGATGATTGCTCCTGAGATGACTCTCTGTCGAGGCAACATTGGAACCTTCAGTGGGGCATAGGTATAAGTGTTGGAGCATAGCGATAGAGGGCTTCAATTCAAATGGGGTCATTTTCATTGTGGTATGATAAGTAGTGTCGCATCACCACTCGCTAAGGATAACCACTTATATACCATCACGTGCGCGGTGGCCTTCGCATACTCATTAATAATTAATCTAGGATTAAATAACGAATTTGATGATGTTAGAGCCCCTTCAATAATAGGTCCATTATTTTGCATTCCTCGAACAAATTCTCAAGCTAGTGCTACGCCTTCCTTCGTCGCGCCTTCTTTGATTTTTGTGGCTTTATTGGTACGAGCCGCGACCCCAAGTCTTGTTCGCATGCTTTGAACTTGTTCGTCAACACCGGTCGTGGTGGCTCTTTCATCGACATGGCTATGCTCACCATATTCCAAAGATAATGGGCGATATCTCCTACTGCCTTGTCTTTGTGGATTCCCACCGATTCCAAGTAGTCTTCTCTTTCATGCGGCTTTTTTATAGGGATCCCGCCGGCATGGTACTCGTTTCCAAAGAAGTTCGTGAAGGTCCAAGAATTTTCAAGGGATGTTGTAACGCACTGATTTGACAAGATTTAGGGTCCTCAAGACGACTTCGTTTGGCCTTGTGTTCCAAATTCAATGCTCAGCAACTCAAAAGCCTTATTCTTCAACAGAGATGGTCTAGTACTGGGCAAGAACTCAAAGTGGTACCAGTCGGTCCCCGACTATCCGCTTCCACTAAATACGCGGTAACACTAACTCATGTGTCGAACACGGGTCGACCACGGACCTCTTAGGTTTTTCGTAAAGAACAAAAAATTCTCGTTAAGGTCTCATAGATAGAACCGATACAATCATGAACATAAGACCTATGTAAGGAGTCATCCTACTCATAAAGGTGAAGGACCAAGCACTAGATCATTGAAAACAAAAAGAAAGACCGACTTTTAGATAACTTATTTAGGAAGGAGCCATCGAATAGGCTTTCAAGGCAACGCCAAGTCGGCCGATGAAGTAGCGGTAATAGTCAGCCAAAGAAGTGGGCCGTTCTTTCCAGCTCGAGTACGAGACTTGATTGTAGTAGTACTATAACGGTTTTGACACATACTAAGGACTCCTTTTGTAAAGCAACTTATTGTGCTTTTATTCCAGATAAACGAAGCTCGTCTAATCTCTAATAAGGCTCGGTTTGGTTCACCCATCATACCTACTAAGTAGAAGGCAGGAGAACTTGGACCAGCGCAATAAAGTTTAGACTCTCGCGATTGGACTCTATAACAGAAGAGGTTGTGAAAAAAAGAAAGGGAAAAGAAGCTTTGCAAAATCTAAGGCCGAAGCTCTTTGGGTGATATTATAGCATAGCGCATTTCCTCATGATTAGGGTGATGTGGTTGTTCCATCGGTTTTATTTATGTAGGGATCTATTATTCAAGATATTCTTGAAAGGCGGATTGACAAATGCGACGAGGAGATGGAGATTCTAGAAAAGTCTACGAATAAGTAAGTGAAGGCTTGGCTTACGTGCTCAGCTCAAGCAAGAAGAAGCTATAAAGTCAAGCCTATTGGAGTGGAGGTCTAAAATTCAGAAGTATTCACTGTGCAAAGGGTACGCGACCACAACACCCTGTTGTCCTTTTTTTTCTTTTTTTTTCTTCGCACTAGGAGTAGTCAGAACTTAGCAATTCGATTGTACTCGGATCGAACATGGCAATGAATGTAAGTGCTCTCTGGGCCTTACTTATTGATGATCGATCTACATTCTCGGTGATGACATTGAATGATATGAGGACGTTGGGCGCCTGGCATTGCTTGGCTAATTGCTCGCCGTGGCTTGGGGATAATGGTTCGGAGAGATCGACGAGCACCTCACACCGCCATGCCAACCGTAGCTTTTGAATAATTTTGGGGTGATCTTTGACCAAACCGATGCAGCGGATTGGGATATTGAATGAAAGTCAATCAAGAGACAAGTGACTTCCCTTTTTCGCTAAGGAAATCTGCTAACACTCTAAACGATTCTCGAGACGATCGTTTCTATGGCTAGAGAACGACCTACATCCGAACTTATACCTACAAGCCTATGGATAACGCACCTATTCTATTTCCATTGGACTTTTGAAGTCGACTTATTTCGGGACTAGGGCGGAAAGACGAGTTACTATTTTCACGAGCTCATTTGGACTCATAAATCAAACTCCTATTGATTGGGAAATGCTCAAAGGTTCTTGTTCAAATGCCAGATCCCTTAGATGACTCACCATCCCCTGAAATACCCAATTCCGGTACATTATGACAAGCTTAGCCCCAAGATATTTGGAATACTGCCTTTTACCTGTACAAAGCCATAAGCAGTATGTTAATACAAATAAGCCGTAAAAATGTTTATTTATATTTTACGATCTTCTAATGTTTTGTCGATAACAAACGTAAAATCATTTTAATGAAACAAACAAAATACGTAATTAGTTTGAACTAATAGTTTCTAACACACTTACGTTTTCACATAAAACACTAAAACAAGTATAAGTGATTTTATGATTTAGTATTACATATGTACAACAACTAGTGTTTACATATTTGGGTAAAATATACACATAACTAGTATGTAGTATATTGGGTAATATAAATGGGTAGAAACTTAAGTATCACAACCCATTGACCAAATACATTGAATGTAGTTGGGTACAACCCAAAGTCCATGACCCATGGAGCTTGACCCATAACCCATTGCATGACATCATGCTTATATCATATATGGATAATATCCATAACCCATGGTATTGACTAATACCCATGTGACTAGGTGCATTGCACTCAAAAGATACATTGTATCTAGTAAAAGACCCATGGATCAACCCATGACCCATGACCCATAACCAAAATACCCATGGGTAAAGAGGAGCGTCCCATGGATCCCTAGCTTTACGCTAGACGGATCCCTTGTGGGAGGGATCCGTGGGATCCGGGGAATAGTACACATTTTCCTCTATAAATAGTGAGCCATTTCTTCATTGTTTCTCACCCCTTTCTCACATACTTTCTCCTTGATTTTAAAACTCTCTAACCCCAGATCCAAGTGATCTATGTTTGTAGTTTTGTTTTTGTGTGATTCTCTAGGTTCCTCTTAAAGGCGAGATCACCACCTTTGAAGTCGAGCAAGCTCAAGTCCATGAGTTGCCATGCTTCCTCATCATCAAGACTCATCAAGTCCTCTTGTTGATGATTCTTTTCTTTCTTCTAAGAAGTGTAGTGTTGGAGACATTAGTGAAAGATGTCTCAAGTGTCAAGACGAAGACATTAGTGAAAGGTGTCGATCGTCCGTATTATAGGCATTAGTGAAGGGTGCCTAGAAGTCAAGTCACAAGACATTGGTGAAGAGTGACTTGCAGATCTAACTAAAGGCATTAGTGAAAGGTGTCTTAGATGTACATTCGATATGGTGTGTTTTGATGTACAAGATAGATTAGCATTCGATCCAAGGATATTGATATCCTTGGTGATGTTGTAATAAGGAGTTGGTCTCCTTTGGGATTAGTCGTTGGTTTAGTGTTGTGTAGTAGTTCCTCCATTGTAATGGAACTCGGTATCTAGCCTAGTACTGGATAAAGGGTAGGCGACATTGTGTTAGGTGTGGTTCACCTTGGTGTGAAAGAACCCGGTGGTTAGCCTAGTACTGGAAAAAGAGTAGGCAACGCTAGAAGGTTTCTCCACCATAAGGAGTTGGTGTCGTGTAGTGATTACGAACTCTCGAGTAGGTGATCAGGGAGTGGAGTAGGGCAAGGAAGGTGTCCTTGTAGCCGAACCACTATAAATACTCGTGTTGTGGTTTTGTGCTTCTTACTCTTATCTTTTCATTACATACTTTATATGCTTGTTTATCAACATCCAACACACATCCAAATAGATTGACATAAGTCGATCTAAATAGTTTAAAAGAAAGTTTAATTGGAAAACTATTCAACCCCCCTTCTAGTTTTCTACAATTGGCATCGAGCTTCGTTACCAAGTTTCTTAAAGTATACTATACTTTAAAAACTTGATACGATCCATGGTAAATTGAAAACTACAAAGAAGTTTTTTCATAAAAACAAACACCATGTCTTTTAAAACTCTATGTTTGGATGTTGATTAGATAACAACATTTTTTTTTCTATTTAAATGCACTAATCTTCTTTGTCATGTTGATTAGTCAAAGCTCATACCCACCAAGCTATAGGAATCGCTTGGTAACAAGAATACCTTCCCTAAGAAGGTATCTTAAACACAAAGGAGCCGGAATTGTCTAGTGACATTTGTTGTGTCATTTGTAAAGACATTCCTAAGTGAGTTAGAGGTATGATCTTCTACTTATCTCTAAAATGACATTAGCTTGATAATTAAAGTATGCCTACATAGGTATTTATATGATTATATTTTGTGCATATACATATATTACATGAAGCTTCATTAGGAAGCCTTTTCTCACATACGTGTTATTTTTCCGTCTAAAGTCGTGGTATATAAAACTTGTGTTTTATTTCATTTAATCCAAAATCATATCTTTCTAATAATAAAACAAAACACAAATTTCAAAAATTCCTCCTTCCCCATAAATATACCATCCGTCGCCCATTATATAAAATCCCCACTTTTTCAAATCTTTCATTTTCAAAAAATTACCTCTCATTCAAAACTTCATCTTCCTCTCGTCTCATCTCATCTCACCTTAAACCAAAACCAAGAAGGTTCATCATCAACATGGTTTACATCGCGCTCGTGCTCATCGCCTTAACACTCGTTGCACTTGTGTTCCCTATGAAGAAGTTCACATACGGAGACATATACTTTGTGTTGTTAATCTACATTGGGGTTATATACCCAATCCTTTGTATAATTCTTAGCATTGAAATGAAATATTACTAATAGTCTAGTTATCTAGGTTATTATTATCATAATGTGTTTATCATTTCTTTTTTATTTATTTCATTCTATCGTGATACATTAGAAAGTCATGTATGCATGCTAAAAGAAAATGTAGGCTAAAAACACATATCTTGGTATGAAAATATAAGATCTAAAAACCTATGTTTTTATCAAGAAATCTGTTTCTGTTTCTCCATATCCACGGATCCCGAAAGATAGACTAGCCGGATCCCTTATGAAAGGAACCGTGGAACCGTACATCCGACACAATGCTTTTCATGCATAATAAAACCACTTTCTTTCTAAAAGTAATATTCCACTAGAATGTCAAAACCATAAGTGAGTTAAGTGTCATTGTTGTTAAAACCATTGTTAATAAAAATCTAGTAAAACGTTAGATAATCATTGGTTGACCACAAAACATCACTTTCTATTAACTCATCGTTTCTATAGGTTCAACTATGACGCATGAATATGAGTTTGATTTTTCACTCACTAGCGTCTACACTCGAACATCTCACTGAGCCCAACACACCGGCAATCATGTCTCGTGGGTTCAATAATCTCGAAACCGTCACTTCCATGAAGGACGTATTGTAGACACCTCTCTACAATTCGAAGAAGATATCAATACCTCCTTCCGAGCCATAGGACTATAATGTCTTCTTGAAATCAACGAGAAGATATGTCCAAGGTTCATAATGGAATTCTTCTGTCAAGTTGAACTCGTTCGTAACGAGGATCGCTCTCTATCTCTTTGGTTTTGGATCAAAAACCAAAAGTTTGTTTTAACCCTTGGGCAATTTGCTCACATCCTCCGGATTCCAAATCATGGATAATGTGCCTTCACCGAAGATTGGTCTCTTGATTCTCTCTTCAACTTTCGTGAAGAAAATAGTCCATATTGTTCACACATACCTTCCCAGGATTTAAATCGCATAATATGCAAACCTCGACCATATTACTCCGATCCAAACATTATTTTACGGGACATCCGAGAAGAGTACAAGCCCTTGCACTCATCCCACGTGAAACTGTTTGGAGTCTTAGGAAATCGAGAAATCCTTCCGCTTGTTGTGCTCACATAATGTATTGTTTGCTAACACAACAACCATACAATCTCGCCTACTTCTTCGCAAGCCGAATTGTAAATCTTCAAAGGCTCCAAGAATAAACTCATCCCTTATGGAATGTTCTTGACGCACCTCTATCATAACATCATGCATTTTCATCCTCAATTTCAAAGTCCGTTGTACGTACTTGTGAACAAGATGATGTAACCGCTAAACATATCTCTCATGAAGACTTTCTTCATTCTTGATTCCACCAACACTCATCAACCATTTGATGATCCTTCTAGCGAAAATGCTCAAGGAACTTAGTAGTCTTTCAAATAGGATCAATCCTTTTGTACTCATGCTTTATCAATGTAATTCAATTTCCTTCATGAAATAAAACATCTTACATTTGATATCTTAGTGTTAGAACCTCTTAAACTAACCTTGGAATATAATGCATTGTCAAGATCATTGCATACCTTTAGTAAAGGTTACTCAGCAGATGGGCGGATCCCAAAGTTTGTGCTAGAGCGGATCCCTATACTTAGGGAACCGTGGATCCAAAGCGAATGTAAAATGCAATTGCAAACATTGTATTTCAAACATGTCTTTAGAACACCTCACGCTAAGCTAGACATAGTATCTTAAGGAAAATTAAGTCCTTATCAAGTTAAGTTGATCCTTCATACTCACACATAACTCACCTAGATCACACTCAAAGACGCTTGTAGATCTATCGTTTCACTTAAATCCGTTACTCTTCCGCTCTCAAGCTCACACATCCTTTTTCACATGATCCCTCATATCTAAACGTTGGAAATCTTTTATAGAAAATTTGATCATAATCATCCTTACGTCAAAATTGGTCGAAATTGATCAAATTCTAGTTTTTTCATCTTAAGCCTTTAGGATATTCTCCAAAGCATTACTCTAAGTTACTATCTAATCTCTAGGGTCATTTAGCTTCACTTGACACTCTCAAAATCTTTAGTGTCATCCTTGTTCATTCATTGGTACTTATGAAAGTTCCAATCTCTTCCATAAAAGGCAATCATTAGCTACATCACTCATTACCATCAAGTACTTAAGCACCCCTTCATTTAAAAAACTTAGGAGGACTGAAACACTCAAGATGGTATAGATCATAGATCTTAGAAACATCATTTTTATTCTTTCATAGATGCTGAGAGCCGGATCCTTAGAATTAACCTTGTTAGGATTTAGTAAATCCAGTTATTAAAGTGTCGGTCACCTCAAGTATATGTAATCGTTAGAAAGCTCGTAGTCGTAGTTATTTAATGTTAGGTAGTATTTAGTTAAGTAACACCGTGGAGGACGGACGGGTCTTTACCCACCGTATGCCACGATCCACACCCGTAGGTGGCGTTTATGTATGATACTATAAATACCCTCTACCTCCCAAGGTAGAGGGTTGGAGCTCATAATAATACTTTTACTTTCTCTCACTAAGTTCCCAAACCTCTAAACTTTCTCTCTAAAACCTATAGTGTACGCCTACTTATAATCATGGTTTGATGTGTTTGTGAAATCCAATATGTTACAAATGGTATCAAGAGCCATGGTTTGATCATCTCTCTTACATGTTCTTGGATTTCTAGTGGTTTTATATGGTTTTTGGGTTTGAAAAAGTTTAGTGGTATTTGCATCATTTGGACCATTTCTAGTGTTAAAGTTTGGATTTTGATTGTACTTTTGTGTTTAGAATCATCATAAGTGCTTAGGTTTTGATTTGGAAGGCTTGAATCACTGTGGTTGGATTGTTTTTGGATTTAAAAGTGGCGTTTTGGTTTGTTTAAAGGTAGCGGTTTGTGTCTCGGTAAAGTATTCAAACGAGCGATTTGTCCTTGTTTGGAAGCGATTTGTGTCTTATACAAATCACTTATTTAAGCGATTTGTCCGGGTAGTGGCTGTACTTGTGCGATTTGTTCGGGTGAGCGATTTGTCATTTTATTTAAGCGAGTTGTGAGTTTAAGCGACTTGTATTGTTTATGCGATTTGTCATTTTAAGCGACTTGTCATTTTAAGAGGTTTGTTGGGTTAAGCGACTTGCTTATTGAAGCGAGTTGATTGGTTAATCGATTTGTCTTATCAAGCGATTTGTCACTTTGAGCGATTTGTCACTTTGTGCGATTTGTCACTTTGTGCGATTTGTCACTTTGAGCGATTTGTCTCTTTGAGCAAATTAGTGTTTTCTTCGTATTACGTTTTACGGTTTTCTCTTGATTTAGTAAAATCCCGTGAAAGAATCTATTTCCCGGTTTAATTAAAGAGTTTTAAAATCCCGTAGAATTTGTAATCATGTCTACCAACGTACCCACTATCATCTCTTCCGTTGTCAAGACGTTCAAGCCGCCGGATCCGATACTCGTCCACCTATGCTTGATGAACCGATTATGACTCATGGGCTCAACGAATCAGGTTGTATTGTTTGGGAAAGAAAATGGGGTTAACATTCTCAAATCAATTGATGAAGGACCTTATCGATTGAGACTACAAGAGACACACTTGAAACTGCTGCGGATGGTACAATGATCTTAGGTTTGGATAGACCAAAGACGTATGATGAGCTCGGTGATAAGGAGAAAAGAGATACGATGTCGATATCGTGGCTTCAAACATTATACTTGTGGTCTTCCAAAAGACATCTACAAGTTAATCAATCACAACACTGAAGCCAAGGCGGTTTGGGACAATGTCAAGATGCTTCTCTCGGTTCGAATTAACTAAAGAAGACAGAGAATCACAATCTGTATGATGACTTTGAGCACTTTAAGATGAAACCAGGGAAAGTGTCACCGAATATTACGTGAGGTTCCACAAGCTTGTGAATGACATGAGGAATATCAAAATGACTATGCCAAATATTCACTAAATTCAAAGTTTGTGAACAACATGAATCCCGAATGGCACAAATTTGTCACTTCATCAAGTTAACTAAGGGTTTGAGGAACACTAACTATGAGCAATTGTATGCATTCGCTTGAGAATGAGAGACATGCTATGTTTGAACGAATGATTCTTGAAAAGTTCAAATCTAATTCGGGAGATGCAAGTTCATCAAATGATTCAACAACATTCTACACCAATGTAGGAATTACCACCAAAGCTTCTCAAGTCATACCAATGGGTAATGGTAACCACAAACTCATTCCCGATCCAAGGTATCAAGCCTCCGATCTCAAACACACCATGGAACAACTTCATCAATCAAGTATCTCTCATGGTTAAACAAAATCTGAACTTCCACTCCACACACCAACAATCAACCTCGAATAGCATCCAATCTCCACAATCATGCTACCATCGAGAGATGGAAAGGTAGTGGTGCAAAGGAATGCGCAAGGAAGACGATATGAACAAGGAAGCTGAATATGGAATCTTAGGTGGAGGATATGTGGCTAATCGAAATCGTGGAAGGAATGCAAATCAAGGACAAGGAAAGCCAATCAAGTGCTACAACTGTGGTGGTGAAGGACATATTGCAAGGAACTACACATCTCCAAAACGCCTCAAAATGCGAGTATTTCGGGGACAAGATGTCTTGGTGCAAGCTCGTGACAATGGAGCGGTTTTGGATGAAGAAGAGTTGTTGTTTCTTCTCGAGGGAAATGCCAAAACCTATGATGTTGATGTGGATGAGCGACCAATTCAGAAATAGGTCACAATCATCAAAATGCCTTTCAAGTTGCCGATCGTGATGCATTTGACTCGATGTCGATGATGAACCTCTTGCCTGCAGACAATCTTCATGGCTAGCATTTCACCAATGGTCTCTCCAAAGGTCTCATCACCACAACAGTTGGTCCATCCAAAGATTCAATCATTTCGAGGTATTAAAACTATACGATGAAGTTGATGAGCAAAAGATACATAACGGTACAATCTCATGAAACTTATGAATCGATATTGATAATGTGGATAATAGTAATATTGTCCCATATGATCAATATGTGATACAAAGTGAAAGTGAAATTGTACCAAGTGATGCATCTTCTGCATCAATGATGACTATGTTTTGATGAATACACCGCATGTGCCCCGATGATTCTGTTATCTCCGAACTCGAATGCCTATAAAGAACAAGTTGCCATTTATGAACAACGTGCTAAGTTTGAGTTAACTACCCGTGAGCGTGAAATGGATGACCAAATGCGTACAATTATTAGAAAAAGTAATTTTAGAGAAGAAGTGTTAAAACAAGAGTTAAACTCCTTACAAGAAAAGCTTTCTAAAACATTAAGCAAAAGCAAGAACTCCAAGATAATGTTAAAGTGCTTAAACAAGAATTTAATGCTAAGGAATCAAAACTTTTGAATGACTTTTCCAATCTAAAACTTTGAAAACAAGCTTGAAAATAAGTTGTACGTACAAGGAATACCATTCGATCGCTCACATGATCACTAAGCATAGAGTCTTAAGCGATAAGCATAGTATTCCCTTGTT
The DNA here is from genome assembly GCA_022545495.1 of Chrysanthemum lavandulifolium. Lineage (NCBI taxonomy): Eukaryota > Viridiplantae > Streptophyta > Magnoliopsida > Asterales > Asteraceae > Chrysanthemum > Chrysanthemum lavandulifolium. The sequence goes on along the minus strand of CM040238.1, from coordinate 231,362,830 downwards.
GAGGAACCCAATCCTAAGTATGGTAAAATAGCTAGAGAGGCTCGAAAGGTAATATATGATGGTAATGAAATCCTTAAGCCTAGGCGAAAACCTAGTTGCGCTGAGTGCACCGAGGAAGATATGCAATTAGAAGAAGTCAATAGGGAGAAAATGGATAAGAAGCTAAAAGATCCTGAGTGTAAAAAGAAAAACATAGCGATCAAACCCCATGATTACACTAAAGAAAATTGGATCTCCCTGAACATGTTTAAGCCTCAAACTCAATTAACCCCAGAACAAATTGTTTGGAAGAAAGATATGGATAAGCAAAAAGCAAATGTACTTGTTGAAACAAACACTCCCTTAGGAAAGTGCTCGCAGCCTCTGTGTATCCTCCGAATACACCAATGCATTTAGTTCCTAGAACTATTTCCACTAATAGCAAGACCTTAATCACCAGATGTTGTTTATCAACTATTCGTTGATTTTGAGAAGACATGTAAGAAGAGAATCACACCTACATGGGGATAATCAAGGGAAAGGGTTTTGAGCAAACTAAAGAATGCTATTTAACTGAGGTCATACCTTTCTTTAGACAATTAAAAGGTCAATTTGAGAGTCTCCAAAAAGGGATTAACTCAGATATTAAAGAAATGGAAAAGGAATTTGATGCAATGATAGTTGAGGTCAATGATTATGAACGGGAACTCAAATATAATGAAATTGAAAGGAAGAATCTGCATATCTTAAATGAGAACTTAGTATTGAGTTGTGTGGCTCAAGATGTGTTTTATATTGTTACTAAGCATTCTATTACTGCTTCTCAATTTCATGAATTATCTGTTGCTTTGAAAGTTTCCCATGATCGTGTCATTGAGCTTGAAAACAAAAACTCAAAACTAAATGAGAAAATTGACCAGGATGATCACGATAATTTGGTAAAACATCTTTCTAAGCTAGAAGTTGAACATTTTGATTTGCAACTAAAATATCAACATCTAAAAGAAAATGTCAAAACCTCAAACATCAAGACATCCTCAAATGTTCCGAGTTTGATGCGCTTTTGAAATAAACAAACGTGACGAAAAATTCAAGCTCACCGTAACACGATCGAAAAGTTGAAAGCCCAAATTTCACAATTAAAGGGTGAAAAGAACAATGTGATGGCTCCCAAATGCCTCCTCCTTTAGATTCTCAATTTTCTCAAAACTTTTCATCTTCAAAACTTGGTTAATGTTTTACAAAAGGAAAATGAGAGTTTTCTAGAAGAAAATGAAAAGTTAAACGACACTTTAAAGAGTTATATGATTCAATGAAAGTCACTCGTGACAAGAACAACGAAAAATAACTTCTTTACAAAAGGAAATTGAGAATCGAGAGTCGTAAAAGGAAAATGCCACTTGTCTTTAATGAGAATGTTGCATCAAAGTCATCTGCAGACTCTAAATATATCTGTGATCATTAAATACATTCCTCCTCATCTTAGAAATAACGAACTTGTGTTTCATAATTATTTCTCTCATCTTAAGGATAGTCTAGAATGTCTCCGTGAGATTGTAGAAGAGGATTACATAAATAAGCCACTTGATAGTGAAATTAGGTTTGCTTGCATTCGTGCCAAACGATCTCGGGAGTCGTTAGAATGCTTAAGAGCAACATGTCCTAAATCCTTATGTGAGAAAGATAAAGTCGTGATACCTTGTTCTATGCCTAGTGCTAAGTATGCAACCCATTCTATGCCCAAGATCAAGAAAGTGAATTTTAATGTGCCTTCAAGTAGCTCGGATCCCAAAGACTTCTAAACCCGAATTGCAAAAGTAGCAAAACCAACTAATGTTCCCATTCCTCTACAGAGTAGAAAGTGACACCAAAGCGAGCGGTCAAAGCCTCAAGGCAACACAAAGAATGATAGGACCTTGCAAGCTAGGAATGTTCAATGGAAGAGAGTAGAAGATCACCTTAGGAAGAATTTGAATAAAAAACGAATCGTGTTGATTCTAGTGTTAGCTCTAAGCGTCTTTGTAATTAATGCGAATTCGCTACTTTTGACAAAACATGTAATGATGATTGCTTGGTTTCATTACTAATCATGTATGTGGTGTGAATGATTTGATTAATGTTGTTAAATACCCGCTTAAAATTGTTAATGCCAAAAATCAAGCTAAGAAGGCTAGAAAGCAAAGGCGGAAGAAGGTTAGAAAACATTGGAAACCCACAGAAGAAAATTTAGTAATATAGGTTATCAATGGATACCTACAGCCGCAAATTTAATCTTAATGAGTTGTGCCCTAAATTTTCTAAGTCAATGCCCATTAGGAAATGGATGCCCACTGGTAGAACTATACCTTTAAGAAGTGAACATGCTTTGAATAGATCTACTGTTTCTACTAGCCCGGCATCTACCACTAATGATTTTATTGACTCGCTTCGATGTGGTTGTTCCAATCTCTTTGTCTAACCAAGTGGAACCCATTATTGCATGGGGTTCCCAATTATCCAGTTATCCATCTTGTCTGTGTTCAACTGCAGATCGTTCAAATCGTTATGTGGTACCGGACTCAGTCGTTCCAAGCATATGATTGGAGATCGCCATGACTCATGAACTTCGTGAGTAAATTCATCGGACCGTTAGATTCGGGAACGACCATTTTGGTGCAATTATGGGTTATGGAGACTATGTTGTTGGTGATAGTGTAATCTCCGGGTATATTATGTAGAAGGTCTTGGTCATAACTTGTTTTCTCGTTGGTCAATTCGTGATTCCGATCTAGAGGTGGCTTTTAGAAAACATACTTGTTTCGTTAGAGAACTTGATGGTGTGGAACTTTTAAGAGGAACACGGGTTCAAATCTATACACCATCTCTATCGAAGACATGATGAAGTCTTCTCCAATCGCTTGTTGTCAAAGGCTTCAAAACAAAGTCATGGTTATGGCATCGTCGTCTCAATCACTTGAACTTGGCACCATTAATGATCTTTCCAGAAAGGACCTTGTAAGAGGCTTACCCAGTTAAAGTATGAAAAGATCATCTTTGTTCAAGATGCCAATTGGGAAAAAGCATGAAATATGCCCACAAACCCAAACCCGCAAACTCGCTTATGGAAGTTCTTCATACCCTTCATATGGATTTGTGCGGACCAATGAGAGTGCAAACGATAAATGGGAAGAAATATATTTTAGTCGTTGTTGATGACTACTCTCGATTTACTTGGGTAAAGTTTTTGAGGACAAAGGATGAAACTCCGGATGTCATCATCAAACTTATCAAGCGACTTCGAGTTCGACTTAACAAGACTATTAGAATTATTCGAATGCACAATGGCACCGAGTTTGTTAACAAAGACCTAAGTCAATTTTATGAAAGCATTGGAATCACCATCAAAGAAGTGTTCCACGACGCCTCAACAAAATGGTGTAGTTGAAAGACGAAATCGGACCCTTGTTGAAGCTGCAAGAACTATGCTAATTTATTCAAAGGTTCCAATGTTTCTTTGGGCTGAAGCCATTGCCACTGCTTGCTACACCCAAAATTGTTCCTCATACACACCACTCATGCAAAAACTCCATACGAACTTGTTCATAAACAAAAACCTGATCTCTCCTACCTTCGTGTATTTGGTGCTTTGTGTTATCCAACGAATGACTGTCAAGATTTAGGTAAATTAAGAGCCAAGGCGGACATTGGAGTTTTTGTGGGTTATGCATCAAACAAGAAGGGTTACCGAATCTACAATAAAAGAACTCGAGATATCATGGAAACTATTCACGCCACGCTCGATGAGTCGTCGGGCAAATGGCTCCGGGACAATCAAGTTCGGACCCGCATCACAACCTTCATCAAGTAGTCCCATTAGTTCTTCTCTTGTACAAAATCCTCACCAACAACTCCTTATGTACCTCCTTCGAAGATGATTTGAAGAAATTGTTTGATCCAATGTTTGATGAACACTATGAGCCAATTGCTAATGATCTGTCAAATCCATCAACGAGGTCGCTCCTATCCCATCGCCAACGTAGATAACCCTTCGCTTTCTATGTCATTGAGTCAAGAAGCGCTCGTCACGATCACTCTCTCTCATCATCAAATCCTCAATCATCGAGTGTACATCATGGAATTGTTTCGCACCTATGATGGAGATAATCCTTTGCTACTCCCAAGATGCTCCTTTGAGAACATATTTGCTCCTAAACCATCATCGAACCATCTTCATCGGGAGAAAACGACTCGCTACTTCGTTCCTCAACAACAACCACACGAACACCTTAGAAAATGGACACATGATCATCCATTGGACAACATCATTGGAAACCCTCTCGTCCAAGATCCACTGTAAACAACTTGCAACGATGCCTTATGGTGCTTCTTCAACTCCGTACTATCCAAGATCGAACCAAAAGACGTTAAACGCCATGAATGAAGACAATTGGTTCAATGCCATGCAAGAAGAAATTCATGAGTTTGATCGACTAGATGTATGGGAATTAGTACCGCTCTCGATCGTACTATGATCATTGCTCTAAAGTGGATCTTCAAAGTAAAACTTGATGAGCATGGTGATGTGTTAAAGAACAAGGCTCGATTGGTTGCAAAAGGATACCGTCAAGAGGAGGGTATTGACTTTGAAGAATCATTTGCTCCAGCTTGCACGTATCGAGGCAATCGTAATCTTCCGGCTAATGCCGCAAGTAAGAACATGGTAGTCTATCGATGGATGTAAAGACGGCTTTTCTTAACGGAGATCTTAAAGAAGTCGATACGCCGACCAACCCGAAGGTTTTGTGAATCCGAGCATCCTACTCATGTCTATCGCTTGAAGAAGGCTCTTTACGGTTTGAAGCAAGCTCCAAGGGCATGGTATGATACGCTATCAAAGTTTCTTCTATCTACCGGATTCAAAGAAAGGAGCAGTTGATCCGACATTGTTCACCGTAAAGTCGAAAACATTTAATTCACGTTCAAATCTATGTTGATGATATTATTTTGCCTCGACCGACCCCAATGAATGTGACCGTTTTCTAAGGAGATGGGCTCCAAATTTCAAATGTCAATGATGGGACAAATGTCATTTTTCTTGGGATTACAAATTTCACAAAGTCCCGAGGCATTTTTATCAATCAATCTAAATATGCTAATGAGATTTTAAAGAAATTTGGATTTGATTCTTGTGACCTGCTGACACTCCCATGGTGGAGCGTACTAAACCGGATGAGGACCTCTCGGGGATCATGGTAGACCGGACTAAATATCGTAGTATGATTGGATCCTCGATGTACCTTCGCCAAGAGACCGGATATTATGTTCGTTGTATGCATGTGTGCTAGATACCGTGCTAAGCCTACCAAAAGCACCTTGAAGCGGTTAAACGGGTCTTTCGGTATCTCCAAGGAACCATCAACATGGGACTTTGGTACCAAGGACACCGGTATGTCACTAACAACCTATGCAGATGTTGACCATGCAGGATGTCAAGATACACGTCGAAGCACGTCCGAGGTGCTCGGTTTTGGGTGATAAGCTTGTGAGTGGTCTTCAAAGAAACAAATGAGTACTTCTATATCCTCTACAGAGGTTGAATACATAGCCATGTCATCTTGTTGTGCTCAAATCCTATGGATGAGATCCCAATTATCGACTATGGCTTTGAATTCAACAAAATCCTCTCAGATTGTGATAACAAAAGTGCCATTGCTCTCTCATGCAACAACGTTCAACATTCAAGAGCAAAGCATATCGACATTCGACATCATTTCATCGGGGAGCAAGTGGAGAACGGTGTGGTGGAACTTTATTTTGTGAGGACCGAATACCGGTTAGCGACATCTTCACCAAAGCTCTTCCTAGAGAACGTTTTGAGTTTATCCTTCCACGACTTGGTCTAAAGAGTCTACAACCGAAACACTCAAACGTCTTCAAGAGGAAGAAGAGGAGTAAAAGTTTTTCTTCATCCATCTCTTGTATATATTTATTCAAAAGCAAAATACAAAATTATAAAACCCACAAAAGAAAATAGAAAATATAAAATTTCAAAAATCCATAAAAATCGAAAAATCTTTGAAAAAGCTAAAATATTGTTTTTCCCATCTTTTCTTTTATTCGATTTCATCTACGGTCTTTGTGTTGTCATTCAAAGAGTGACACGGGTCTTTAGATGAAGTTCGAATGTACATATTTAAAAAAAAAAAATAAATAAAAAAAAAATAATAATAATTTTTGAGAGAAAGAAAACACAAGGCTTATAGTCATTTCATCTATAACCCGCTTTTAAAGAAAGAACAGAGCCATGCTTTATCTTATTTTTCAAATCTCATGCTCGATTCTAAAATCAAATGTTTGTCACTAAAAGACAAATGTTTCCTTCACAAATATTTTTCCTTCTATAAATTCTTCTGAAAAATATTTGTTATCTAATGAAAACTAATAGCTTTGAAAAATAACTCGGACTCAATTTTTGAAAATCATCTGGACTTGACATTTGTCAAAATCTCTATCTCTCAATCAACAACTTATGTCATTGATTGAGGGGGAGAATGATTTCAATTAAATCAAAAGGTTATTTGTCATACAATTGGTTCAGACCAAGGCTTATTTCATGTTTTCAAAAGATATTCAAGCATGTTTTGGAGTTTAAAGTCTCAAATTTGATCCTTATCGGTTAAATGTTTTCACAAGCAAGTCACAATTCTCCTCAAAAGCTTTCAAAACAATTTAAATCTATAGAGATCACAAATCTCAAATGATTTGAAAATTGTGATCGGGGAGAATTTGTGATTTAAATTGGATTTAAACCGATAATTCGATAAATGGTTTTATAGTGATTTACAAGCTCTCCTCCCTACATGTGCCAAACGATTTCAAATTTTCCATGCACATGTTGAGGGGAGCATCTATTTCAAACCAAAAGGATTGAAACGTGATTGATTTGTTTCAATGTGCGTGTTTTCCCTAATATGTGCAAAACACTTTCAAATCTCGATGCACATATTGAGGGGAGCAACTTTTGAAAACCACATTCTTTCCCAAAATATCTTTAACTAAGTATGAAAATACTAATCTTGATCGGGAAGGTGATGTAGATATTTTTAGAAAATGCTAATCAATGAATTGAATTCTTCCTCTTGCCTCCATGTGCCAAAATGATTTCAAATATACGATGCACATGTTGAGGGGAGCTCATTTTCTAAAATATCAAAACAATTCGGTACAAAATGCTTTGATAATATATCACAAGTATCTTGATTGATTTTCAAATGGTTTTCAATTGGTTCCAATGGCGGATGAACAATACCAAAAGACCGACCAAATTTACTTTATGTATGGTGATATAAGGATGGTTAGGTTAGGTATTCGTTCCCACGATCCCGCCAGAGTCGGAGGGATCTACCCAGGACAATCCACTAGATAGTGTAGAAGTCCTTAGGTATGATGAAAAAGGAGAAAAGTGAGAAACGGGAAGAGTGCGGATCGAGGTGAGCTAGTACTTGAATAAACCCAACAAGGTTCTAGTTATGAAGTCTCGGTAAGCACTCAAGGGTTGAAGAATGAAAAGAATTGAATGAGAAAAGGGTGAAAAGAAATAGCCCTCCAATAATTCAACCTTAGGGCGTAAACCGGTTCAATACATATGCTACTAGTGTTACTAAGGTAACACCGGTATTGAAGACAAGACGTCATGGACCCAAAGGACGCACCGCACTACAACTTCCCAAGCTACTCAAGTTTCTCTTAAAAGGACTTGTTTCATTCTCACGGGAACCTACATTATCTATCGACTTTCTCTTAGAGATGGTTGATATTGAAGAAGGAGACCCTCTCCTAGTCTCCAAGATAGGAACCAAATGTGCACAATTGAGTCTAGAGCCACGAGATCATCTAATAAATCTCATTAGGACACAATCAATGAAGACTCTCTGTTTCACACAATGTGGAAAGAGAGAATATATTTTAAGAGTCCCACGATTATCCTTGTGGTATTGCGTAACATCCGAGTGATATGCAAACATATTCACAATGAAGATGGAAAGCCTTCTAGAGCCAACATCAAACAAGCTCTTGGTAGGTGGCATGTGAGATCTATCCAATAGATCAACCATGTGACAACCGAATAGAAACAATGGGGCGATTCAAAATTATGAATCAATCTCGGTTCGGTTATGGATTGACGGATACCTTTGAAAACCGGTCGTTGTGCTTAAAATTCTTTTCTAGCACATCGATCGTATTAATATTTCAAAAATAAAAGGTGTTTATGATTGATAATTGATTTTCCTTAAAACCTTCGTTGTATTGCAAAAACACTTTATTAAGCAAGACACGATTGTTTTTCAAATCTCTTTTCATCAATCGGTGAATCTCAAATTTGTTGGTTCACTCACTCCGTGTTGTCTTCTTTGAGACGTTCGGTTTGAGAACAACTAGAGCAACAAGAAACCCCATCAAGGAGATTCTTCGAATTATACCGATCACGGCAAGACTTGTATCGATCAACGGGAACCGTGGGCGTGTACCTCAATTCAACGAAGTGATCAAAGACACTTTCGTGCGCTTTATTGCTAATCGTTGTATGCGTGTACACCCAACGATTGCGGTGATCGTAATGGAGAGGTCAATCCATAGCCGCATGCTCACACAACACATTCATTTCTAAAGAAATCATGATAAGTGCATCAACGACTCGATATTTTCACTCCATGCTTCGCTACTGCCGCAAATATCATGAATCAACTAAAGCTTCCGCTACTCGATGAGAAGAAATCATGATCCGTAATGTGAGCATGTCGGTCCAAAAGTCACAACATCACATAATGTCAACACTACAAAGGAAGAGTCGAGATTTATGGTAGTGATGATCTCAAAGTCGGCTCAAAACTCATTATCACGTGGATCAGTTAAAGACCTCCACTCGGTTTAACCAAACATGCAAAACATGAAGAATCAAAGACTACGGGCTACAGAGCAAAGAACTTTAACAAGAATCCAAGAACAATCTTAATGTAATATCTGTTTGTATTCAATGTAATTTGAGGTGACCTCCCTTAGGGGGAGATTGTTAGGATTTAGTAAATCCAGTTATTAAAGTGTCGGTCACCTCAAGTATATGTAATCGTTAGAAAGCTCGTAGTCGTAGTTATTTAATGTTAGGTAGTATTTAGTTAAGTAACACCGTGGAGGACGGACGGTCTTTACCCACCGTATGCCCGATCCACACCCGTAGGTGGCGTTTATGTATGATACTATAAATACCCTCTACCTCCCAAGGTAGAGGTTGGAGCTCATAATAATACTTTACTTTCTCTCACTAAGTTCCCAAACCTCTAAACTTTCTCTCTAAAACCTAATGTGTACGCCTCCTTATATCATGGTTTGATGTGTTTGTGAAATCCAATATTCACACATAGACGAAACTATTTGCAAACATAATTGCAATGCATTAGCTTATTATTTCTTGTTACTTGGCGCCTCACAAAGGGATGGACTCGTCAAGGGGAGCTAAGTCGAGATACTTTCCGTTACTCTCTATTTTTTTTTTTTATTTCACATGTTTTTCTAAAACAAGGTGTTAGTTTAATTCGAAACTCTTTTGTTTCGACAAAAGGGAGAAGAAAGTAAAACTAAAAATTCAAACTTTTACTAATTTTAGTTTTTCCTTAAAATAATTTTATGTTTTGTCATCAACAAATGGGGTGATTGTTAATACAAATAAGCCGTAAAACGTTTATTTATATTTTACGATCTTCTAATGTTTTGTCGATAACAAACGTAAAATCATTTTAACGAAACAAACAAAATACGTAAATGGTTTGAGCCAATAGTTTACTAACACACTTACGTTTTCACATAAAACACTAAAACAAGTATAAGTGATTTTATGATTTAGTAATACATATGTACAACAACTAGTGTTTACATATTTTGGTAAAATATATACATAATTAGTATGTAGTATATTAGGTAATATAAATGGTAGAAACTTAAGTATCACAACCCATTGACCAAATACATTGAATGTAGTTGGGTACAACCCAAAGTCCATGACCCATGGAGCTTGACCCATAACCCATTGCATGACATCATGCTTATATCATATATGGATAATATCCATAACCCATGGTATTGACCCATACCCATTTGACTAGGTGCATTGCACTCAAAAGATACATTGTATCTAGTAAAAGACCCATGGATCAACCCATGACCCATAACCAAAATACCCATGGGTAAAGAGGAGCGTCCCATGGATCCCTAGCTTTACGCTAGACGGATCCCTTGTGGGAGGGATCCATGGGATCCGGGGAATAGTAAACATTTTCCTCTATAAATAGTGAGTCATTTCTTCATTGTTTCTCACCCCTTTCTCACATACTTTCTCCTTGAGTTTAAAACTCTCTAACCCCAGATCCAAGTGATCTATGTTTGTAGTTTTTTTTTTGTGTGATTCTCTAGGTTCCTCTTAAAGGCGAGATCACCACCTTTGAAGTCGAGCAAGCTCAAGTCCATGAGTTGCCATGCTTCCTCATCATCAAGACTCTCAAGTCCTCTTGTTGATGATTCTTTTCTTTCTTCTAAGAATGTAGTGTTGGAGACATTAGTGAAAGATGTCTCAAGTGTCAAGACGAAGACATTAGTGAAAGGTGTCGATCGTCCGTATTATAGGCATTAGTGAAGGGTGCCTAGAAGTCAAGTCACAAGACATTGGTGAAGAGTGACTTGAAGATCTAACTAAAGGCATTAGTGAAAGGTGCCTTAGACGTACATTCGATATGGTGTGTTTCAATGTACAAGATAGATTAGCATTCGATCCAAGGATATTGATATCCTTGATGATGTTGTAATAAGGAGTTGGTCTCCTTTGGGATTAGTCGTTGGTGTAGTGTTGGGTAGTAGTTCCTCCATTGTAATGGAACTCAGTATCTAGCCTAGTACCGGATAAAGGGTAGGCGATGTTGTGTTAGGTGTGGTTCACCTTGGTGTGAAAAGGGTAGAACCGGTGGTTAGCCTAGTACGGAAAAGAGTAGGCAACATTGTGAAGGTTTCTCCACCATAAGGAGTTGGTGTCGTGTAGTAATTACGAACTCTCGAGTAGGTGACTCGGGAGTGGAGTAGGGCAAGGAAGGTGTCCTTGTAGCGAAACCACTATAAATACTGCATTGTAGTTTTGTGCTTCTTACTCTTATCTTTTCATTACATACTTTTATATGCTTGTTTATCAACATCCAACACACATCCAAATAGATTGACATAAGTCGATCTAAATAGTTTAAAACGAAGTTTCAATTGGCAAAACTATTCAACCCCCCTTCTAGTTTTCCACACGCTTTCCCCTTAAAGCAGCGATTCGGTTGGTTTGCTATTGATATAGATTAAAGACCGAACCTTTCATGAAGCGTTACGGAAAGGATCTACCTTTAAATTTTGATCTTGACATGTCGGTGGTTTTAACCGTAGTCTTCTTGCCCTAACCTAAGTCCGAGAACGGATCCTTTTGCACAGAATGGTGAGGTCAAATGACACATTAAGCGGTAGCCATTCAAAATCCCAAGAGGCGATGCCCTAGTTCGACACGATGACTTGCCCTAATTTTTGTCTAAACCAGTTGATTGAATGTCTGAGGTAGGGCCTTCTTTGCCAAAGTAATGGGGCCCTTCCAATAGGAAGGACCGAAGGTGGACGCTGAGACAAGGAACTTCACTTCGACGCTAGGTAACACTTCCTCCATCTTTGGAATTGAATCAATAGTAGCAGAAGGAGGCAAGTAACTGATTACGGAAAGGCATGAGTTTCCATTTACCAAGGAAGTTATGGAAAAAAAGTGATGATTAGCTTTCACCCTTTCTCCGCTTCAAAAGGAGCCAAAGATATTTAAAGAACTTAAGACTTTTAGACGGCCCTAAAGAAAGAAGTACAGAGTGAAGTCGATTCGCCAATGAGAAGAATTCGGACATGAATACGATTTGCGGACATGAAACATAATAAAGCGGATGCCAAGAAGGGCAAGGAACTTCCATAGGGACTTGTAGTCTTTACTACCTTTGGAGGCTCTGGGATAATAAGGGCTTCAGGTTGTTGAATAAAATATCCCGATGAACCTTTATTCGCACTTTATGTCACTAACCCGTGGCGGACGAGAGAGCAGTGGTGACGGTAAAGGTACCTCCACATTTTGAACCTCGGGAGAGAAGGGCGTTGATCGAGCTTTTCCATGCCTAGTCGATTTGGTTAAAGACCTAGAACAGACTCTGATCTATACTAATGAAGTTTTTATGTGAGAAAGTCAAGCGAGAATTCCTTCTCTCATTCGTAAGATAAGACCAGTAGATGAATTAGGAAGAGGGTGTTAATACAAATAAGCCGTAAAAACGTTTATTTATATTTTACGATCTTCTAATGTTTTGTCGATAAGAAACGTAAAATCATTTTAACGAAACAAATAAAATACGTAAATAGTTTGAGCCAATAGTTTTCTAACACACTTACGTTTTCACATAAAACACTAAAACAAGTATAAGTGTTTTTATGATTTAGTAATACATATGTACAACAACTAGTGTTTACATATTTGGGTAAATATATACTTAAACTAGTATATACTAAAATGGGTAAAAACTAACAAATGGTATTGACCCATAACCCATGGTTTTATCCAAACCATTTGACTAGGTACATTGAACTCATGAGATACATTGTATCTAATAAGAAACCCATGGATCAACCCATAACCCATGACCCATAACCAAAATACCCATGGGTAAAGAGGAGCGTCCCACGGATCCCTAGCTTTACGCTAGCTGGATCCCTTGTGGGAGGGATCCGTGAGATCCGGGGAACAGTAAGTTTTCTCCTCTATAAATAGTGAGCCATTTCTTCCTTTTGGCTAACCACTTTCACACATACTTTCTCCAAGTATTGTACCTTTCTAACCACTGATCCTAAGGGATCTTTCTATGTAGTTTGTCTTTTGTTTTTGTGTGATTCTCTAGGTTCCTCTTAAAGGTGAGATCACCACTTCTTGAAGTCGAGCAAGCTCAAGTCCATGAGTTGCCATGCTTCGTCATCATCAAGACAGCTGAGGTTCTCTTGTTGATAGTTCTTTCTTCCTCCGTAGATGTTGTGTTGAAGGCATTAGTGAAGGATGCCGAAAGAGTCAAGACGAAAGCATTAGTGAAGGGTGCTTAACGTCCGTGTCAAAAGCATTAGTGAAGAATGCTAAAGGTGTCAAGACGAAGGCATTAGTGAAAGGTGCCAAGCGTTGTGTCAAAGGCATTAGTGAAGGATGCCTAAGACTCAAATCAAGTGGCATTAAGGAAGAATGCCTAGGTCGTATAATCGATGAGGTGCATCATTATACATATAAGTATTAGTTTATTTCCAAGGATGGTGATATCCTTGATGGTGTTGTAACAAGGAGTGGATCTCCTTGAGATTAGGCGTTGTGTTATGTTGGGTAGTAGTTCCTCCATAGTAATGGAACTAGGTGCTTAGCCTAGTACCTAATAAAGGGTAGGCGACGTTGTGATATGTGTGGTTCACCTAGAGTGAAAGAACCCGGTGGTTAGCCTAGTCTGGAAAAAGAGTAGGCGACGTTGTGAAGGCTTCTCCGCCATAAGGAGATTGGTGTCGTGTAGTGTTTATGAACTCTGAGTAGGTGACTCGGGAGTGGAGTAGGAAAGGAAGGTGTCCTTGTAGCCGAACCACTATAAATACTCGTGTCATGGTTATGTGCTTCTTACTCTTTATCTTTCATTACACGTTTATATATCTATCTATCAACGTCCAACATAAACAACCAAATAGATTGACATAAGTTAATCTAAATGTTTTAAAACGAAGTTTTAATTGGTAAAACTATTCAACCCCCCCCCTTCTAGTTTTCCACAATTGGCATCAGAGCTTCGTTACCAAGTTTCTTAGTGTATGTTGTACTTTAAAAACTTGATACGATCCGTGTATGTTTGAAAACTACAAAGAAGGAAATATTTCAAAACATTTTCTTTTTCTCGTTCATGTTGGACATTGATAGATCATTCTAACATATTTGTTTCAAGAAATTTTCTTGCTAGGATCTCTTCAAAACCTTCATTTCTATTCAAAGAATAATGAAGTCAACCTTCGAGAAAGGATCCAAAAGTAATCAGAACCTACTTACTCTAAGTACAAAGGATTACTTTAAGAGCTCATGAAGTATTTTTGGTATTATGTCTTCATAAGCCAAACCAAGAAGCATAAAAGTATGTTTACTTTTTCATTAGATAGCCTACATGATTATGTTGATATCATAGTTCTTAATTGTTTAAATAAACTGCTAGTTTCTTGAAAAAGTCTCTCTTTCGTCACTTTCCCGACTTACTCATCATCGGGAATAGTATTCCTTTTGATTTCGTCAAACTAACGTCGTCGTCACAAATGAATCCTTGATAATTAACTTATCAAATCACGTCGACCAAAACATCTTTTTATTTTTTGAAATCTTTAAACTAATTTTGTTTCGTAAGCTAGTTTATAGCCTACTACAAAATTAAAGCCAAACAACCCTTTTTCTGTCTACAGGAGCCGGATCCCTCTAGTTGTACTATCCGGATCCCAAATACAAGAGATTTGGGGGAACCGTAGAATAGAACACAGCTAAACGCATTTCAAAAACATCACAGACCAGTTTCCCTCTCCCCACATAACACAAAAATGAATCAACAATTGATTTCATCCTCATAGGACTCCAAATCCTCAAGTATTCCTCACTTGAACACCATTGTAAGTAATTACACTAACTTGTTCTAATTTCCATCATCCTCATCCTAGGGTTTATGGTTACATAATTTCTAATCAATTAGGATTACACTTTGTTCACAACATTGTTAATACAAATCAAAACCATAAACCCATCTCAACTAATTTTACCTAATTAGAATATTTTTGTTTCTAGGACCAACCATGCCTAAAGCCACTCAACAAGACCACCATGATACCGGCCCATTACCTCACCCATTACTATAGGAAGAAGGGCTATCAAAACCGATCGCAAAGTCTTCAAAGACTTGAAAACGACTTATTCACGAAGGTCGTGTAGTCAAGGAATGTTTCCTTGAAGATACTGAGCATTCGTCAAGTTTTCTCGACAATCAACTTTGATTGTCTTCTTGACAACGATGAACAAATTTGCCCGGTTTTCATCTTTGAATTCTATAAAAGCATTAGGATCATTCGAAACGCCGATGATAGCATTTCAATCGCCTTCATCATCAATAAACAAAACTTTATTCTACCTCTCAACACCTTTGCTCAAATTCTTCGCATTCCTTGTGAAGGAATTTGTATGTATTCTCAAGATTGGGCAATTAACGCTCAAAACCTTGCACTTGTTTCTAAACCTATCTACAATACTCCTCTCGATGATCCCGAAACCATTCAAGATACTATCTTCAAGGTTAGGACCGACCAATCCTGTTACAACTGAAACAAAAAGCTCATTCACTGTGATCCGTTTCAAATGGAACTTTTCGAAATGCATCCCATATTTAGAAAATGGGAAGAAATCCTTAGGTAAAACGTCATTAGCCTAGTTGGTAACAAGGATCGTCCAAATGCATGTCTTGTGCAAATGATCTATTGTCTTATCCACCAAAAGCCATTTAATCTCGCCTATTACATGATAAGGAGAATGGCCGGGGTATTCAAAGCTTCCAACATGGTACTTCCATATGCTATGCTCCTAACACGACTTTGTAAGTATGTTAGTGCATTGCAACCATCTCTTATCAACAATGATCATTTCTTTGTCAATCACGTAATGGTACCTCTTACCAAAATACCCTCTAAACGGTTTATGGTCAATGGAAAGAAACCTAAAGCTCTCTCGGATTCCTATGAAGGAGAAGAAGAAGAAGATGGAGAAGAAGAAGATGTCGACCCCATAGCTAACATTGAATTGGAACCTTTTGACTACTATGAACAACTTCCAACCATTCCAAACGACACCGCGGAATTCATGCAATTAAGGGGTATGATTCAAAATCTAGCTTATCACCTCACAAAGTCGGGAAAGAGGAAAAGAAAGAATTGACGAAAGAGACTATAGGATTATGCTTGTTTCTTAAACACTTGTTTTGTGTATGGATGATTATGTTTTAGCACTCTTGTTTGCATTAACTTGGATATTTGCTATTTCTACCATTTTCTATGAAATTTTTTATATGATGACATGCTTATATTTATGTTTAGTTTAATGGTTGATTAGTGTGCAAATTCTGCACATGATTCTATGATGATTCTGATCTGCAGATGCCGGATCCCTAGGATTAGCCTAGACGGATCCCTCCTTTGAGGGAACCGTCGGATCCGTGACAACAGATCAGCAATACAGCATCCCATACATCAATATAGCTTACTAGATAACCTCACACTAGCTAAACATAATATCTTAGAACTTAACTAAGTCTCCTTCACGGATGAGAGTCTTAAACTCACTCATAGCTCACATAAGATCTTATTCAAAATGCCTTTTGATTTATCAAATCGTCAAAACTCACCATATTTCCGCTTCAATACTCACAAATTGTTTTTCATTTCTCAAACACTTAGGTGGACATATTGAACAATTTTAGGAAATTGTTTCTAGTCATTCTTATCTCAAAACGGGTCAAAATTTAGCTTTTCAATTCTTTTGAATTTTGAGGATTTTTCAAACTCCATCTCAAGCTAACATCTGATTTCTAGGATAATTTATTATGACTTGACACCACCTAAACTCTTAGTGTCATCCTTGAACATCCATTGGTAGTCATTTAGTCTAATTTTTCTTCCATAAAAAGCAATCATTTGCTATATCATTCATTACTCTTGATCATTCAAGTACACCCTCACTTAAGATACTTAGGAGGACTGAAACACTCAAGATGGTATAGGTTTTAACTCTTAGAAACTTCATTTCTAACCTTTCATAGTCTCGAGAGTGGATCCCTAGGATTAGCCTAGCCGGATCCCTCAAAGGAGGGAACCGGTGGGATCCGGGTGACAGATTATGTCAACTCTAGCCTAAACAATCATTTCAAGCTCATCTTGCTTACTTGAACACTCCACCTCATCTTTATTAAGTTCCTAGATCAGTGAAACTCTGAACTTCAATCTTGTGCATGTTAATCATCACATTTCTAAGAATCTTAGTGCCTTAAGTCTTAAATACACTTGCCAAATTCTTCTCTTTATAAGTCATATTGCTAGAACACTTTAGTCATCAAACACAACACAATTCTCAGCAATTACCAACATCTTCCTTAGTCATTTCATCATGAGAAAAGCTCCTAGTGCTAACTCATCCACCCAAGAAACTTGCTAGGGTCATACACGAAGTTTCCTCAACCGAATCATCTCGGTTAAGTCCACAAATGCTAGGATTTCCCCACAAAGAAACCAATCAAACTAATTCCCGGAGGATTGTTCCCACAAGGATATCATCACCAAATTCTACTAAACCAAACACACCCTCTTCAACCCAACCAACATCATTGGTGCCTAGAGCCACATCTTTTAACACCTCACAATCATCCCCAAATTCTCACAACTTAGAGGACTTACCCCCTTGGCCATCTCATCTTCCACCACTACCAACAAACTCAATTGAAAAGGTTGTACAACAAAACCAAAGTGTTGAATCAACACTTGCACCAATATCAAAATCTCTAATTCCCCCCAATAGTCCATATTGGATTATGCGGAGACATCAAAGTTAACCACCCGATCACATGGAAGTTGACACTTCATTACCTCCATCCTCAAACATTAATGAGCCTTTAACAATTCCTCCTTTATTTGAGGATCCTCAACCCACTTCACTTTAACCTCCATTTCAAGAAGCTCAAAACCATGACAAGGATTGTTATCATTGCCAACATGTTGAAAGGTTGATACATGAACTACGTGAAGAGCAATGTTTCATGTTTTATCACCTCCTTAAACGTTTCAAAGAGGTCAACAAACCTAAACAATCATGAGCCTAAAAGCGGTGTCCTAGTCTTAAGCTCAAACTTATAACGTCTAGGAATCCGATTTTTAAGAACGTGGTTACTTCTTAAGTTTAAGTGACTCGTTAGATAAGGTTTTAAAAGGTACCATTTTGAGGGGTCGTTTAAGTCCTTATTTGATCACTTTTGTATCCGTTATTGCTTAATATCGCTCCTTTTCACTTTTTAGGTCTCGTGAAGGCAAAATGTGGAATGGCACTTATTTGGACGAAAAGGCGAATATATGAAGAAAATGGCCAAAGTCGAAATCATGACACTCACAATCATTGAATGTAGAAGGCGGCGGCGTCGGAGATATTTGCGACGCCGTCGGAGAAAGTTGCGACGGTCGAACTCAAAACTCATGTTTTCAAGAGACGGCGTCTAGTGTAAAAGAGTAGGCCGTCGCTACTCGACGGCCTAGATGCGATCCGACGACGCCGGAAGTCAAGAGGACGGCGTCACGGACATAAGGTGACGCCGTCGCAAGGTTAACGTGGCCAAGACGAAACCCTAATGGCGGCGACACGGCGGCGTCACTAAACATAAGGTGACGCCGTCGCAATTGTAATCTTATATATAGAATCCGAATTTTTCGGTCTTTTGTGTGGAGAGTCTTTGGAGTAAAACCTAAAACCGAACCTAAGGTGTCTTGTACAAGATTTTAGGGTTTTAACCCTATCTTACACCAAGATAAGTCTTTGCTTCATTAATTCAATTATGTCTTTGATTATTTGTGTGTATGCTTGCATGTTCTCCATGTCCGCTAATTTATTTGTGTGTTTGCTTAGGAAGTATGAAACTTAATTATTGAATATTGATTGGTTGTTTCTTATCTTAGTTGATTAATGATCTAGTAATGCGATAGGTCATTCGTTGTGTACTTAATGCTTGATTCATCTTTGTGAACCCTAGAGTATGATTACCGAGTGATTGTAGTCTAAAACATCCGAAGAGTGCCTTAGAGTAGAGTCTATAATCTCTATGTGGATTTGTAGACAAGACCCTTTGGTAAGTTCAAAGAGTTAGGGAGAAACGATACCCTACAACTTAGAAACACAACGCAACTAGGAATAAGACGTGACACTCAACCATCAATAGGAGATAATTAAGGAGTAATACAAACTAAGTAAACACATCTTTAAACTATCATACGAGCACACATTAATTAGACATAGACTCCCACAACCTTAGTTTAGATAATTAGATAATAGTAGAGTAATCGGTAGAAATACCAACCCCCAAATCCAATACCCGAGATTCGTACCTTTCCATTTTCATAAAATATAAAAGATAAAAATAATCTTCCTCAACCTTAACCTTAGCGTAGTAACTCCCTACTAGCATTCCTATTCCCTAGAGAACGATATCAATACCCGTGGCTTACCCTAATTACTACACTACAACGATTAGGTTCACCGCCTAGGTGTTATAAAACTTGCTCAAGAAAAGGAAGTTCCTTTGACCCCGAACGACGCGTGTAGCGTTATCAAGTTTTTGGCGCCACGGGGGAATAGAATAGCTAGTTAGTAGTCCACCTCGCTTAGGTTTCTTTGCTTGATTCCTATCAAGTAAATTTTTCTCATTTTTTTAGATTTCTCTTAGTCTATCCCCTTCTTCGTAACCTTTGTTCAGAACCCCATTACTTTTCATCATGGAGGATGATAACCAACCACCACTTGATAACCAACAACCAAACAACGCCTCGCCACTAAACAAATACCCACCGCTTGACCCACCTCGCTAACCAACTTCGAGCCCGTATCATGAGTGAGATTGGAGAGCTTAGGAAATTAAATATGATAATTGAGAATACACTCAAGGAAGCCCTTAAGGAATCGATCAACCTTTAGATAGTGATTCGACTACAAGTGATTCGGATGATGATCTAGATGAAGGAGATTATAAGGTGTTAGAAATTATGGAGAGTAGTAAGGAGGAGGAAGAACTTAGGGAGTACTTTGATTCATACCTAAAGGGAAAGAAACCACTTATCACCATAACGTGGTTAATTTCCCAAGACCACCTTCGAGCCTCGCATAAGGAGGAAACCCTAAGAACATCAAAATACCATGTATGATTGGATACTTATATAGGGATCACACCTACATTGACTATAAGGCACCCATGAATATAATGTCTAGGCTCTATTACAATTGGATCATGAGCAAAAAGCTAGAGCCTCATGAGGACCCCTTTCGCCTAGGAAAACAAGTAACTATGTGGGGAGGGTTAAGGATTGCACGTGTTCATAGGTAATTTCACATATAGGTGTGATTTCATGATTCGGAAAATGTCAAAGGAATCATTGATGGGTTTTAGGAGATGTGATACTTGGGAAACCATTTATAGAAGAGTCTAAGATGGTTTATGATAAAGAGAAAGGGATAATCGAGTTCTCAAACGAAACCGAGAATGTTAAATATGTAATGCCAAACAAGAATAAGAATTTTGAAGGCATGGATAATTTAGATGTAGATAACATTCCGGCATTTGAAGTAGACTGGAAGAACAAAGTTTACTACACTGCTTGTCTTGAACTAGGGCCTGAATATATTCGTGATGAAAGAAGGGTTAAGGAGATCGAATGGGCCTCTAAGATTAAGAAAACGTAGGAGCACGACTACGAGTCTAGCTACAAGACTCTTTAATAAAGAAAAGCGCTTCGTGGGAGGCAACCCATGCTTAATTGTTTGCTTGTTAGTGTCATATATCTTTTATTAATTGTTTATCCTCATGTTTAAATTTGTGAAAATGCTTTATTTTGTTTTTAACTTCGTCTTAATTACATATAAAGGTATTTTACATAAGGGATAAGTGTAGGGAGGATTACACACGTTTTCAAAAGAAACGTAAACATGAGAATAACAATTAACTAAAAGATATATATGTTTGTTTGTTTGAGTCAAATGCTTGTATCGAGTCATAATGAATGTTTTGCGTAAATTTTTCCGATTCTAAAGATGTAAATTTTCCGTAATTTTTCCGAAAATCGCACCGCTTTTGTCGGGATAACTGACGGCGTCAGATTGCAACTGACGCGCCGTGAAGGAGTAAAAACATCGATTACTTTTTCTCGTTTTACGAGCTACTTATAAATTTTGGAATTTTCCGTGTCTTAATTTTCTTAGAAATTCAGTAAACATTCATTCCACAAGCATTATATCCTAGTTTAAATCGAGTCTTATATATATTATTACCGCCGATTTTACGCGAAGGTTTCGTTTGTTTTCTTCAAGTGTGCAGTTTAGTTTGTCAAGAAGAAGTTACATAAGATTGAAGGAGCTTTTCACGCATAAATTCTTCTTGAAAAGAATTTAACCACCACTTTACACGGATCCTACCGAGCTAATCGGGAGTATTAGTTTCTTCGCTTTTAATCACCTTCTTTATCATAACTTTGATATTTCGGGAACATTGGGGACAATGTTCAGTTTAAGTGTAGGAGGAAAATAAACGGAACTTTGAAACTATGCTTATCCTTGACTATTTGCTTTGTCCAATTGTGATTGTGTAATAAACCATGAGAAATGTCGGTTAGGGTAATTTTGGCACCAAATTTAAAATTTTTATGACATATAAGAGTGGGCCATTAGTCTTAACAAAAGCGTCTCACGGATAGGAAGTTATATGACTAGCACAAAACCCTTTACCACCCAAATTCCACCCAAAATGCGAGGATCGCCTTAGATTAGTAGGAATTAAAGCATTCATCTTTAATGCTTAGAGTGAGAACCGGTAGTATATTAGATTCTAGAACTTGTTTTGTGATGCATTCCGAGATCGCAAGTGAGGCTACACTTGTGTAGTTAGGAATAACTAAATGATAAGAGGCATTAGGATAAACCCTTGTTTGATACCTGTAATATAATTACTTCTTCCACATCGGTTGAGTAATTCCCCCACACCCTTTGCGTTGTACTCATCTTTAGTACACGATACCCCTAGTTAACCCCTCAGAGCCTATCCTTTTCATGGTTCTCGTGATATTTCGGTTTTCCGAATATCAATGAAGAGCATTGTTTACACCCCACCCCAAATATACACCCAAATCGCCTTAGCCTACCCCTTATGCACTCACTTTTAGTGCAAATGTTTGTTATCACCCTAAACCCTTAGTTCAATTATCTAGTTGCTTGCATAAGTTGCTAAGTCGAGTCATATCCTTTGTATACAGCTTTGGGATGATTGGGATTCATGGGAAAAGTTAAAGTTTATGAAATGACGGAAGGGAACGTTAAATTCAAATTCCTTTGTTTGCGTAATAATGTACCCCAAGTGTTTTGATCTTTTCAATTCGGGTCAAATTAGTATTAGAGTAATAAAACTCAAGTGTAGGGATATGCTTGTAAATCCCTAGTATTTTGATGTTATCTTAGAGGATGGTAGAGTAAAAGTGTATGAAAAAAAAAAAAAAAAAAAAAAAAAAAAAAAAAATAGAAAAGAAAAAAAAAAAATAGATAAAAAAAAAAAAAAAAAAAAAAAAAAAAAACAACATACGGCTACCATCCTACATCTATCTTTTAATTTATGTTTGTTTATTTCATTATCTAGAGTTTAGAGTGTCGAGTCTTGGCTTAGCAACGCCATTCTTCATATGCATTTAACATAAAGATTTTGACTTACCACCACTAAATAGCCTATCCCACCAAACCCTTATTTCCTACCGTAAGCCTAACATTACAACCCTTTAAAGACCTCTTTGATAGTCTTTCCTAGGTGCTTACGCCAAAGCGATGGAGGTTTGATCTATTCTCAAGCCTATGGTAATCTATGTACTAGGACCGGTTAATGAGTGTTTATCTTCCATTTCCTATATTGTTATATTTCATTTATACACCGAGAGAGATGTGAGTATCCAAACACCCCATGTGAGGTGCTAGTATGTAATTTCCGTGCTTGTTATGACTTTCATGGGCTTATATGTGTTGTGGACCGCTTTGAATTAATGTCGAATGACCCTAACTTACAAATCAATTGGCTAAAGCACATTTGCTTGAGGACAAGCAACAACAAGTGTAGGGATATTTGATAAGGTTTTAAAAGGTACCATTTTGAGGGTCGTTTAAGTCCTTATTTGATCACTTTTGTATCCGTTATTGCTTAATATCGCTCCTTTTCACTTTTTAGGTCTCGTGAAGGCAAAATGTCGGAATGGCACTTATTTGGACAGAAGCGCGAATATATGAAGAAAATGGCCAAAGTCGAAATCATGACACTCACAAATTTGAATGTAGAAGGCGGCGGCGGGAGATATTTGCGACGCCGTCGGAGAAAGTTGCGACGGTCGAACTCAAAACTCATGTTTTCAAGAGACGGCGTCTAGTGTAAAAGAGAGGCCGTCGCTACTCGGACGGCCTAGATGCGATCCGCACGACGCCGGTCAAGAGGACGGCCACGGACATAAGGTGACGCCGCCGCAAGGTTAACGTGCCAAGACGAAACCCACGATGGCGGCACGACGGCCACTAAACATAAGGTGACGCCGTCGCAATTGTAATCTTATATATAGAATCCGAATTTTTCAGCCTTTTGTGTGGAGAGTCTTTGGAGTAAAACCTAAAACCGAACCTAAGGTGTCTTGTACAAGATTTTAGGGTTTTAACCCTATCTTACACCAAGATAAGTCTTTGCTTCATTAATTCAATTATGTCTTTGATTATTTGTGTGTATGCTTGCATGTTCTCCATGTCCCGCTAATTTATTTGTGTGTTTGCTTAGGAAGTATGAAACTTAATTATTGAATATTGATTGGTTGTTTCTTATCTTAGTTGATTAATGATCTAGTAATGCGATAGGTCATTCGTTGTGTACTTAATGCTTGATTCATCTTTGTGAACCCTAGAGTATGATTACCGAGTGATTGTAGTCTAAAACATCCGAAGAGTGCCTTAGAGTAGGAGTCTATAATCTCTATGTGGATTTGTAGACAAGACCCTTTGGTAAGTTCAAAGAGTTAGGGAGAAACGATACCCTACAACTTAGAAACACAACGCAACTAGGAATAAGACGTGACACTCAACCATCAATAGGAGATAATTAAGGAGTAATACAAACTAAGTAAACACATCTTTAAACTATCATACGAGCACACATTAATTAGACATAGACTCCCACAACCTTAGTTTAGATAATTAGATAATAGTAGAGTAATCGGTAGAAATACCAACCCCCAAATCCAATACCCGAGATTCGTACCTTTCCATTTTCATAAAATATAAAAAGATAAAAATAATCTTCCTCAACCTTAACCTTAGCGTAGTAACTCCCTACTAGCATTCCTATTCCCTAGAGAACGATATCAATACCCGTGGCTTACCCTAATTACTACACTACAACGATTAGGTTCATTTACGCTAGCCGGATCCTTGTGGGAGGATCCGTGGGATCCGGTGATCCATTTCTTCCTTTTGTCACCACTTTCATAAAGTATTGTACCTTTCTAACCACCGATCTAAGGATCTTTCTATGTAGTTTGTCTTTGTTTTGTGTGATTCTCTAGGTTCCTCTCAAGGCAATATCACCACTTCTTGAATTCGAGCAAGCTCAAGTCCATGAGTTGCCATGTTGTCATCATCAAGACAAGTAGGCGACGCTGTGAAGGCTTCTCCGCCATAAGGAGATTGGTGTCGTGTAGTGTTTACGAACTCTAGTAGGTGAATCGGGTAGTGGAGTAGGGCAAGGAAGGTGTCCTTGTAGCCGAACCACTATAAATACTCGTGTCATGGTTATGTGCTTCTTAATCTTTATCTTTCATTACACGCTTATATATCTATCTATCAACGTCCAACATAAACAACCAAATAGATTGACATAAGTTAATCTAAATGTTTTAAAACGAAGTTTTAATTGGTAAAACTATTCAACCCCCCTTCTAGTTTTCCACATAGGGCCTATGCCCGGTTAAAGTGAAAGGTCAGAGTGATAGCGACGGGCTTACTTTCTCTTTGGTTCATCTACTAAATAGATAAGTCATTTCGCCGACTATAGCCATCGGGTGGGATGAGGCGTAAACACTTGCCACACGTGATAATGCCACATTAGATATAACAGCTTCCCTATCAATGGAAGCCTTGATGAAGAAGGTAAGTAAATACTACTTAAGAAGCACAAGCACCCTTTTGATTCACTAAGGATGAGATGGTGCAGGAGCGGGTCGATGATGACACTAGGGAAGCCTACCAACCGATAGGGAAAAATGCCATTCACTTGTTTAACTGCTAAGAATCATTTTCTTTCGATCGAGAACCGCCTACCTTTGGTGCTTTATATTTTTATATAAGGTAGTAATCCCTTAGAGGCAAGGGCGAATCGAGTTAGCATCCCGCCATTCATGCCTTGTCACCTAGGCTAGTTAGCTAATTCCTTCCAAGAAAATAGATTTTGCGATGATGCGTAATCGATCTCTTATTAGGTTATTAAAAGTTATTTCTAGAGGAATGGGTCATGGAAGACCAAGAGAAGAGAACTCAAATGAAAGGTCGATAGTGAAAGATGAACAAGAAGCCACAACTCGATGGCTAATTCATGCTTTGCCAATGAGTGATGTTATTTTACTTAATATCCCAAGTTAGGAATAAGATCACGCCTTATCCTCGCCACAAAGCGATTCAAATCTCTTTCTTACTCTTACTTAAACAATTCGCTTCCTTCCCGTGATGCATGAGATGAAGGAAAGCAAGGGCGAAAGGAAGGCTTTGACTAACTCCTTCTAGGGTGTCATTCCAAGCCTCGATGCCTATGAGACTCACAATCAAGCGTCGACCTTAGTAAGCTTTCGAAAGTAAGGACTATTTATTGTCGCATCAAGGAAAGATGAAATCTTTCTAATACTCTTTATTCCCACATTTTTGAATCCGTACGGGACCGACGGGCTCGAACTCAGACTTCCGCCTTGACAGTGATGCGTGCTCAACCGATTGAACTACAATCCTAGGAAAATGAGGTGTCTACCCACTTTTTTTCTCTTCATTCAACTATTGACTTCGCCGTGTTGTATGTAAACACGAATGATATACTATATTATATTTGAATAATTATATATCTATTTTTTAAATGCGAGAGTAGACTCATAGTGGGCTAATTCATGAATTGAATCAAATGGTTTGATTTTAAAGAGTCACGCTTTCACTTTAAAGGCCCTAAGCTAAGAAAGAGGCTTAAGTCATCGCACAAATCCGAGAAAGGGCTTTTTAGTTTTGGAATGTTCATTATGATAAGTAGTCGATTAGAGAACTCTATGTCACTACAGGTATACTCTTCCTCATGTTTCATTATTCATATTTTATGTGTTGGGACATAAATATTCTACCTATTACGATATGAATCGCCAAAGTCTTCCTACTTCTCAATTGTTCCAATCGATCCGAAAATGATAAAGAAATCAAAAGTCGTGGATCCGAATTGAATCATGATTATATAAGCTATTCTTAAGAGATTAAATATAGATGAAATCGTGGAATCTGACCTTTATTTCGTTTTTCCACGTAAGAATTCGTCGTCCGATTGAATCGCTTGTTCTCGGATGCTCCATAGGAATCCATCGCTATTCCTTTCCTCCACCAAGAAAGGTTCATTCCGAGTCACAAGAACAATCTCTCTTTTTTTATTTGAATCAATTTAAAAACTCGAGATTTCAAATTCGTAATGTTAGAAGGTCGGTATTTTATGGTCGATATCTAAGGTCGGTATATCTTTGATAGCTCGATTTAAGAGAATAAACGGACTCTTCGAGGGCTACTTAAGCTACTTTAGTGCAAACCGTAAGGACCTGAGTCATGGATGTTGGTCGAGTCTCGCTATAACTTAACAACCAAAAGCTCACAGGGAACTTCACCTCCAAGTTGGCCACGGGCAATGCCTTTGACGCCCACACCGCTGCGGCAGTGAGGGCTTTCAAGGCAATACTTTGCCAAGAGGCGGCGAGCGCAACGACCTAGCCCAAACCTACTTAAACAACCTAAAGGCTTGGCCCGGTCTCAAGGAAGAAGAAAGTCAACCTTGTAGAAAACAGATGAAGAGGTAGCCTATAGACTCAAGTGACGAGCTCGGTGAAAACTCACCCAGATTCCATGTGAGTCGGTTGACTTCGATTAGACCGGACCGACCTCAGAGGAACGTGCCACGAGGGCACCACCGATGTTGTAGATGAACCTACTAAAGACGAAATTATATCATAGCTGACCGCACCATGGGCTAGCCCCTACACCCACTGCACGAGTGGAATATTACTTAGTCAAGTAGAAAGGAACAAGGTCTTATGGCACGGTCACTATATCTTTTCTTTTTCTTTTTCTTTAGTCAACGAGATGTACGTAAGTCGACATAGCTCCATGTATATGTTCTTTTGAGCTAGAACCAATCAATAGAATGAAGTCAAATCTAGGGTAGGGCGACGAACATGGCGAAATAGGACCTGCCTATCCAAAGCCCTTCTCTTCTTCACTCAAAGGGTAATGCACCGTGCCGCCATTTGGTGGCGAACACATCAGGTCAGTAAGCTGTCGCTCACCTTGTAGACGGAGGAGATATAGAAAGTGTGTCGTGCTTGATTCATAAGATTATATAGTAGAACCAATATATTATTTCACTTAGCCCTCTCCATGACTTTCCGGACCAACCAACCGGATCCGCCCTCATAAGTCTCTCTCAAGATTTTGGAAGCAGCATGCGGAAAAATCGAGCAATGGATCTTAGAAGAATTCCACTTTTTCGCACGACTCTTTCGATTTATGCGCTAACATATGAGTTGTCTCTCTTCTTTCTTTTAATCGACACACTCGACGTAGATAACTCTGGTGGCCCCGCTCGCTCTCTCTTTCTTTAATCGACACACATGGAGGAGTTGCTCCTTAATCCGCACTACAACCAATCAAAATGTTCTCCAGATCGATATATGATGCTAAACGGAGACCAAGATACAGAGACAGGGATGCCCCTTTGTTGCCTCTTCAGACAAAAGCACTCATATGAATGATGTTAATTCCCATGTTCCTTCTAGTCTCGCTTAGTTTGAGAGCCTCCCCTCCCCGCCCTTTACTGCCTTTGCGTCATCCTCGAATTTTTTTCCGTATGTCGGGAAAATGCCTCACCTTTCTACATGCATTTTTAGAAGAATTTCCTGTCTCTATAAAATGTAGGAAAAGCCCTGTGGAAGCACAAACCAAAGGAGAGAGGAAAAGTCGAAAGGGGAAGAAGTCTAGTGCTAGTTCTTCTCGAAACTTCTTTGATTTTATCTCACTTTCATTTTAGAGTGGTTTCTTTGTTCTCTTATTTGGATTGAAAGAAAAAACATCCCTTTCTTTCTCTTCTTTTTTTTCCTTCGACAATTTCAATATGACCAATGGCCCCTAGTCAATAGGGTAAGAAAGCTACCTAAAAAGGCAAGGTGCACCTTGGATTGAACTCGACGAATGCGCTTTGCTGATAGATTTTTTAGAAGGATTCCCATTGGTAATTAAAAATAGAAAGAATAAAATTCTAAACTAAATACTAAATAAAGATGCATACGGGAAGGGGCTTTACTACTTCTTCATTCGTGAGACTAGCCTCATTACTTCCCAATGGGTGAGAGGTACACCTAACCCACCGCCCACTCATCAATCACAAAGTGTTCACCGACTTGCAGACCGATAGACCCCTATTGTATTGGAATTAGGCGCCCATCTTTTGACTATTTTCAACTAATCTCTTCAATGTTAGATTCTACTCTATGTTAGAACATTTCGTGAATGCTATTCGATCTAAGTGGTCTTATTCGTGTTCCGTGCTAGGAAGCATTACTCCTCTTTTCATTCCAAATTCAAGAATACGACCGATATGATTGATTGGTCCAGGCGCCTCTTATTACTTTTTGTATTCCCTGCTTTTCTGGATACAATCGATCCTTCTACGGTCAAATCTCAATTTATGGAAAGCCTTCGATGGCTTCCTTATGAAAACATCCATTTTTATTTGGGTATAGACGGTATCTCTTTATTCTTCGTGATATTGACCACATTTCGATCCTTATTTTCATTTTAGCGGGTTGGTCCGGTATGAGAAGTTATGGAAAGAGTATATTACAAAGATCTCTAATTCGTGAATTTCTAATGATCCCCGTGTTCCGCATGCCGGATCCTCTACTATTCTATGTTTTTCTCGAAGCGTGCTAATCCCTATGTTGTGCGGAGTCGAGCATCTTATATTCGTTGGGATAAATCTTTTCCTGCAGGGCCTCAGGCAAGAAACCCCATGGGCGCCGTCCGTCATCGTAAAGTAGTCCCCGCAAAGCTTTCGGGAAGAGGGTAGTCTTGTGTGTAAGCATAGCATTTACGGTCGAACCCGCCTAACCCAACTAAGAAGAACCGAACCCGACAAACACATCTTTTTCCTTTGGGAGGGTACTCCGAGTAGTGGTACCAGAGACCTCGACCCGCCTACTCGGGTCTTGTATAGATATGCAGAAGGGTGCTCCTAGTGTGTGTAGGGTTTTGTTTGTTCGCGAGAATGGATTCCCGTCAAGTCGGTTTGAGGGTGTGGACACACTGCGCCGAATTGCAACGGCTACAAGGGAGAAAGAAAGGAAATCAGACCACTGTGGATGGACGTAAACTCGTAAGCTACCGAGGGTGGATAATCGCTCAGGTCTTATTGTGAAAGAAAACCGCCCGCCACAAAGAAAGGGTTGCTTCCTTTGTCGCTGTCGGGAGCTCTTGGCGAGGAGACCTTAGGATAAGTTGCTAAAACAAACGGGGGATCGACCTGCTCAAGAGAATTCCAAAGAAATACTGCTATACAGTGGAGACATTTCTTTTGCCCCTTTAAAAAAAAGAAATGTGGGTAGAGTGGAGCTCGCAGAGGTTCGAGAATAGGGTAGGGTCCTCTCTTAAGATTCGAGATAAGAAAAGTTCCAAACCTTTATGCATGCACCTCCGCACAAGTGTTGCTTACAAGTTCGGCCAGGATGATTGGGAAAGATCAAAGTAATTTGAACCGCCACATCACAAGAGTAGTAGCGAAAGGTCAAGTCGGGGCCATAACATAAAGCTATTACTCACACTCTCTCTTTAGATATCTAAAAGAGAGATTCACGCGCGAGCAACCCGACCGTCGTTACATGTGCTCTACAGTCGCACTCCATCTTTCTTCCCCTTTTCTTTTGATTTGGGAAGGCGTTGCATTTGGTTCGAAGGCATGGTTTTCGTGATGTCTCGGATAGGCCCCACTAGTCCGGGGCTAGCTATCGAGTGGTTCTTTCGGGCGGAAGGCGGGCCGGGCCCTACAAGCGGGCATCTCCCGCAACGCAAGCAAAGATTGTTCGCCACCACCGAAAAGCAAAAGATTATAGAGTCCAGTTGAAAATACATGCATAGATAGTGGTCTAATGACAAGGCCGACAACTAAGCTCGGACGAGCCGATGATGCGAAAGTCTCACGTCACAGCTTCACGAGAAGGGAGTGGCTACTGCTGAGCTTCACCAATCACCACCGTCAATTCCGCTTTGGGGCCACCCCTTACTCTACCATTATTATAGGGGTATGGGTTCGAGACAAAGAAAGATCAAGGCAAGATATCGACTTTTCCTTTATACTTTACTTGGATCTGCTTTTATGCTATTAGCTATTCATGATTCTTTTCCAAACAGAACCACCGATTTACAAATTTTATTAACCATCAATTTAGTGAGCGGCGCCAAATCTTTCTACGGGTTTCTTTTTTCGCCTCTTTCGCCGTCAAAGTGCCTATGGTACCAGCTCATATTTGGTTACCAAGCTCATGTAGAGGCACCTACTGCAGATCCGTCATCTTGGTGAGAATTCTTTTAAAATGGGAGCCTATGGCTTTTAAGATTTTCAATACCTATGTTTCCAAAAGCGACACTTTGTTTCACTCTTTCATTTATACTTTAAGCCGATTGCTATAATATATACTTCCTTGACCACTTTAAGATGAGATCTTAAGAAGATCATTGCTTACTCCTCAAGAGCTCGATAAGGTTTTAAATGTACCTTTTGGGGTCGTTTAAGCCCTTATTTGATCACTTTGTATCCGTTATTACTTAATATCGCTCCTTTTCACTTTTTAGGTCTCTTAAAGGCAAATTGTCAGTAATGGCACTTATTTGGACGAAAATGCGCGATATACCAAGAAAATGGCCAAAGTCAAGAATCGAGACACTCAAGCCGAAAGACAAGCGACGGCGCCATCGCTTAAACGCGACGCCGTCGAGCATTTTGTGACGATACGAAGCCAAATTTCCTATTTTCAAGTGATGGTGTCAGCTTTAAAAGAGTAGGTCGTCGCAACTCGCACGGCCTAGATTTGATCCAGACGGCCGGAAGTCAAGAGGACGGCGTCACAACCACAAGGTGACGCCGTCGTAAGACTAACGGCCAAGACGAAACCCTAACGACGGCGACCGACGGCGCCACAAAACATAAGGTGACGCCGTCGCACATGTAATCTTATATATAGAATCCGAATTCTCAATATTAGAGTAGTCTTTTGGGTAAAACCTAAACCGAACCAAGGCTGTCTTTGTACAAGATTTTAGGGTTCCAAACCCTATCTTACATCAAGATAAGTGTTTTACTTCATTAATTCAATTATGTCTTTGATTATTTGTGTGTATGCTTGCATGTTCTCAATGTCCGCTAATTTACTTGTGTGTTTGCTTAGGAATATGAAACTTAATTATTAAATATTGATTGGTTGTTTCTTATCTTAATTGTTAATGATCTAGTAATGCGATAGGTCATTCTTTGTGTAATTAATGCTGATTAATCTTTGTGAACCTTAGGCTATAGCACTTAGAGCGGTTGTAGGCTAAACCATCCAAAGAGGGCCTTAGAGTTAGAGTTTATAATCCCTAGTGGGTTTTGTTGACGAGACCCTTTGGTAAGTTCAAAGAGTTAGGATAAACGCATACCCTACGACTTTAGACACACAACGCGATTAAGAATAAGGACGCTACAATTCAACTACCAATAGGAGATAATTAAGGAGTAATAAAACCTAAGTAAACACATCTTTAAACTATCATACGAACACACAATAATTAGACATAGACTACCCATTAGTTTAGATAATTAGATAAGTAGAAGTAATCGGTAGAAATACCAAAACCCCAAATTCAAACCCCGAGATTCAGACCTTTCCATTTCCTAAAAAACATAAAAAGATAAAAAATAATCTTCCTCAACCCCAACCTTAGCGTAGTAACTTCTCACTAGCATTCCTATTCCCCAGAGAACGATATCAATACCCTGGCTTACCCTAATACTACACTACAACGATTAGGTTCATCGCCTAGGTGTTATAAAACTGCTCAAGAAAAGGAAGTTCCTTTGACCTCAACGACGCGTAGCGTTATCAAGTTTTTGGCGCCACGCCGGAATAGAATAGCTAGTTAGTAGTCCACCTCGCTTAGGTTTCTTTGCTTGATTCCTATCAAGTAAATTTTTCTCATTTTTAGCTTTCGTTGTCTATCCCCTTCTTCGTGACCTTTGTTCGTAACACCATCACTTTTCATCATGGAAGGTGATAACCAACCACCATTCATCAACCTACCACCAAATGACCCGCCAAGAGCCCGTACTCTTGGTGAATACTTCATAAAGTGATGAGTGTCTAAATACTCATCATTTTTAGTACAATCTAAACTGTCTAAAACTCATCATTTTGCACAATCTAAACTCAAACACTCAAAATGCATCAAAATGATGAAAATATCACAAATCGTTGTTTTATGTGTTTTAAATGCAAAAGATCAAAATCGATGAAAATGATTCAAGTTTGCAAAATTGGCGCTTTAGTCCCCAAGTTTTAAAAGTTGTCAAATCTAGTCCTGGAATTCAAAATGTGAAGTTTTGTCATTCAAGGTCCCTGAAATATTCTAAGTTGTTAAAATTGGTCCTTGAATGATTCTTTGGTCAAATGGCGGAAAAGGTCCTTAAAGTTTGAAAAATTGCAAAATTAGTCCTTGGATTTCTAAAATGGAATTTTATGCAAAAGTGGTCCTTGTACTATTCATTTATGTCAAGTTTGGTCCTTGTGAGAAGTTTGAAAAGTGGCAAGTTCAGTCCCTCATGTTTGGTGATTTACAATTTTGGTCCTTGTATACTATATCCAAACCTGATCCTCTTTAATATACAAAGCCCAAATCCAATCCATTTAATATCCAAGCCCAACCACATGAACCCCTAGAGCCCAACTCAATACATTTCACCCTTGACACAATCCATTTTGACCTCCCCGCTTAATATTAACCCCTTGGTCAACGAAAGTCAAACGGCGCCAAAATACCGCCAACACTGCTCATCTCCTTCACACACTGAAACCAAAACCACCATGGTTTTCCATGATTTTCAACACCACCCTCACCTTACCTTGTCCCTCCACCTCCACTAACACCAAAACTCTTAATTGATTGAAACCAACCCCATTAATACTCAAACCTCGCTATGAAGAATTTGGCGCCAAAATCCACTTGGACGGTTTTGATGCATTTCAATGATCCAATGGCTCGTAGTGGTGGAAACAATCGAGATATCAAGAGAGTCTCAAAAGTCTATAAAAGTGTGAGAGAAGCAATGTATCAAATCATCTAGTGTAAAATTTAAGTTTCTATGTCGTTTTAGTTAATTTTCAAGTTTCAGTGTATGTTTAAGTTTCCAAATACTTTTTTAAGTTTCTTAGTGTATTTTTAATCCTTTCCAAGTAATAAAATTCTAGTTTCAAGTTCCATTTTCAGTTTATGCAAATTTCGTTTCAAAATTTCATGAATGATCAAATGTTGTTTGTAGATGTTATTATGGATTGAATAAGCCACATAAGCTCCTAGATAGCTTATAAAAGCTTTTAGAAACACTAAAATTCGCTTTAGAAGCAAAAAGCAAAATCACCAAAATCCAAATAAATAGTTGAAAAATAAAAATCATTGAAATGGTGTTCACAAATGGAGCAGGTAAATCTTGATGGCTTGGGTTAGAAGCTTAGTGGTAAGCTAATAGGGTGTTGATTGGTCCTTGTTCTCGCTTTGAGCTTGGATAGCCATTTGTAAGCCATTTGCTCATTTTTAGCATTTCACTGTTTTAGTTATTTCATAGCTTAAATTTTTGTGTTTTATTGTTAATTAGTCTTAGTTAAGTGTAGTTAAACATTAAAATCAGTTGTTGTTCTTTTAAATTTGTGGTTTATAAAATTTAGTTTTAATAAAAAATAGCATCATGGTCAATTCTTAGTTTTATGTTGTTATTATGGTTGGTTTATGTTCATTTAGTCTTATTATGATAATATAAGTTCTCGCAATCGGTTTCATGGTTGTAATTTGTGATTTGCTTTGAAAAAGTTACAAATCGCCTCATAAAAGGTGTTTGGTTTAACTTGTTTCATCAGGGTTAGAGTTTGTGTTCTTGGTTGATCTCGAGTCACACTAGTCCTTTATAACTCAAATAAACCATAAAAACCAGTGTTCATTCATCAAAAGTCAAAATTGCATTTAATCTCATCTCGTCTTGTTCATCGTTGGAACTTCATGTTTAATGATCATGATTTTGTGTTTATAAGTTGTTAATGTTAATCAAATCAGTCTTAATATACCTTAAAACAACATATTCAAAGGTAGAATCGATCAAAGTTCACTTTGTCAAACTTTTAGTTTAAATCAAAAGTCAAATTCTCATTTGGTCGTTTTGAATAAACTTTAGGATTTCATTGAGTGTTCAATATTGAGTTTTAGTTTAAAAGCTTTTGGGATATCAAAGTTTGGTTGCTAAACAAAATTAGAAAATGCTAGTTCTCCTTTAATCGCCTTTTAAGTGCTTAATTACTAGCTTATTTTGAGTACCGTCTTGAAAACCATGCTCTGTGCGCATATTGGGTGGTCCAACTTGATAAGCTTGCATAGAGCTTATTAGTTGCTCAAATCTTGTAATTTTGGTTCTTTGGGTAGTGACCTAGCCTTCTTTGGGTCCCAAGTTTGGTTTTACATTTTGAAGCTTAATAGCTAGGGTCATGCACTTAGCTTCGCTTTGTCCCAAAACTCAAGATCAACCTGCCTCGACTGAAATGAGCAAAGATTTGGTGTCATCTTTATAAGCTCACCAAAAGCTCTATAGTTGTCCATAGCTTGTAATTCTTAGCTTTTTGGAATACCAGCCAAGCCTTCTAGAGGTGTCAAGCTTAAGTTTTCACTTTTTAGCTTGTTTGGTAGGGCTGCAACAAGCCTCAACCTTGTCCCATATCTGTCCAATTCTCAGTTTTATCAAAGTGCTTATTTGCTTATTCCAGCTTTTCAGTGTGCTTATTTGTGTTTTCTAGCTTAGTATTAGTAGCTTATAGTTTGTTTTAGCTTATTCCACCTTTGGTTTTAATTTTGAACCTTGTTTGAGCTTAAAACACCATAATAAGCTCATTCTCAAAACTGTTGGCTTATAAGCTCATCAAACTGCTTATTTGTGATTTGTAAAATTTTTGTTTTTGTAAAAGTTTCATAATATCAGTAGTTAAGTAGTTTTCAAAAAGAAAATCCAGAAAAAGATCAATTTAAATTCAGTGATAGCATTTATTTAATAGTTTTAGCTTTTGATTTTTCTTTTCAGCTTATTAATAAGCAAATCTTGTTTTTATACTTTTCTTAGTTTTCTGTCATCATATAGTATTTTTAGAAAAGTTTCATAATTTTCCTAATCTTTTAGTATTTATTATAATTTTAAATAGTTAAAAGTATTAAATAATTAGTAATAAATAATTAAAAGCATAAAAATATCTTTTCGCTTTTAAAATTAGTTTTATCATATTTTAGATTTTTCCAAGTTAAAATTTTATTTTTCCGTGTTTATTTTATATTTTCTAGTATTTAAGTGTATTTTAAATAATAATTAATTAGTAATAATTAGATAAAAAGTGTGAAAAATATATTTTAATTTTAAAATTAGTTTTATAATATTTTAGATTTTTCTAAATCATAATTTTATTTTTCTAGCCTTATTTTGTATTTTCTTCTATTTTAGAGTATTTATTAAATAGTTAAAATAGTTTTAATTAATAATAATTAAATAAATAGTTGTAAAAATAATTTTCCTTTTCTAATAATTTTCTTTTATTTTAGGATTCCAAAATGTTATTTTCATATTTTTAGGTCTTTTATTTCTTAGATTTCACTTTTTATTTTGTACGATATCGTAGTTTTTAAACGTAAGTTTTACGCTTCTTTTATCCGATTGTTGTGCTTTCCAATTCGCTTTCCATTCCATTCCAATCAATCGAGTGTAATTTCTCATCCAAAACCTTTACCGATCACTATCCTTAGTGATCACTCTATCATCTGAATTAGTTTTGACACACCATCGAGTCTCCGGGGACTAAACGACCCGGAATTCATTCTATTCTCCGTGACTTCATTGTATTTGTGTTTTAAGCGCTTTAAGCTTCTTACGGTTAGCCATTCACAAGTGGCTAGCTTGTGTGAGGTAGCTTGACTGCTTAAAGACAGATCAAATTTTAGCGCCACGCACGGGAGGCTTTAGCGTGTGTTTAGCCATTTTCGCACCCATTCTTGCACATAACCCACCATTTGTAAAAGTTTTTGTAAAGTTATAAAAATATCAAAAGTTCATTAACACTTTTCCTAAAGTGTTAAAACACCAAAAAATATAAAACAACAAAACAATCGTAACGCGTTTTCTATCTTGTATTGTCTTTAAGGTGATTCTTAAAACAAAAATAAAACAAAGACGATTTGGTTAAACGAGACGATACCAAAAATATTGTCCAAAAGTTTTTAAACCCATTTGCACAAATCTTACCTACGCCTTTTCGGTGGTACTTAATATATACATAAAATCAACCACCGCAAATCAAGGCAAGACACCTACTAACCTGGGGTGTGACCATAATAAGTTCCCGAACATCGATTTAAAACTTGCCTTTGTGTCCTTGTGATTTGGTGTACCTTTTTCAAAGAAGCCATTTCATTTGTGATTATTGGTTAAGTTCACTTGTCGCTTTGCCTCATTTGTTTTGAAAATTGATTTTATACTTAGTGCATGCGCACTGCTCTTCCGCTCTACAAGTCCACTTTCCGAGCTTGAAAGATTCCTCGTGAGACGAGGGACGCTCGCTCCTTCACCGTGATCGAGGAACGCTCACCACCACCACCACCGTCGAAATGGCGTAAGACAAGCCCATGAATGAGCTTCTCCAAGCACCCATCGAGGGTTACGGAGATGCTATTGTTGTCCCAAACCATCGTGGTCGACACCTTCGAGCTCAAACCGGGTTGCTTAATCTAGTAACCCAAAGCCAATTCTATGGTTTTGAGCGGATGATCCTCATGCACACATTCGATGGTTTAACAAGATTGCATCTACCATCAAGTACAAGAATGTCCCACATGAAGCTATCAAGCTTCTTCTGCTCCCATTTTCTGTAGGACAAGCCCGAATTGGCTTGAGAAACAACCCCTCGCTCTATCGAGACATGGGAAGATCTAGTCACCAAGTTCGTTAACGAGTTCTATCCTCCATCCCGAACCACAAGTCTTAAGAATGAGATAATGAAATTTTCTCGAGATTTGATGAATCATTCGGGAGGCATGGGATCGTTATAAAGAGTTGCTTCGCAAGTGTCCGCATCATGGTTTTACCGAGTTAATGCAAATGGATACTTTCTATAATGGTCTCAACCGCACCAATCAAGACTCTTTGAATGCCTCCGCGGAGGTATTTCCTTGAGCAAGACCACAAAAGAGGCCTTGCAAATCATTGAGAACAAATCTCGTGTCCGCCTCTTTCCGAGCAAAGACATATCGCCTCATGTCGGACCTTCTTCTTCTTCATCTCCCGTGAGTACATCTAGCACCGATGCTAAGATTGACAAACTCACGATATTGTTCAGCTTTGGTTCTTGCTAACCAAAGAAAGTGACCTTCACTCGCACACCAACACATGGTGAAGTGAAGAAAGTCGAGAGTTGTGTTACTTGTGGTGGTCCTCATGCATACTACAATTGTACCGCCACCGATGGTAGTCCATTTGAAGCCAATGCTCTAGCCGGTAGTTCACATCAAGGAGGTAATCAATACCGCCCTCAAATGAACCACACTACCGTGCTAACACTAATCGTGCACCACCCGGTTTTAACCGTAATCATAACATGCAAACCGAATCGTAACCAACCTAGAATGAACCAAGGTTATCAAAACCAAGGTAATTTCTATCCCGCACCCAATCAAGGTTTCCAACATCAAGGAAACCTTAATCAAAACAATTTCAATCGAGGGAATCAATTTCATGGAATATGAATCCTAATCAAGGAAATTTTCAAAACCAAGGCTATAATCAAAACATACGAGCCTCAAATTATCCCTCCATCCACCTCCCGCCATTGTTCCTCCAGACCATCATCCGATGAGTTATTGAAGCAATTCATGAAATCCCAAGATGAAATGAACAGTTGTTGGTCACCGATTGTCGATCTTAAGAAGTCTTTAAATGATCAACCCTCGGGCTCAGGAAAACTTCCGAGCAACACGATCGCTAACCCGAGGGGCGATGCAAAGGCGATCACAACCAGAAGTGGTGTTTCATATGATGGACCTGCTGTTCCTACTACCTCTTCTTCTTCTCTCCCAAAGGTAGTGGAAAGTGAACCTCCGACACACAATGGACCTACGACTCCAATGCCTCCTCCACCTGTGGCAATGAGTCAAGTTACCAAGGATACAACGGACAAGGTGCATTATTCAAGCCCACGGTATCAAGACACGCCCTACCTTCTAGTCCAACCTCAAGTTGTCCGAAACCCAAGTCAAATCAAGGAGTTGTTTTGAACCTCCTGTAGCTCTGCTGAAAATCGAATCCAAATCTTCTATTCCTTACCCATCACGCTTGAATGAGCAAAGCTCCGAGAAAGCTACCATCAAATGGACAAATTTTTCCAAATTTTCCAAGAGTTACATTTTGACATAAGCTTTATGGATGCTATCATGTCGATGCCCAAGTTTGCATCAACTCTCAAACACATGTTAAGCAATAAGGAAAAGTCGTTTGAAATGGCAAAACTCCTCTTAACGAGAACTCGCCGCCAGCTATTCCAAGAAGCTTCCGAAAAGCTTGGAGATCCCGGGAAATTTCTCTTACCTTGTGTATTCCCAAGAATGGTTGAATGCTTTGCCCTAGCAGATCTTGGTGCAAGCATAAACCTTATGCCTTATTCAAGATGGAAGAAACTTTCTTCCGGAACTTACTCCTACATGCATGACTCTCGAGCTTGCGATCGTTCCATATCCCGTCCTCTTGGCATTGCCGAGGACGATTTGTGAAAGTAGGAAAGTTCCATTTTCCACCGACTTCGTGGTTGTTGATTTTGATGCCGATCATCGGGTTCCTCTCATTGTTGGTCGAGGATTCCGAGAACGGGCCGTGCTCTCATTGATGTATTTGAGCAAGAAATCACATTACGTGTTGGTAATGAAGTCACACCTTTAACCTTGATCAAACTTGAGGTACTCCGCAAACTATGATTCTCGAGTCGGTTAACCGAATAGATATCATTGATGTTGCTTCAAGAGTACTCTCAAGAAGTTCTTGGTTATTCTCATAATTCGTGAGTGGGGATCCCACCACATCTTCTCAACCTATCATAGCCAATTCTACTCCTTCCTCACTCCGCTTGAGGGAAGCGACTTCATCTTAGATGAGATTGAAGCATACTTGGCTAGTGATTCTGCTCCATGGGAAATTGATCACGCCCAATTGACATTGAGGGACATACTTCTCATTGAGAAGTTGCTCAATGGTGATCCATCATCAACCCTCACTCTAGTGATTCAATTCTCGATAAGATTAATCAAATGAGATTAACTGAGGGAGATATTCTTCTAAAGAAATTGTTAAATCAGACACTTCTCCTCCTCTCCTCCCGTCAAGCTTCATAACAAGGAAGTCAAGTCGCTTGAGAAAACTCAAGAATTTCCCGAGGTTGAGCTTAAGGACTTACCTCCTCATCTCGAGTATGCATTTCTTGAAGGTGATGATAAATTACCATTATTGCTCGAGATTTGAGTAAAGATGAAAAAGTCGCTCTCATAAAGGTCTTGAAGTCACACAAGCAAGCAATTGCTTGGAAACTCTCCGACATTAAGGGTATCAACCCCGAGTTTTGTACTCACAAAATCTTGATGGAGGATGACTTTAAACCAGTTAGCTCAACATCGAGAAGAGTGAATCCAAAAATCCATGATGTTATCAAACAAGAGGTTATCAAACTTCTTGATGCGTGATTGATTTACCCGATCTCGATAGTCCTCGGTTAGCCCAATTCATTGTGTTCCTAAAAGGGTGGCATAATCATTGTCACAAATGAAGATAACGAGTTAATTCCAACTCGATTGGTAACGGATGGCGTGTGTGCATTGACTATCGTAAGTTGAATGACGCCACCAGAAAGACCATTTTCTCTACCCTTTATGGACCAAATGCTTGAGAGATTAGCAGGAATGAATACTATTGTTTCCTTGATGGTTTCTCGGGTTATTTTCAGATTCCATTGATCCACGTGATCAAGAGAAGACCACATTCACCGCCCATACGGAACTTTTGCCTACAAACGATGCCTTTTGGCTTATGTAATGCTCCCGCACGCTCCAACGATGTATGATGGCCATTTTCCACGACATGATCGGGAAACAATGGAGGTGTTTATGGATGACTTCTCGGTCATTGGGATTCTTTTCAAACATGTCTCCCATTTAGAAAA
The DNA here is from genome assembly GCA_022545495.1 of Chrysanthemum lavandulifolium. Classification (NCBI taxonomy): domain Eukaryota; kingdom Viridiplantae; phylum Streptophyta; class Magnoliopsida; order Asterales; family Asteraceae; genus Chrysanthemum; species Chrysanthemum lavandulifolium. Next base: position 231,322,120 of record CM040238.1, on the reverse strand, counting down.
ATGCTTCAAAGGTGTGAAGACACCAATCTTTGTCTAAATTGGGAGAAAAGCCACTTTATGGTCAAAGAAGGCATAGTCCTTGGCCATAAGATTTCAAAAAACGGATTGAGGTAGATAGAGCAAAAGTCGATGTTATTGCTAATTACCTCATCCTACTACCGCCAAAGGTATTAGGAGTTTTTAGGTCATGCCGGTTTCTATCGCAGATTCATACAAGATTTTTCTAAAATCGCCCTACCTATGACCCATCTTCTTGAAAAGGATGCTCCTTTATCTTCTCACCCGAGTGCATCAAAGCTTTTGAAACATTGAAGAAAAAGCTATCAAGCACCCATTCTCGCTGCTCCCGATCGACTTGCCTTTTGAGCTCATGTGCGATGCAAGTGATTTTGCTATCGGTGCAGTCTTAGGGCAACGAGAAATAAGCATTTTCACCTATCCACTACGCAAGTAAGACTATGACCAAGCTCAAACTCATTACACCACCACGTAAAAAGAGCTATTAGCCGTGGTGTATGCATTTGAGAAGTTTCGCCAGACTTAATCTTGACCAAATGCGTGGTGTATACGGATCACTCGGCTCTCAAATATCTCTTTGCAAAACAAGATGCAAAGCCGAGATTGCTTCGTTGGATTCTCCTCCTCCAAGAATTTGATATCATTATACGTGATAAAAAGGAGCCGAGAATCTAGTCACGATCATCTCGTCTGATTAGAAAACCTCACCAAGATGTTTTCGAGAAAAGGAAATAAATGAAACATTTCCTCTCGAGACACTCAATGCGGTTTCTTTTCGTGGAACTCTACTACCCCATGGTTTGTCGACTTTGCAAATTACCATGCGGTAACTTCATTGTGAAAGGGATGTCGACCCAAAGAAGAACAAATTCTTCAAGGATGTTAAACATTATTTCGGGACGACCCTACTTGTTCAAAATCATGCGGATCAAGTCATCCGACGGTGTGTTTATGGACGTGAAGCTATTGACATTCTCACAGCTTGCCATGTTGACCCACCGGGGCCATCATAGTCCAAACTACACCGCCAAAAGGTGTTTGATTCCGGTTTTATTGGCCCACAATCTATAAGGATGCCCACGATTTTGTCAAAGTCTCGTGACGCTTGTCAACGTCACGGAAATATATCTCAAAGAAATGAAATGCCACAAAATGCCATTCAAGTTTGTGAGATATTTGACATCCGGGGTATTGATTTTATGGGCCATTTCCTTCGCCTCGTGGAAACAAGTACATACTCGTGGCGTGACTATCTGTCAAAATGGGTTGAAGCAAAAGCTTTACCTACCAATGATGCCCGAGTTGTTGTGAAGTTTTGAAATCTCTTTTGCCGTGTTTGGAACTCCGAGAGCGATAATCGATCGTGGTACACATTTTGCAATGACCAATTTGAAAGAGTCATGCAAAAGTATGGTGTTACCCACCGCCTCTCTCATCGCATACCACCCCAAACAAGTGGGCGTGTGGAAGTTTCAAACCGTGGTATTAAAAGAATTCTTGAAAGGACAAGAGGCGAAAATCGTGCATCCCGGTCGGATAAACTAGATGACGACTGGCCTTCCAGACAATTTTACAAAACACCCATCGGTGTACTCCATACAAGCTAGTGTATGGAAAGGCATGTCATCTTCCGATTGAGCTAGAGCACAAGGCTTATCGGGCCTTAAAACATGCAAACTTCGATATTCGACAACCGGTGATCATAGAAAAGTTCAAATGAATGAATTAAATGAACTCCGTGATCAAGCTTACGAGAACTCTTTGATCTATAAACAAAAGACAAAGAAGATTCATGACTCTAAAATCAAGAACCGCGTTTTCAACGTTGGTGATCGAGTCCTTCTTTTCAATTCAAGATTGAAGATTTTCTGAAAGCTCAAGTCCCGCTGGTCCGGTCCATTTACTATCGCTAAGGTTTATCCTTATGGCACCATTGAGTTATCTCAACCCGATGGTCCTAATTTTAAAGTGAATGGTCATCGAGTGAAGCATTACTTTGGAGAGGACATTCCCCCGTGGTTGTCCCGGATCTACAAACTTTCCCCATGAACCAATGAATGCGGGATCGAGTCAAGCTAATGACTCGGTAATCAAAAACATTAGCACACACCATATGGGTTTTCACCCATATTTCGCCTTCTTCTCTTTCTACCACCCTAGTGCGGGGAGTTGCCCACACCGTTGTATATAAAATCTTTTCATAAAAAAAAAAAAAAAAAAAAAAAAATCACTTTCAAAATAATGGCCGTAGTATTTCCCTTTACGTTTTTGTTTCGCATAACCGCCGGTACTTTGAATATTGAGGCAATATTCATTTCTAAGTGCTGGGGAATTCTCACGAATTTTATCATATATTATCCGCCCAATTCCTGCTTTTGGCCAAAATTTTTTTTGAGTAAGTGTTTTCACTTACTCATTTGGTTATCATCCGCCATGTCTAATAGACAAAAGGATTGGCTAATCCAGAGCAAACGGCTCTTGGTAAAGATTTCTCAAATCCGCTTATATGGCTTGCAATTTGCCCAAAATTGTATGGTTCTCAACTCACCATATCCTAAAAAGTGAAGAGTTGGCTAGCCCGCAAGGTTATGGCTTGTGGTAAAGGCGAAGGAAAATCCATAATTGGTATTCACCACCAAAGATAATTCGATAATTTATCTAAGAGTTGGCTAGTCCAGAGCAAACGGCTTCGTAAAGACACATCAAATCCGTTATATGGTTTATGATTTGCCAATAAATCGATGGTTATCGTTGTACCATAGTTCTTACTTGAATCGAAACATTTGGCTACCCGTAGTGATGGCTTTTGGTAAAGAGTTTTAAAATCCATTAAAGATCTAAATCATTGCTAGGGACTAGCAATATCTCGATATGGGGATTGATGAGTGTCTAAATACTCATCATTTTGTACAATCTAAACCGCAAAATCATCCGAAAACACTCAAAATGCATCAAAATGATGAAAATATCACAAATCGTTGTTTTATGTGTTTTAAATGCAAAATATCAAAATCGATGAAAAATGATTCAAGTTTGCAAAATTGGCGCTTTAGTCCCCAAGTTTTAAAAGTTGTCAAATCTAGTCCATGGAATTCAAAATGTGAAGTTTTGTCATTCAAGGTCCCTGAAATATTCTAAGTTGTTAAAATTGGTCCTTGAATGATTCTTTGGTCAAATGGCGTGAAAGGTCCTTAAAGTTTGAAAATTGCAAAAATAGTCCTCGATATCTAAAATGGAATTTTATGCAAAAGTGGTCCTTGTACTATTCATTTATGTCAAGTTTGGTCCTTGTGAGAGCTTTGAAAAAGTGGCAAGTTGGTCCTCATGTTTGGCGGATTTGCAAATTTGGTCCTTGATATAATATAAACCAAACCGGACACCAATTTAATATCAAAGCCCAAATCCAATCCATGGCCCAACATACCTTATCCCAAGCCCAATGACCACATTGAACCTTGACCCTAGCCCCACTCACAATACATTTTGACCCCACAACCCATTTTGACCCCCTGCTTAATATTACTCCCCGGTCAACGAAAGTCAAACGGGCAAAAATACCGCCAACACTGCTCATCTCCCACTCAAACAAGTCGAATCCCAAAACCACCATGGTTTTCCATGATTTTCCCACCCCTCACCTTACCTTGTCCCTCCACCTCCACTAACACCAAAAACTCTTAATTGATTGAAACCAACCCATTTAATACTCAAACTCGCTATGAAGAATTTGGCGCCAAAATCCACTTGGACGGTTTTGATGCATTTCAATGATCCAATGGCTCGTAGATGGTGGGAAACAATCCGAGATATCAAGAGAGTCTCAAAAGTCTATAAAAGTGTAGGAGAAGCAATGTATCATCATCATCTAGTGTAAAATTTAAGTTTCTAAGTCGCTTTTAGTTAATTTTCAATTTTCCAAGGTATGTTTAAGCTTTTGAAATTTGTTTTTAAGTTTCTTAATGTACTTTTAATCTTTATCAAGCATAAATTTCTAGTCTCAAGTTCTATTTTCGCTTATGCAAATTTCCATGTTCAAAATTTCATAATGATCAAATGTTGTTTGTAGATGTTATAATGGATTGATATAGCCACATAAGCTCCCTAGATAGCTTATAAAAGCTTTTAGAAACACTAAAATCGCTTTAGAATCAAAAGCAAAAATCACCAAAATCCAAATAAATAGTTGAAAATAAAAATCGCTTGAAATGGTGTTCACAAGTTGAGCAGGTAAATCTTGATGGCCTTGGGTTAGAAGCTTAGTGGTAAGCTAATAGGGTGTTGATTGGTCCTTGTTCTCGATTTCGCTTGATAGCCATTTGTAAGCCATTTGCTCATTTTTATATTTCACCGTTTTGATTATTTCATAGCTTAAATCTTTGTGTTTTATTGTTCATTAGTCTTAGTTAAGTGTAGTTAAACATTAAAATCAGTTGTGTTGTTCTTTTAAATTTGTAGTTTATAAAAATTTAGTTTTAACAAGAAAATAGCATCATGGTCAAGTTCTTAGTTTTATGTTGTTGTTACCGTTGGTTCATGTTTATTTAGTCTTATTAAGTGATACTATGAAGTCGAAATCGTTTCATGGTTTAATTTGTGATTTGCTTTGAAAAGTTACAAATCACCTCATAAAAGGGTGTTTGGTTTAACTTGACCATAGCGTTACTTGTTTGTGTTTTTTGTTGTTCCGTGTTCATACTAGTCCTAATAACTCATATCAACCATAAAAACAAAGGTTGTTTCATCAAAAGTCAAAATTCCATTTAATCTCATCTTTTTGCTCACTGTTGGAATTTAATGTTTCATGATCATGATTTTGTGTTTATAAGTTGTTAAAATTACTCAAATCAGTCTTAGTATACCTTAAAACAACATATTCAATGCTTAGAATCGGATCAAAGTTCACTTTGGTCAAACTTTTAGTTTAAATCAAAAGTCAAATTCTCATTTGGTCGTTGAATAAACTTTGGGATTTCACCGAGTGTTTAATATTGAGATTTAGTTTATAAGCTTTTGGATTATCAAAGTTTGGTTGCTAAACAAAATTAGAAAATGCTAGTTCTCCTTTAATCGCCTTTTAAGTGCTTATTTTCTAGCTTATTTTGAGTACCGCTTGAAAACCATGCTCAGTGCATAGCTAGGGGTCCAACTTGATAAGCTTGCATGAGCTTATTAGTTGCTCAAATCTTGTAATTTTTGGTTCTTCGGGTAGTGACCTAGCCTTCTTTGGGTCCCAAGTTTGGTTTTTCATTTTGAAGCTTAATAGCTAGGGTTGCACTCTAGCTTCGCTTTGTCCCAAAACTCAAGATCAACCGCCTCACTGAGTGAGCAAAGATTTGGTGTCATCTTTATAAGCTCACCAAAAGCTCTATAGTTGTCCATAGCTTGTAATTTTAGCTTTTGGAATACCACCAAGCCTTCTAGAGGTGTCAAGCTTAAGTTTTCACTTTTAGCTTGTTTGGTAGGTCGCAACAAGCCTCAACCTTGTCCCATATCCGTCCAATTCTCGCTTTATCAAAGTGCTTATTTGCTTATTCCAGCTTTTCAAAGGTGCTTATTTGTGTTTTCTAGCTTAGTATTAGTAGCTTATAGTTTGTTTTAGCTTATTCCACCTTTGGTTTTAATTTTGAACCTTGTTTGAGCTTAAAACACCATAATAAGCTCATTCTCAAAATGCTGGCTTATAAGCTCATCAAACCGCTTATTTGTGATTTGTAAAATTTTGTTTTTGTAAAAGTTTCATATTTTCAGTAGTTAAGTAGTTTTCAAAAGAAAATCCAAAAACATCAATTTAAAATCAGTGATAGCATTTATTTAATAGTTTTTAGCTTTTTGATTTTTCTTTTCATCTTATTAATAAGCAAATCTTGTTTTTATATTTTTCTTAGTATTCTCATCATCATATAGTATTTTTAGAAAAGTTTCATAATTTTCTAATCTATTTAGTATTTATTAAAATTTTAAATAGTTAAAAGTATTAAATAATTAGTAATAAATAATTAAAAAGCATAAAAATATCTTTTCGCTTTAAAATTAGTTTTATCATATTTTAGATTTTTCCAAGTTAAAATTTTATTTTCCAGGTTTATTTTATATTTTCTAGTATTTAAGTGTATTTTAAATAATAATTAATTAGTAATAATTAGATAAAAAGTGTGAAAATATATTTTAATTTTAAAATTAGTTTTATAATATTTTAGATTTTTCTCAATCATAATTTTATTTTTCTAGCCTTATTTTGCATTTTCTTCTATTTTAGAGTATTTATTAAATAGTTAAAATAGTTTTTAATTAATAATAATTAATTAAATAGTTGTAAAAATAATTTTCCTTTTCTAATAATTTTCTTTTATTTTTAGGTTTCCAAAATGTTATTTTCATATTTTTAGGTCTTTTATTTCTTAGATTTCACTTTTTATTTTGTACGATATCGTAGTTTTAAACGTAAGTTTTACGCTTTTTTATCCGATTGTTGTGCTTTCCAATTATGTATTCCATTCCATTCCAATCAATCAAGAGTGTAATTTCTCATCCAAACCTTTACCGATCACTATCCTTAGTGATCACTCTATCATCTGAATAAGTTTTGACACACCATCGAGTCTCCGGGACTAAACGACCCGGAATTCATTCTATTCTCCGTGACTTCATTGTATTTGTGTTTTAAGCGCTTTAAGCTTCTACGGTTAGCCATTCACAAGTGGCTAGCTTGTGTGAGGTAGCTTGACTGCTCAAGACAGAGGGGACAAACCAAAGAATTCACTTCCAATGATTTTTCATGGCCCCACCCCACGGTCCTAACCAACAAAACATCAAGGATGTTGCAAAACCTAGTTGCATTCCAAGAAGCCCAAATAGCTAAGCTCTCGACCGCTTTAACCAACAACAAGTCGAAATGGATAGAAGATAGATAACCTTGAAAGCCATGACCACAGTGATAGGAAGGTTAATGCTATCTCAACTCCGAGCCTTCCTGTAGAGATTAAGGACCCAAGTAAGTTAGCTACGCATGTTCAATTCACAATACCATCACCTTAGTGAAACCTAATAGAACAAATGACGAAGAGGACCATACATGAGACTAATGAAACAACCGAGAAGTAGATGAAGCGTATAATGACTATTTCAATAAGTTTCCTACGGAAGAAGATCTATCTCGCCACCCTCACTTAGTACGTGACCTCTGCACATGTATGTTAGGAAAAGCCCTAGAATCAAGTTTGGGAACCCTTGGAATCTTAACATACCATGTTGCATAGGACACCTTTTTGGTCAAAGGCCTACATTGATCGCAAGTCCCCAATCAACATAATGACTAGCACCTACTACAATTTGGTAATGAAGAAGCCTATTCCAACCAGGCAAGATCCCGATGATCCTAGTGTTAGTTGCAATTTTCTTGGAAGAGTTATGGACCCGCCCATTTATGTGGTAGTTTCATGCTTCCTACGGACTTCATAATTGTGGATGATATTAGTACAAACCATAGATCCTAGTTTGTCCCACGCTATTCTAGGAAACCTTTCATAGAAAAACACCGATGACTTATGATCCTTCATTAGAATAGTGCGATTCAAGGATGAGAACGACGACATAGCTTACCAAATGCCGCTTAAGATTGAGAAGTTTTCATCACTCTAATGATGAAAAGGAACTTAAACTGTCCTTCTATCATAGGAATGAGGAAGATAAAGAAAAAGGTAGATTATGTTATGGCTAAGATTTTCGGATTCTATAAGGATTGCTTAAACCTAGGACCGAAATATAGGACCGAGTGGGGAGAGGACGAACTCTTAGAGAGGTGCATCATAGGCACTTCTACAACATGGAATCCCAATGAGACCGCCATAAGAAAGAACATGGCGGTAATGAAGTTAATGAGAGTACGACTACGAGTCTAGCTACAAGACTCTTAAATAAAGAAAAGCTTCATGAGGCAACCCATGCTTAATTGTTTGTTGTTAGTGTCATATATCTTTATTGATCGCTTATTCTCATGTCAAATTTGTAAAATGCTTTATTTTGTTTTTAACCTCGCCTTAATTGCATATAAAGGTATTTTACATAAAGGATAAGTGTAGGAGGATTACACACGTTTCAAAAGAAACGTAAACATGAGAATAGCAATTCATTAAAAGATATATATGTGTTTGTTCGAAATCAAATGCTTGTATCGAAGTCATAATGGATGTTTTGCGTAAATTTTTCCAGATTTTAAAGATGTAAATTTTCCGTAATTTTTTTCGTAAAATCGCACCGCTTTTTGTCAAGATAACTCAGACAACCCGGCGTCAGATTGCAACCGACGTGTCATCGTAAATTGAAGGAGTAAAACAACGCTGTTTCGATTACTTTTTTCTCGGAAAGGATGCTATTATCAAGGCATAACATTCTATGGACTCTTCCTCCACGCCCGTAAATGCTATGCCAACACCTTTCTCCTTAGCCAACTCGATGGCAATAACCCGCTTGTTGTTAAAAGTCAATCGGTGTTCTCCCCACGTTAGACCCTCACCTGTAATACCATGGTCTTCCGAGTAGATATGTAATACATGTGGACGACCTCACACCTGACGCCCCGCCGAACTTACCCAAATTTCAACCGATCCACCATCTCCGCGGACACTATGTTATCCGAACTCCCAAAGATCAATGATCATCTTTGCACCGTCCTGTCGGACATAGATTCTGGACACGCCTTCTGCCTCCTCCTCCTCGCTGCTACGCCGCTCACGCCACACACACCCAACGACAATAAACGGCTCCTCTCCCAAGCTTTAGAACCCCACAATGTTTCGACACTTTGCTTACCTTAGAGCTTCCCGAGCTCTAGGCTCCACAACGCACTTCTTCCATCTTCACCGGGTATCATCGCACTCCAGCAAAGATTCGTCCGTCTCGAACATCAGACAAGAACGAGAAAATGCCCCACTCCTCCACATTCAAAATTTACCTGATCTCCCCATGAAGAAGGTCTCCGGCCTCGCGCTCCAAACCGATGCATGCTCGATGTTCTCCTTGAAGCCGTCTCCGTCCGCTCTCCCTTTAAGATAAGAAGTTTGTAAAAGGCTCAAGTTTTTTGCTTCCTATAATATAAACTGTTGTTTCACTGCTCACTATCGCTTAAAAACAGCTAAATTTATAAACAAGTTAAAAGTCAACTATGACCGAATTAACATAAAGAAAACACACTAAGTAATTTTCAACATCATATTCTTATTAGAAATAATTCAACAAAGAATATGCTACCCAAGTACTTATGGAATAGTACTTGGGATTGAAAATGACAAAGCTGGGTGATTCTCCTAAGCTCAGTAGGTCTCGAGCACAACTATTTAGAGCTCAACGAGCTATCTCTCAGAACTAAGTTCAGATTTGGAGGAGTGAAAGATGGCTCATGCGGTATGTGTTTTACAATTCACAAGCTTAACCTTTTCACCCATCTCTTATGCTATTTATACATGTATGATATTCGACTCTTTCCTAAGGACAATCGACATCATATACGTAAGACAAAATACTCGATGTATTTTGTCTCACATAAAGACTATTCTAGGTAAAGAGACAAGACTATTTTCCTAAATCAAGGATGACACCGAGCCTCGATGTTTTGCCATTCTGTGGAAAGTTGACTTTGCTGATAAGTGACTTCATCTTATCTCGATTCAACCTTTTCCCGCCTTGTCCCGCCTCTTTCTTCGCCTTACATCCTTCGCCTTCTACTTCCATTGTCTTCAAGTAAGAAGTTGAGAGGATCTTAGGGATTCAAGGAGTTATTGTCATCACCACCCAATCCATCATCTTCTTCTTGACCCGCCTCACCCTTTAATTTCCGCCTCATCGAGTGGAGAGACTTCTTCTTTGTCTCTCATCGAAAGTATCCTCGAAGATGACTCACCGAGAGACTATGCACTCAAGGACCGCTTGTGTTAACGGATTAAATACTTGGCTATTTTCTATTCAAATCCTAGATAAGGGGTTTGGGTATTTATCGAACCCAATAAGCCTCCATATTGGATATACAATTTAATGGTCGTATCGCTGTAGTTTTGAGCAAGAGGCTTCTTCTTACACCGAATGTACTAATGAATACCAGAAGGAACACTGTAAATGAATAAACATACATCGCTTATTGATCGACACAGATCCCATCATCAGTACAAGATAAAACAAAATGATGTCAATTCGTATGGATTCCCAATGCTTCAAGCTCGACCTTTTGGTAATGAGCGCTTTCTTGTCGATGGTCTCTTATCTTGGCATCGTGTCTTTGGCGTAACCCGATGTTTGCCGGGGTTTGATTCGAGAGGCCATCGGTATGTAGCTCAAAGATTGTTGTACCACACCCGCTCGACCTATATCACTCCATCTTTGAAAAGTGTGGTTTCCATAGACATCAATGTGGAATAGCCCTCTTCTGTGCTTCATATCACTAGACGCTTTACAAATTTAACTCCTTCAGCGCTGCATTCAAGGCCAGCACTTTGATCTCGTGTTGAACTCAACTCTTTTCCTTGCCGCTGGAAGTTTGTGGTTGAGATCCTCGAGGCGTAGCTAAGGCAGTCGATTTCTCGGGCCGTAATGCTTCCCTCACCTTTCATATCTTTTATCGAGCATTTTCATCGTGTCCTCGATCACCTTGTTTTGCTTCTTTCCAATGATCGGACCAAGTTCATCAAGTTCTCTGATCCCAAAGTCACTCAATTTCGCGGATCATGAACCTCAAAGTGTTTTGTCATCTTCGTCAGAACATTCATAGCCACCGGTTTGGTATTGGAAATGATTTTGACATCGTTGATTTTTTCTGTGAAGCCTTCTGCTGGTCATTGTCCAGCTTATACTTTTTAATTCCGCTTGCCCGAGAGTCAGCTTCGCTCTTTCTTTCATACCCGAGCTCTCATTGCACCCATTCGGAGCTTACCGAGCCTCCATGAACTGGCCCCGCTCGACCCTTTTGAGCTGGCTGGCATATATATTCCCACATGCCTTCTTCAAGAATCACTTGGTCAATGCCTCCCTTTGTCTTCTTTCATCCTCGCTTTGTTTCAACTTCCTCTCTTCTTTAGCAAGGTGTTGGTTAGTGCTGAAGGAGTGAAGAGGTATTCAGGTCACCGATTTTGTAGGAATCCTCTCGTGTCCGTGAGGTTGTCAAGATGTTTTCCTTTGTCCCGTCTCCGGAGAGGATGATGCAATAATGGGAGTGCGGTGTTGTCATGATCGTGTTAAGACCGGCCGTTGTTTGTTGTTGTTGTTCGAGGCGGAAGTGATGAGATTGGTACCGCAGACTCGCATCGATGATGATGATGTTTGAGCCGCCGAGACCGGTGGTGTTTGCTCCCCTCAAGGCGGAGAGGAGTTTCTTCACATATTCTCCTCAACCTGCTGTCAGGCGCTGGGGCTGAGGGCAAGAGTTGAGAGTGTGCCGGCGGGATCGACTCGCCTTTGACCAGGTTCGATAGATTTCACCATCATGGCCTTTATTTTCAAGCATCCGCTAAAGACCAAAGGACCTTCGCATCCAAGTTTGCATGAGATAACCCAAGGCGCCATCCGTGGGACCAAGATTCTAAGCCGTAGAAGACGAGGCTTGAGTCAGGTGGCTACCCGAGTGTTTAGAAGTAGTCCATGGTGGTCTCAGAGTCCGAATGAAGTTTGAAGACCTCAACATTGGCGCACTTGAGCATCTCTATAAGGTCAAGGAGCCTGGATGATTTTTTTGCATATGCCTCAAGAGCTTCCAAAGACTTTGGCATCGAGCGCTGGTCTTTTGACAGGTCCCCGATTTCATCAATCGTAACCCCAACTGTCCCAAGATGCTGAGGAACTTAACCATGTGTTCATCCAGTTGACAAGATGGTGGTACATAAGATCTCCGTGCTCATGAACATTTTCGCAAGCGTGAGCACATCGATCTAAGGTCGTCAGAATCGGCGCAGCCTTCAGTGTTGATCCCAAAACTGCTCAAGAACCCTGCAAAATGTACCTCCTTGAAGCCCTACCGATCCACTCAACAGCTTGTCTTTCAAATGAGCGGAAGAACATTGTCAAACTTTTGAATTCGGCTGTGGCTGGAGGATGAGAGTCGAGTCATTGTCTTGTGTTGAAAAAGGTGACTCACTCATGTATCATGATCAGCCGAGGTTTTGTTCGCTTTGAACTCGCCGCCCACTTCTTCTCCTCGCCGATAAGATATTCTCATCACTTTTCAAAGAAAGTCATCATGGTCTAAACAAGAGTCTCTCAAAGAATGCTAATGGGTGGAGCTGGGAATGGGTTCCATATCGCCGGTGGTATTGATCCTCCGAGTCTTTGTCCTCGTGGACCCCTGGACACCTAAAGGAGTTTCCTGGCATTTCTCGGAGTCGATTGGTTTTGTTCCCAGATCGGGCGGGTTGTTTCTTTCTCCCGAGTCTTTGTCCCCTGCTGACCTCGAGACACCTGTGGTATTTCCCAAAGGCCTTTAGCGTAGTCAGTCGAATGTTGTATCCCTATCGCTGATTGTTTGTTTTCCCGAGTCTTTGGGATCGACTGCGCGCCTCGCACAAAGCGCTCGATTTGCTAATGTCATCACCGCGTGGAGAGGCGCCCCCTACTAAGGTTGTTTGTTTCCTCTGATCTTGGGAGTAGTAGGTGTGACCAAGGCACCGACCGTGATGTATCGTTGTCCTTCTGTCACGGGTGGTTTTGGCCCGGTCAGCGCTCTTTTTTGGTGCCAGCCTGCCTGCCTTTAGGCGGTAAGTTCCCCAAGCCTCCTGTGGCCCCGAGACTTTGGTTTAGTCTTAGTCCTATCGAGACTTCCCTTCTTTTTAAGAGTGTGGTTTTGAGACATCGATCCCTCTCGTTGTTTACAAAGAACCATATGGGCCGGCCAATTCAATAGGGATGACAAGGACGGGTCCTTTGAAAGTTTGAAGGACTGTGATGCCGTGTAAATTTCCAAATTTTTCATCCCGAGTATAATTGGCAAGAACGAATCATTGTAAAGTACAAGAGACAAACCTAGGATACGTAAATATATTTCATCCCTAGTTTTGCTCTCAGAGCTCACAAGATCAACGTGAATGATCTCCCTATGTCGACAAAGGGACCCCATTCATCGTGTGCAAGATGCCATCATCAACTTATTGTAGTTTACCCGCTCAAATGATGAGTGGTTCCCGCCGAGACCTCGAATCACAAAAGTGAAAAGGATCCTCCAAGCCACGGAATGAACTTTAGTGACCGGGTCTTGTCCAAAATGCGATCCAAAACGATTTGTTTTAACCCATCCACCATGGTGGAAGGTTCAGATGGCGCATATAAACACCTTTGTTGTAATTCAACCTCGTGAAGTGCAAAAAGTTTTGTAATCCGTGGTATATTGTTGCCCCCCATTAAGACCGAACTCGATGAGATACCCCGAGTGGTCTAAGGTTATTCTCATCACCGAAGGCGTCGGGTCAAAGGTTTTAGTAGCTGCCCAAAACTCCCGAGGTAGTTTGGTACACCATCGGTGGACATTTATTAAAGGCTGCTTAGTGGGCGCTGAATAAAAATTTTACAATGTCTTTATAGGTCGGGACATTTTCGTGGTATTCAAAATTACCTATGACATTGTTTGTTTTGAATTCAACGCTTATGAGATCCCCTACCCATCGAGAAGCAAATCAAGAGATTGTGGTTCTAGCCATATCTCGTTAAAGAAGTTTTTAGGGTTTAAAAAAACGCCCGGCAAGAACAATCAAAATGTTTAGATCTCTTAGTTTGTGATGAAAACTTTTGTAAATGTTTACAAGGAAGGTCTTCCAAAAGAGATTTAGAGCACACAAATGTTTTGAAATTTTTGAAATGATTTTTGGATGTAGTTTAGTTGCGTAAAAAATTTGTGTGTGTTGATTGTATTGGAGAAGAGGGTATTTATAGAGTGATAAGAGTGTGTTTATGACAAATGGAAAAACTAAGAGTAGGTTTTTGAAAGACTTTTGAAATTCCATTTAATGCTACCACCCATTACCCGCAAGAAAACTCCGCTTTTCATGGAATGTTTGCAAAGGTAAGAAAATGCACTTTGCAGAGATAAAATATCAATTTGATATTTTGTGAGAGGCATTAAATGCCAAGTGGGATGAGACAGTAGATAAAGAGACATATATTCCTTTATTAAATTGGTATAGTTACCAACCTAGGACATTAAAGTAACCGATACTTGACCATTTAGTTACCTCATTCAATGCTCTTTGTCAATGTCAGGACCCCGAATGAGCCTTACTCATTCAAAGGAGAGGTTTATTTTGATTTTCAGAGGAGGAACCATTTCGTAGAACTTCATCGAGATTGGTTTTCCGATACTGACTTTCAATGTCAAGCATTCCCAATTCAAATTTTCGCCTCCTCAAGGTAGGTTCATCCAAGGTTCGGTAAAGATATCACCGCTTGATATTCAAGTGGGATGAAATGAAGTTCTATGTCCCTTTCATTATGTGATCCCTCGATGAAGTGATATCCGATATCTATGTGTTTGGTTCTTTGGTGGAGGATGTGGTTGTTGGAGATTGCAATTACATTAGTGTTATCACGTAAGATGGGCACCATTTTGTAATGGATGTCATAGTCACCGAGTTGACTTTTCATCCATAATACATTGGCACAAAGATCCCGTTGCAGCCTACATATTCAAATTTCACCGAGGACATAGCTACCGATTGCTGCTTCTTTGCACTCCAACACACTAGTTTTCTCCAAGAAATTGACAGACCCTCGAGGTACTTTTTCGTTCCATGTTGCGTACCAAAGATAATCGTAATCGAGTAATTCCTCGAGATCAAACCCCGAGCATATCGATAATATAGTCCAAGGTCTGGGGTTCCTTTCGTGCACCGAGTAGTCTTTTGGTCAAGCAGCGAAGTGGGGATTTTTCGATTGATCGACATCTTGCTATTTATGATGCATCGAAAATCAGATGTCCGGGTCTAGTAGCTGTTAGATACATCATTGAGCCAACAATCCCTCCAAATGAGTTTGATTGACCGACGGCAAGAGATCCGTCCAAGGTTGTTAGGTGGGACCATTGGTGTCTTCACCGAAGCATAGTCAAATATCTCATATTTCTTCAAGAGATTTCTGCGTATTTCTCTCGACCGATGGATATTCCTTTACCGCTTGTTCGATTGTAGTCCAAGAAAGTAAATGAGTTCCCCATCATGCCTATTTCAAACTTTTGTCATCGCTTTTCAAACTGCTTGCAAAGTTTGTAGTTTGTCGAGCCAAAGATGATATCATCAACATACACTGGACTAGTATCACATCCCCTGCTGGGTTCTATGAGAACAAACAGCTGTTGTCTATCTTTCCTCCCGACAAACTTGTTTTGTATCGTGAAGGCCGAGAGTTTCATACCATGCCCCGGAGCTTGCTTTGTCCATAAAGGGCTTTGTCAAGTTTGCGTACATAGTCGTGAATTCACTACCTCAAAGCCCTGAGGTTGCCGAACATATACATCTTCCTTGAGATCACCATTTAAGAATGCACTTTAACATCCATTCTGGTGAACCCAAGTTCATGTATATACAGAGGTAAGGAAGATCCCGATGGCTTCCATTCTTGCAACAGAGCAAATGTCTCATCATAGTCAATGCTCTTGTTGACCGTATCCTTTGGCTACAAGTCCGCTTTGTTTTAATGACAAAGGCTGCTTACCCGGCTTTGTTTTCAAAACCCACTTCATTCCTATGACTACTACATCCCGAGGATATTTGATCAAGGTCATGACCTTGTTTTTATCAAACTCAAGGTAATTCATCTTGTATAGCCTCGAACCCAAATAGGGTGTTTTAGAGCTTCCAATACACTTTGGGTTCAATGTCTCGATAGGTAATCAAAGATATAGACATTCATCGGTCGGTCAAGAAGTAGACTAGAAGCAACCATGCTTCTAGTGAGCATGCCTCGTGGGTTCACCAATGATGTTTACAAGCTCAATGTCCCGAGATCTAGTCCACTTACTTTGTGGTCCGGGATCCGGTCAAGAGATGCCACTGGAGTTCGCGCGACAGTTCAGTGCAAGAGCCACGGTGATCATTTAGAACATCCGTTGAGATGTCATGATCGTGCCGAGGATCATGAGTTGGTGTGTCTCGATCATTTGGATCATTGTTACTTATCCCAAGAGGGATGCATCGATTATCGGCGAATTCATTGATGGTTGGTTCGGGGTGTCGGGTGGTAAGATATAATATGAGATGTCGCGAGATTTGATATGGTGAATTGAAGTCATGTTGTACTCATCGTGAGGATATCTTGATGAGTTATCAATTCTATTTCTTCCATCGAGGTGTTGGTGAACCCGATGCTTTCAAGATTTCTTATCAAAGGTGACATGAAAGGTTTCCTCAACTTGTTGTCTCCTCGTGTTAAACCCCGAAGGCTTTGGAGATCGCTGAAAGCCAAAAAGTATCCATCATCGCCTTGCATCAAACTTGCTCTAGATGATCCTTGTGGTTGTGAATGAATAGTGACATCCAAACACATGAAAATAGCTTCATGTTGGAAGTCTCACCAAGATCTCATACGGGGTTTTATTATGTCTTTTGACAATGATTGACCTGCTTGGAGTGTAATGTGCGCTTTTATCGCCTACCCGTAAATGTTTTGGAGAGGGTCGAATTTATTTAACATAGTTCTAGCACTCAATGAGAGTTCTGTTTTCTCCTTCAAAGAACCCCATTTTGTTCGTGGGTATAAGGAGATGAGAAATTTTGAGAAATTCTTTTTCATCACGTAACTCTCAAGTTTTTGATTTCAACTCAAGGCCATTGTCGGGCTCGTGATTTGTTCTTTGACAAGAATGTCATTCTCGGTTTTCAATCTTCCCGATGAATGACATTATTGCATCACCGCCTACTTTTTGAAAGAAAGTATACCAAGTGTATCTTGAGAATTCATCAACAATGACATGATACTTCTCGCGTCGATTGATCTCGACTGACAGTGTCCAAAGAGATCCATGCAGTGAGCGTAGGCGCCTTTTGATGGAGAAATTTTGTTTGTTTTGAATGATGCTCTGGTGTTTACCCTTTTCACGTGCAGAGTATGGTTTGTCTTTTGCAAAGACCAAAGGATGGTGTCAAGGACCTTGTTTTGTTTTGCCAAGTTGTTGAGATTTTTGAAGTTCAGCAAGAGTCTCTTATGCCACAAACCAATTGATAGTTTCAGGGCTTTAGCAAAGAGACACGCCCATCTGGGAGAGAGTTGACATGTCAAGCACATAAACATCATCTCCTAGGAGCTATCAACACAACTTCCCTGTTGGCATTAAAATGGTACCTTGTTTATCATTGAATTGTACAATGAATTTTGCATCACATAGTTGACCGACATCGATGAGATTGTATTCGAGACTATCGACATAGGCTATTCTAGAGAAAACTATTCCATTGCGCCATCGAACCATAACCTTCAGCTGGGACATGATGAGTTATCACCAAATACCACCTCTGGGCCCCGGTCTTTACATACCAGTGTATATCTTCACACCCGGCCATGCTTCGAAAGCATCCACCGCCTAGATGCCAAATAGGCTCCCCGGCATGTCTCTCACAAGTAGTAAACCCTAATTAGTTTCTTCGTCACCCACTTACTAGTGGGCTTGGATCTCAAGGTCTCTTTGAAATTTGCAATCTACTCATGGTCACCTGGTTGTGTGCAAGGTGCTACCATGTGTTTTGTATTTAGAGGCCGAGATGACTCAATGACTCTAGGTTGTTCGAATTTCTCCTCGCATGAATGATACAATATGTTGGGATGTCTCATGAGCCGGACATCGCGATAAATCACAAAGATGTATTCATGAGACAATCATCCCGATGATGATCATTGAACCCACAAGGGAGGGCGTAGAGGAAAAGGTTTAGCTCTATTCTTTGGAGTGCTGGAGGATGAAGCATACCGATGACCAACTTTGGTATAGTTTGTTTCGATCGACATAATCTGATGTGATCTCTAGCCCTTGATCATCCTTTTGCGCATCATGCAAAAAGGATTCTATAGCGCTTGTCATGGTACGGTGGTGTAATGACATAGCTCACACTTTTGTTTGTTTTGGAGGTTGACTTAGACTTCGAGAACCTGAGGAAGTCGACTTTGTCTCCTCGATTGGTTCGTGGACCTTTCAATGGATTCCATTTTTTCAAGAAGCTTCCTCACAAGTTCACCATTGGTCGGATTTGGTCGCCTTCTGGGGACAGAGGATGATGAAGTCTCGCAGAGTGACTTTGTCGATTAGTTTTGCTTGTCTTCAAGGATGGTTCTACCACGCCCGCACTTTCAGCGTAATGAGGATTGAATTGTGAAGTGGAGTAAGCTCTGAGCTTGAGCAAAGACCCCTCAAGAGGTTTCAGTAGGAAGCGGTGCTTGAGATTCGCTTGCACTCGTGAGATGTGTTCCAACACAAGCACATCGTGAGTCCAAGCATGCTCTTGTAGAACACTTTCAGTGCTCTAGAATCCTTCCGTAATCGAAGTTTGAAGCTTACTCGTGATTAACTGCTCAATCCATTCACCGAATTTGAATCACCAACATACTTGTAATCATGCCACCGCATACACAAATGGCTTAGAGATCGAGTCTTGTTGAGAGAGTCGTGAGATGATCTTCACCTATGACTCTTTCGCTGCCAATGGGGCTCCCCACAACATCAAAGACCCCGGGATTCTTAGCACCAACTCTTAAGAATATCATTTGCCTTTTTAAGTTCATCTTGAAGATTCTCGATTTCTTTTAACTAGTTCAAGTTGTTTTGAATTATGCAAAGATGACTCAAGCTTAGCTTTGTTTTTAAAATAAGCAATTCATCCCTACACTTATTCAATTCAAAACTTAACTTGTTGTACTTAGAAAAAGATTCAGCCTTTGCTCTTCACAAACTTAAGGTCAACATTTAGATAATTCATATAAGATCGCTAATCGTAGTCATCATCCATAGAAAGTAAAGCTTTACCTTCTTCATTGTGATGTTGACCTATTCCCTGCTCCTAGCATGATTCTTCCCAATGATTAGCTTTGTCTTCTTCTCGAGAGAGCCATTAGAGCAATCGACATGTACCATTTCATCATCCGATGAGATTGGCTCTTCATCCCGCTCAAAGGTTTCAAGAACAAGGCCTTTGTTCTTACCCGCATTGATTGAACATTTTTGTTGTTTCGAGGGACGCTTCAAGCTAATGCAAGCTTAGCTTTCTTATACTTAGCTTCATAATCAATGGTTTTGTTAAGACTGATTTGCTTTGAACATTTTGATGAGACCCATAGATTTTAGGTTGAAATTTGCTAAAGCCTCAAGACCGATTAGATCCTCGATGGTTCAGAAGAGGTTCGTAAATTGTTTTTGAAAAATGCCTTTTGCAAAATGGCCTCTTTTATGACACTTGTAGTATTCAAGGTTCTCAGCTGTTTTAGCAGCTGAAAACCTTGTTTCTTTTTTATAAACCTTCTGAGAGTTAGCGAGAGTGCCCTTTCCTAAATTCAAGATTCAGTCACTTAGGTACTCCTCACTTGATCTCTCATCGTGCTCATCATCCGAAGTTTTCGGAAATCTTGAACTACATTGTTAGAAAAGAAATAAGTTGATATTGGGATGAGGTAGTGGTCGTGGACTTCTTTGACTTCCGAGACTTCTTTAAGTCGTAGTATCGCCTGTTGATGAGGTTTTCCTCATAGACAAATTCCCATAAATTTCTGTGAAGCTCAAGATTTTGGATATGATTAGCATTCCCGGAACCCCGAGAGAAATTCAACCACTGTGAGATCCTTACAAAACCAACATTGATTTCATGCTTAGACAAATTAACACCATCATTTGAAAGTTCATTTAAAAGAGTTTTGTATCCGTGTAAGTTTCGAGAGAGTTTCTCGAGTCCTTAGCCCCTAAGGTGTTATACTCAAGTTTCGTGTCCATTATCCTCGCTTTTCCTTGGTATCGATGGTCCCTTCATGACTATGAACTAGGTCATCCTGTGTTTGCTTAGCAAGGCACAAATTATAATGCACTCCATAATATCGCTGTGAAGACAAGATATTATGATACTTTTGAGTCTTTGGTCCCTGTCGACCACTCTCCTTCATCCTGGTTCACCGAGCTTCGTGTTCGGGCAACCCTTCAACAAGCTTGGGACAAATGGACCTTCATTTATGCACTTGACATAATAATGTTCCATCCCTAATCAAATAGCAAAGCATTCGCTTTTTCCATTTGTTGAATTTGCCAACTTCAAGTCTAGGGCAACACCAATAATTTCAACCTTTTTATCGACTCAGTGGGTACATCAATTTCACCATTTAGATCCTAATTTAAAACTTTGTGAGCGCCTAAAACGAGTTTTATAATTAGCCTGTCTCTCGACACCACTTTGTTGTTCCCCTGCTCACTATCGCTAAAAACAGCTTTAAATTTATAAAACAAGTTAAAGTGAACTATGACCGAAATTAACATAAAGAAAACACACTAAGTAATTTTCAACATCATATTCTTATTAGAAATAATTCAACAGTGACACGCTACCCAAGTACTCATGGAATAGTACTCTTGGGATTGAAATGACGCTGTCAAGTGATTCTCTCTAAGCTCGTCAGCCATGTCCTGTTAACAACCTCTTGTGAGCTCACCGAGCCATCTCAGAACTAAGTCAGATTGAGGAGAATGAGCACGGCTCGCGGTACGTGTTTTTACAATTCACAGCCTTAACCTTTTCACCCATCTCTTATGCTATTTATACATGTATGATATTTGACTCTTTCCTGCCGACAACCGACATCATACGTAAGACAAAAATACCTGATGCATTTTGTCTCACATAAAGACTATTCTAGGTGTTAGAGACAAGACTACTTTTCCCAATCAACCGATGACACCGAGCCCTTCGACAGTTTTGCCATTCGTGAAAGTTGACTTGGTTGATAAGGACTCTGCCTTATCTCGATTCAACCTTTCCCGCCTTGTCCCGCCCTTTCTTCGCGCCTTACATCCTTCGCCTTCTACTCATTTGTCTTCAAGCAGTAAGAAGCTGAGGATCTAGTGGATTCAAATGAGTTATTGTCATCACCACGAATCCATCATCTTTCTCGACCCGCCTCACCCTTAATTTCCGCCTCATCGAGTGGGAGAGACTTCTTCTTTGTCTCATCGAGTATTCCGAAGACGCACTCATCGAGAGACTATGCACTCATGACCTGCTTTGTGTTAACGAATTAAATACTTGGCTATTTTCATTCAAATCTAGGGGAAGTGGGTTCAGTATTTATCGAACCCAACATAAACCCTTCCTAGGTCGCGGGTAACTTTCTAATCCTCCCCGAGTCGCCTTGTCGTAAAAAGAAAATTGCTTCGAGCATCCGGCTTCACCATCACCGCTCGCTTCTCCTTTTTCGCAGACTTCCCAATCCAAAACATGCTCGATCTTCTCTTGATCCATCTCGAATCACATCTTCATAATCCAATGGCCAAGAAATAGCACTTTAGTCCGAAAACCTTTTCACGCACAAATTCTTTTCCCAAGCACACGCCAAGCAACACCGTACTCAAGATTCCAAACCTCCGTGGAGCGATTATAAATGATTATGTCATCGATGTTTTCCTTGACGCCGTAAGCACTAATGGGCCAGGACGAAACCCTAATGACGGCCGACCGGCGGCGTCACAAACTTATAAGGTGATGTGCGTCGCACATGTAATCTATATATATGAATCCGAATTTCTCGATATTACAGAGAGTAGTCTTTTGGAGTAAAACCTAAACCGAACCAAGGCTGTCTTATACAGTATTTTAGGGTTCAAACCCTATCTTACATCAAGATAAGTGTTTTACATCATTAATTCAATTATGTCTTTGATTATTGTGTGTATGCTTGCATATTCTCCATGTCCCGCTAATTTACTTGTGTGTTTGCTTAGGGAATATGAAACTTAATTATTAAATATTGATTGGTTGTTCTTATCTTAATTGTTAATGATCTAGTAATGCGATAGGTCATTCGTTGTATAATTAATGCTTGATTAATCTTTGTAAACCTTAGGCTATAGCACTTACGGTTGTAGGCTAAACCATCCAAAGACCCTTAGGTTAGAGTTTATAATCCTAGTGGGTTTTGTAGGCGAGACCCTTTGGTAAGTTCAAAGAGTTGGGATAAGCGACATACCCTACTACTTTAGACATACAACGCGATTAAGAATAAGGGCGTGACAATTCAACCGCCAATAGGAATAATTAAGGAGTAATAAAACCTAAGTAAACACATCTTTAAACTATCATACGAACACACAATAATTAGACATAGACTACCCATTAGTTTAGATAATTAGATAAGTAGAAGTAATCGGTGAAATATTAAAACCCCAAATTCAAACCCCGAGATTAGTACCTTTTCATTTCCTAAAAAAACATAAAAAGTTAAAAAATAATCTTCCTCAACTGACCTTAGCGTAGTAACTTCTCACTAGCATTCATATTCCCTAGAGCGATATCAATACCGTAGCTTACCCACAATACTACACTACAGCGATTAGGTTCACTTTGCCTGGGGTGTTATAAAACTTGCTCGAAGAAAAGGAAGTTCCTTTGACCCCGAGCAGCGTGTGGCGTTATCAGCTCATATGAATCTGGTGACTATTGGTATGTTTAGTCCGAACATCGTGGAATGGAGTAGCATTCTCACGATGTTAAGTCATGGATCGGTTTCTTGACCCTTTTTTTATGTGTTGGTGTTCTATATGATCGACATAGACTCGACTTGTTAGATATTACGGAGGTTTAGTGAGCACCATGCCGAATTTCTCTACCATTTCTTCTTTTCACTTTGGTCAGGTATGAGTTTACCCGGTACTAATGACTTTATGAAATTTCTCATCTTAGTAGGAGTTTTCCAAAGACATAGCTTAGTAGCCACATTAGCGGTAACTTGGGATGATTTTAGGCGTGGCGTATTCCCTTGGCTATATAATCGTGTGGTTTAAGAATTTAAACCGGTTCCTCCATAAATTCTCCGATCTAAATGGTAGAAGTTTTCATATTTATACCTTTTCTTGTTGGAGTTGTTTGGATGGGTGTTTACCCCAAGTGTTCCGGGATCGCATGCATACATCCGTAAGTAACTTAGTGCAACATGGAAAATTTCATTGAGAGGAATCGACAAAGAAAAAAAGGGTCAACATCTTAATGTGTATTTGAGAGATTGTCCTCGGTGAGAGTGCCCATCTAAATAAAGTATGAAAAAATAGAAAAATAAGCGAGAACTTCTTTTTCATTTTGGCAAAAAAAAAAAAAGCTAAATATAGGAATTTTTTGGGGGAAGGTCCACGCAGAGCCCACTAGCGCGAAAGAATTGAAAGAAAGTTGCGAGCAGACAAAATGAGGATGTTTGACACCTCGATTGTCCGAAGCCCTCTCATGCGAATTAAATCAACTTAGTCAATGTTTCATCCAATTTCTTTGAAGCAAAAGAGCCTTCAATTGTCCCAAGCACCGCCAAGATATGTACATTCCGTCGTTAAAGTGCTCCTACCTTTACTTTTCAGGAGAAGCGGTTGAGAGTAATCGAGAAAAGCTACTCGACTCGAGCGCAGGAGGCGGTGAAAAGAAAGGATAGGGGAGAGATGACTATCTAAAGCGGATATTCCGAAGTGGGTCCTTGTAAGGCGAGTGGAAGGAAGTGACTCGACTCGGCTGTAGGTTGAGGAAGTCGAGCGAGTCCGGAGGTAGTGCCTCTAAGAGATATGATAGCGCACCATTCAAGATCAATGCTTGCATCCGGAGATAGATGGATGATGCCCTTGAGGCCTGATTCTTATATGGTTGTTCAAAGCACGCCTACTTTTGATGACATGAGATTCAAGACCCCACTTAAATAAAGTAAAGGCGGTGATCGATTTCCTTGATCCTTCATCGGTCGAGGGCTATCGATAGAGTAAAAGTACGGATGTGCTAGTCGATCTTGTAACCCACGAGCTCAAGAAAGAGAATGTCCTCTCAAGGCTAGTCTTTCAAGCGCCTCCTGAAAAATCACGACATTCCTCTAGTTAATGCATCGCGGGTGGAGGTCCTCTCTAGTTCAAAACCTTTCTTCCAAAGCCTCCCCAGATTCCACTTTTGGCGGGGCCATGGTGCGGATAAATGTGGGTTTCTCCTGCTTATTCATTGAGGCGAGTGGATGTCGAGGAGGATCATAGTCTTTCAACTCATCACAGAATATCACGGAGCACCTTAGTGTCACTGTTTTCGGTCCGTGCGGCCCGTCATCGATAGCTAAAACCAAAGTCGGTCCTCCCCATAAAGCCTGTGAAGTTTATCTTATCTAGTGGACTTATCGACATCGCGCTTCAAAAAAAGTGTCGACTCCAGCGTGACTCGCATTGCCAACTTTATCCCAATCCACATCGGCCGGTGTGTGTGAGCTTCGCTCCTATAGCTATAGCTCTACCACACATGGCCACTTTCTCTTCTCCGTATCCATTGATGGGATTTCTTCTCGTCAAGCTTATTCACGTACTGGGCCAATCTACTACACGCTAATAATGGTCTTTTGGATTGAATATCCTACAAAATGGAAAGTGATTGGCCGTTCGATCGATTCCATCCCTTGAAGTCGTACCCTCCCGGGATGCATGAAGTCTACCGATTGATGAAATGCCGATAAAGCAATTTCGTCATCCAGATAAAGGAGTCACCGGTGATTCGATAGTTCCATTTTCGCTGATGCCGAGCTTATTGGGTAGTCGAACCCTTGTCTTCGTTCCTCGCCCTCCTTCCAATCAAATCTATTCTAAGTGCCCCGAGGCAAGGGAAACAAAGGAGGATTGATCGACCAACGAAACGAGATCCATAACTTTGGTTCCATCTGTCTAAATGAGGGAATTAAAGCGGGTATAGTCGGCCGGTTGATTCTAAGGTGGGTGATAAGCGGTTGTATCCGTATCAACCTACCATCTCTTCTCACGAAAGTCTTTCCATCTACGTCTCCATTTTGAAATATCTCGTGTACTGCTGAAAGCCCGTCTACACACTCATTGCCTCCTTTTGAGCTAGTCAGCAGGCGTTGAACAGACGAGACTCTCCCGCCCACTGGCGGCAATTCTGCGCATGATGTGGATCTCCTCATTCCCAAATGGGGATGGCGAGAACCGCTTTGCGGGGTAGACTCACTCCTACACGAAACTAAATGCGCTTCTATATCCTCCTATTAGGGGTAATCAATAGAAAGAGTGTTGCGAGAAAGATCACTTCCACTTTACAACATGAGAGGGCTCCTTCCAAAAAAGCATTTCGATTGCCTCGTACTTATCTCTTAAAGCTACGGCATCCCACCGATCCTCGGCTACTAGTTGAATTTGCTATCAAGGCATAACATTCTATGGACTCTTCCTCCCGCGTCCGGAAATCTATGCCAACACCTTTCTCCTTGCCTGACTCGATGGCAATAACCGCGTTCTTTGTCGTTAAAAGTCAATCGGTGTTCTCCCTACGCGGTAACACCACCGTAATACCATGGTCTTCCCGAGTAGGATATATAATACATAAGGACGACCTCACACCGGGCGTCCTGCTTGAACTTACCCACCCTAACCGATCCACCATCTCCGTGGACACTATGTTATCGAACTCCCGGCATCAATGATCATCTTTGCACTTTGTCGAATTCGGACATAGATTCGAATCTGATATCTGTCTCCTCCTCCTTTTCACATGGCGTTGGCTCGCGTTGCCACGCAATCTAACGACAGTAGCTTGTCTCCCTCTCCTAAGCTTTAGAACCCCACAATGTTTCGACTTTTGCTTACCTTTAGAGCTTCCCGAGCTCTAGGCTCCTAACGTGCACTCTTCCATCTTGGTGGTCTATTCTGCACTCTGTGACATTCGTCCGTCGAACATTGGAGACGATATGAGAAAAATGCCCCCTCCTCCACATTCATAAAATTTTGGGATCTCCTCTCTGACCAAGATCCTGCTGGCCTCAAGGCCCAAGCGATAGGCGTCTCGATGTTCTCCTTGAAGCCGTCCTGTCGCTCTCCCCCTTTAAGATAAGAAGTTTGTAAAAAGGCTCAAGTTTTTTGGCTTCCTATAATATAAACTGTTGTTTACCGTTCACTATCGTTTAAAACAGTTTAAATTTATAAAACAAGTTAAAAGTCAACTATGACTGAAATTAACATAAAGAAAACACACTAAGTAATTTTCAACATCATATTCTTATTAGAAATAATTCAACAAAGAATCGTTACCCAGTACTTGCGGAATAGTACTTGGGATTGAAATGACAAAGTTGGGTGATTCTCTACAAGCTCGGTATATGTCAGAGCACAACTATTAGAGCTCAACTTGAGCTATCTCGGGAACTAAGTTGTATTTGGAGGGTGAAAAGATGGCTTGCGTGTATGTGTTTTACAATTCACAAGCTTAACCTTTTCACTCCATCTCTATGCTATTTATACATGTATGATATTTGACTCTTTCTAAGTGACAAGTGACATCATCGTAAGACAAAAATCTTGATGTATTTTGTCTCATTTCTAAAGACTATTCTAGGTAAGAGACAAGACTACTTTCCTAAATTCGGTGATGACCTTGAGCACGATGTTTGCCATTAGGGAAAGTTGACTTTGGTTGATAAGGACTTCATCTTATCTCGATTCAACCTTTTCCCGCCTTGTCCCGCCTCTTTCTTGGTCTTTACATCCTTGAGTCTTCTACTTAGGTTTGTCTTGATGTAAGAAGTTGGAGAGGAATCTTAGGGATTCGGTGAGTTATTGTCATCACTCACTTTGAATCCATCATCTTCTTCTTGACTCGATCTTCACCCTTTAATTTCCGCCTTCGGTGGAGAGACTTCTTCTTTGTCTTCTTCGAGTATCTCGAAGATGACTCACCGAGAGACTATGCACTCGGTGACTGTTTGTGTTAACGGATTAAATACTTGGCTATTTTCTATTCAAATCCTAGATTAAGGGGTTGGGTATTTACCGAACCCAACAGTCTCCCTATTTGGATATCTGAAATAGCCTAAGTGGTTGATCGGTGTAAGTGAGCAAGAGGCTTCTTACCTTTGAATGTACTAATGAATACTGATGAAGGAACTTTGTGTAAATGAATAAAACATACATCGTTTATTGATCGATTACATAGATCCTATCACTAGTACAAGATAAAACAAAATGATGTCAATTCGGATGGATTCCAATGCTTCAAGCTTGACCTTTTTGGTAATGGCGTTTCTTTGTCGGGATGGTCTCTTATCTTGGCATTCGGTCTTAGCGAACCACGATGTTTCTTTGAGGTTTGGTTTGAGAGCCATTGGTATGTAGCTCGAGATTGCGGCCACACCCGCTGATCTATATCACTCCATCTTTGAAGCGAGGTTTCCATAGACATCAATGTGGAATAGCCCTCTTTCGACTTCATATCACTAGGCAGTTTACAAATTTAACTCCTTGAGCGACTCTCTGTTGCATTCAAGGCCGAGCACTTTGATCTCGAGGTTGGAACTCAACTCTTTTCCTTTTGCGGTGGAAGTTTGTGGTTGAGATCCTTGAGTGCCGATCAAGCGGTGAATTCTCGGTTGGTGGTGCTTCCCTCGACCTTTCATATCTTTCTTGAGCATTTTCATCGGGTCCTTGACCACCTTGTTTTGCTTCTTTCCAATGATCGGACCAAGTTCATCAAGTTCGGTGATCCCAAAGTCACTGAATTTCAAGGATCATGAACCTCAAAGTGTCTTTTGTCATCTCCTGTAAACATTCATAGCCATTGGTTTGGTATTGGGAATGATTTTGACATCGATGATTTTTGAAGCCTTGGGTTGGTCATTGTCGATTATACTCTTTAATTACGCTTTGCACGAGAGCTTGATTTCTTTCTCTTTTCTTCATATGCGAGCTCTCATTGCGACCATTTGAGCAACTGAGCCTCATGAACCACATCTGCTGACCCTTTTGAGCTTGCTTGCATATATTCCCACATTTTCGACTTCTTGACAATCACTTTGGTGAATGCCTCCTTTGTCTTCTTTTCATCCTCATTGTTTCAACTTCCTCTCTTCTTTAGCAAGGTGTTTGGTTAGGCTTGAGGAGTGAAGAGGTATTCGATGTCACCGATTTTGTAGGGAATCCTCTCGGGCTCGATGGTTGTCGGTATGCCTTTGCCTTGTCCCGTCTCCGAGGAGGATGATGCAATAATGGGAGGTGGTGTTGTCATGATTGGTGTTAAGGTATCGGTGTTGTTGTTGTTGTTGCTTGAGGTGGAAGTGATGAGATTGATGCTGCGGTGGTGCCGATGATGATGATGTTTGAGCTTGAGGCTGGTGGTGTTTGCTCCCCTCAAGTGAAGAGGAGTTTCTTGACAATATTCTCCCCTCAGCTGCTTGCCGTGGCGTCGGTGAGGGCAAGAGTTGGAGTAGGTCTTTGAGGGGCCGACCGACTTGACCTTTGAAGGCACGATAGATTTCAGTCATCATGGCCTTTATTTCAAATATCTGCTAAAGACCGGTGACCTTCGCATCGAAGTTTGCATGAGATAACTCCAAGGCGATCATCCGTGGACCAAGATTCTAAGCCGGAGAAGACGAGGCTTGAGTCAGGTGGCTACAGTGTTTAGTGAGTCCATGGTGGTGCAGAGAGTCAGGCCGAAGTTTGAAGACCACTGAACATTGGCGGACTTGAGCATCTCTATAAGGTCGGTGAGCACGGATGATTTTTTGCATATGCCTCGGTAGCTTCCGAGACTTTGGCATTGAGCGGTCTTCTTTGGCAAGCGTCCACAGTTTCATCAATCGTAACCCCAGCCTGCGAAGATGCTTGAGAACTTAACCATGTGTTCATCGGGTTGACAAGATGGTGGTACATAAGATCTCTGTGCTCATGAACATTTTCGTTGAAGGTGAGCACATCGGATCTAAGGTCGGTATGGCGGCGGCAGACTTGGTGTGTTGATCCCAAAACTGTTCAAGTACCCCTTGAAACAGCCTCCTTGAAGCCCTACCGATCCAGCAACAGTTGTCTTTCGGTGAGCGGAAGAACATTGTCAAACTTTTGAATTCGTCGGAAATTTGGAGGATGAGGCCGAGTCATTGTCTTCGAGTTGAAAAGGTGACTCGATGCAAATGTCATGGATCGTTTGAGGCTCTTGTTCGATTTGAACCTCGGCGTCCACTTCTCCTCGCCGATAAGATATCTTCATCACTTTCAAGAAAGTCATCATCGATTCTAGCATTCGGCTAGCCTCGACCAGTTAACAAGGGAGTGGGAATGGGTTCCATATCGGTGGTGGTATTGATCCTCCGAGTCTTTGTCCCTGTGGACCCCTCGGACATCGGTGGGAGTTTCAGCGTCTTCTCGGAGTCGATTGGTTTTGGGTTCCGTATCGGCGGGTTGTTTCTTTCCTCCGAGTCTTTGTCCCCAGTGACCCACGAGACACCGGTGGGTATTTCCCAAGGCCTTTAGCGTAGTCAGTGAATGTTGTATCCCTATCGATTGGATTGTTTGTTTCCCGAGTCTTTGGGATCGATCGGTGTGCCCTCGGACAAAGGCTTGGATTTGCTAATGTCATCAGCTGGGCAAAGAAGGCGCTCCCCTACCGGTGGGTTGTTTGTTTCCTACGGATCTTGGGAGTAGTAGGTGTGACCAAGGGCACCGGCTGTGATGTCGGTGTCCTTCGTTGTCACGGGGTGGTTTTGCACAGTCGGTGGGTGTCTTTTGGTCTCGGGCCTTTTGTGCCTTTTAGGCGGTGCTCTCAAGCCTCGGGCCCCGAGACTTTGGTTTAGTCTTAGTCCTCGAGACTTCCCTTTCTTTTTAAGAGGTGGGTTTGAGACATCGATCCTCCTCGTTGTTTACAAAGAACCATATGGGCCAATTCAATAGGTGTGACAAGGATGGGTCCTTTTGAAAGTTTGAAGGACTCGGGATGCCGGGTAAATTTCCAAATTTTTCATCCCGAGTATAATTGGCACCCAAGAATCGATTGTAAAGCACAAGAGACAAACCTAGGATACTAAATATATTTCGTCCTAGTTTTGCTCGTAGCCGTTACAAGATCACCGAATGATCTCCCTATGTCGACAAGGACCCCATTCATCGAGCAAGATGCCATCATCAACTTAATAGAGTTTACCTGCTCGGTGGATGAGTGGTTCCCGCCGAGACCCGAATCACAAAAGTGAAAAGGATCCTCCAAGCCACGGGAATGAACTTTTAGTGACCGGGGTCTTGTCCAAAATGTGGGATCCAAAACGATTTGTTTTAACCCATCCTTCACCGTGGAAGGTTCAGGATGGGCGACATAAACACCTTTGTTGTAATCTAACCTGTTGAAGTGCAAAAGTTTTGTAATCCGGGGTATATTGTTGCCCCATTAAGACCGAACTCGATGAGATACTCCCGAGTGGTCTAAGGTTATTCTCATCGATCGAAGGTGTCGGGTCAAAGGCTTTAGCATTGCCCAAAACTCCCCGAGGTAGTTGGGTACACCACCGAGGACATTTACAAAGGCCGTTTTTAGTGGGCGCTGAATAAAAATTTTACAATGTCTTTATAGGTTGGGACATTTTCGTGGTATTCAAAATTACCTATGACATTGTTTGTTTTGAATTCAACGTTTGTGAGATCCCCACCCAGCGAGAAGCAAACCAAGAGATTGTGTTCTAGCCATATCTGTTAAAGAAGTTTTTAGGGTTTAAAAACGCCCGGCAAGAACAATCAAAATGTTTAGATCTCTAGTTTGTGATGAAAACTTTTGTAAATGTTTACAAGGAAGGTCTTCCAAAAGAGATTTAGAGCACACACAAATGTTTTGAAATTTTTGAAATGATTTTGACAGAGTTTAGTTGAGAAAAAATTTGTGTGTGTTGATTGTATTGGAGAAGAGGGTATTTATAGAGTGATAAGAGGGTGTTTTGTGCACAAATGGAAAAACTAAGAGTAGGTTTTGAAAGACTTTGAAATTCCCATTTAATGCTACCACTCCATTACCCGCAAAGAAAAATCCGCTTTTCAAGGGAACGATTCGAAGCACAAGAAAAATGCACTTTTGCGCAGATAAAATATCAATTTGATATTTTTGTGAGAGGCATTAAATGCCAAGTGGGATGACAAGAAGACAAAGAGACATATATTCCTTTATTAAATTGGTATAGTTACCAACCTAGGACATTAAAGTAACCGATACTTGGACCATTTAGTTACTCATTCAATGCTCTTTGTCAAGTGTCAGGACCCCGAATGAGCCTTACTCATTCAAAGGAGAGGTTTATTTTGATTTTCGAGGAGGAACCATTTGAGAGAACTTATCGAGATTGGTTTTCCGATACTTGACTTTCAATGTCAAGCATTCCCAATTCGCCTTTCGCCTCACGAAGGTAGGTTCATCCAAGGTTTGGTGAAGATATCGGCCAGTTGATATTCGCTGGGGATGAAATGAAGTTCTATGTCTCCTTTCATTATGTGATCCCCATGAAGTGATATCTCGATATCTATGTGTTTGGTTCTTTGGTGGAGGGCGAGGTTGTTGGAGATTGCAATTACACTAGTGTTATCACTGTAAGATGGGCACTATTTGTAATGGATGTCATAGTCACCGAGTTGACTTTTCATCCATAATACATTGGCACAAAGATCCCGTCAGACTACATATTCGCCTTCAAATGAGGACATAGCTACCGATTGTTGCTTCTTTGCACTCCAACACACTAGTTTTCCTCCAAGAAATTGACAGACCACGAGGTACTTTTTCGTCCATGTTGCACCAAGATAATCGTAATCGTGAGTAACCTTGAGATCAAACCCCGAGCATATTGGATAATATAGTCCAAGGTTTGGGGTTCCTTTCGTGTACCGAGTATTCTTTTGGGCTGCGGTGAGGTGGGATTCTTTGGGATTGATCGATATCTTGCTATTAGATGATCGAAAATTGTAGATGTCGGTCTAGTAGCTGTTAGATACATCGATGAGCCAACAATCCCTCTCGAAATGAGTTTGATTGATCGACGGCCGGTGAGATCCGGTCCAAGGTTGTTAGGTGGGACCATTGGTGTCTTCACCGAGGCATAGTCAAATATCTCATATTTCTTCAAGAGATTTCGTGTATTTCTCTTGGATGGATATTCCTTTATCGGTTTGCTCGATTGTAGTCCAAGAAAGTAAGTGAGTTCCCCATCATGCTCATTTCAAACTTCTTTGTCATCGCTTTTCAAGCTGTTTGCAAAGTTTGTAGTTTGTTGAGCCAAAGATGATATCATCAACATACACTTGGACTAGTATCACATCCTGTTGGGTTCTATAGACAAAAGCAGCAGTGTTGTCTATCTTTCCTCGACAAACTTGTTTTGTATCGTGAAGGCCGAGAGTTTCATACCATGCCCCAGGAGCTTGTTTAAGTCCATAAAGGGCTTTGTCAAGCTTGCACATAGTCGGGAATTCACTACTCTCAAAGCCCGGAGGTTCTTTGAACATATACATCTTCCTTGAGATCACCATTTAAGAATGCACTTTTAACATCCATTTGGTAGACCACGAAGTTCATGTATGTTGCATATGCAGGAAGATCCCGATGGCTTCCATTCTTGCAACAGAGCAAATGTCTCATCATAGTCAATGCCTTCTTGTTGATCAGATCCTTTGGCTACAAGTCCGCTTTGTTTTTAATGACGGTCTGTTTTCATCGCTTTTGTTTCAAAACCCACTTCATTCCTATGACTACTACATCCCGAGGACATTTGATCAAGGTCATGACCTTGTTTTTATCAAACTGCTGCAATTCATCTTGCATAGCCTCGAACCCGGCTTGGGTGTTTTAGAGCCAGTGACACTTTGGGTTCAATGTCCGATAGGTAATCGACATATAGACATTCATTGGTGAAGTTGCGATTAGACTAGCACCATGCTTCTAGTGAGCATGCCTCGGTGGGTCACCAATGATGTTTACAAGCTCAATGTCCCGAGATCTAGTCCACTTACTTTGTGGTCCGGGATCCGAGCTTGAAGATGTCACCGGGAGTTCGGGATGTGAGTTCGGTGCAAGAGCCACGGGATCATTTAGAACATCTGTTGAGATGTCATGATCGAGTCGAGGATCATGAGTTACGGTGTTCCCGATCATTTGGATCATTGTTACTTATCCCGAGGGATGGGCGATTATCGATGAATTCATTGATGGTTGGTTGGGGTAGGTTGTGGGGTAAGACATAATATGAGATGTCAAGATCGCCTTGATATGAGGAATTGAGTTCGTTGTTGTACTCATCGGGAGGATATCTTGATGAGTTATCAATTCTATTTCTTCCACCGAGGTGTTGGTGAACCCGATGCTTTCAAGACTTTCATCAAAGGTGACATGAAAGGTTTCCTCAACTTGTTGTCTCCTTGTGTTAAAACCCCGAAGGCTTTGGAGATCGCTGAGTAGCCTAAAAGTATCCATCATCGACTTTTGCATCAAACTTGCCTAGATGATCCTTGTGGTTGTGAATGAACACGGGACATCCAAACACATGAAAATAGCTGATGTTTGGAAGTCTACCTTTGAAGATCTCATATGGGGTTTTATTATGTCTTTTGACAATGATTGACTGTTTTGAGTGTAACAGGCGCGCATTCGCTTGGTTCGAGAAATGTTTTGAGAGGGTCGAGCCATTTAACATAGTTCTAGCAACCTCAATGAGAGTTCTGTTTTTCCTTCAAAGAACCCCATTTTGTTCGTGGGTATAAGGAGATGAGAAATTTTGAGAAATTCCTTTTTCATCACGAAACTCTCAAGTTTTTGATTTCGAACTCGATGCCATTGTCGATTCGGATTTGTTTGTGACAAGAATGTCATTACGTTTTCAATCTTCCCGATGAATGACATTATTGCATCACCGCCTCGACTCTTTTTGAAAGAAAGTATACCCAAGTGTATCTTGAGAATTCATCAACAATGACAAGCGATACTTCTCATCTTTGGATTGATCTGGGACCGATGTGTCCAAAGAGATCCATGTGTGAGAGGTGAAGGCGCCTTTTGATGGAGAAATTTTGTTTGGTTTTGAATGATGCTCTGGTGTTTACCCTTTTCACAGTGCGAGCATGGTTTGTCTTTTGCAAAGACCGCTGATGGTAAGCCAAGGACCTTGTTTTGTTTTGCCAAGTTGTTGAGATTTTTGAAGTTCAAGCGTGAGAGTCTCTTATGCCACGACCAATTGATAGTTTCGGCTTTAGCAAAGAGACACGTTCCATCTGGGAGAGAGTTGACATGTCAAGCACATAAACATCATCTCTCCTAGAGCTATCAACACAACTTCCTTGTTGGCATTAAAATGGTACCTTGTTTATCATTGAATTGTACAATGAATTTTGCATCACATAGTTGATGACACCGATGAGATTGTATTTGAGACCATTGACATAGGCTATTCTAGAAAACTATTCCATTGCGCCATCGAACCATAACCTTCAAGTGGGACATGATGAGTTATCACCAAATACTACCTTGGGCCTCGGTTCCTTTACATACTTGTGCAGATATTCCTTCACACCAACATGCTTCTTGAGCATCCACCGTCTAGATGCCAAATAGGCTCCCTGCATGTCTCTCACAAGTAGTAAACTCAATTAGTTTCTCTTCGTGACCCACTTACTAGTGGGCTTGGATCTCAAGGTCTCTTTGAAATTTGCAATCTACTCATGGTCGTTGGTTGTGTGCAAGGTGCTACCACGTGTTTTGCATTTAGAGGTCGAGGATGACTCGATGACTCTAGGTTGTTTGAATTTCTCCTTGCATGAATGATATCGTCATGTTGGGATGTCTCATGAGCGGATTACCGCATAAATCACGGATGTATTCATGAGACAATCATCCCGATGATGATCATTGAACCCACGTGAGGGCGAGAGAGGAAAAGGTTTAGCTCTATTCTTTGGAGTTTTGGAGGATGAAGCATACCGATGACCAACTTTGGTATAGTTTGCTTGACCGACATACCGTATATGATCTGCGAGCCTGTGATCATCCTTTTTGCGATCATGCAAAAGGATTCTATAGCAGCTTGTCGCGGTATGGGTGGTGTAATGACATAGCTCACACTTTTGTTTGTTTTGGAGGTTGACTTAGACTTTGAGGAACCGGAGGAAGTCGACTTTGTCTCCTTGATTGGTTCGGTGGACCTTTTCAATGGATTCCATTTTTCAAGAAGCTTCCTCACAAGTTCGCCGATTCTTTGATTTGGCCGCCTTCGGGGGACAGAGGATGATGAAGTCTCGGCAGAGTAGACTCTTGTTGGATTAGTTTTGCTTGTCTTTGAAGGATGGTTCTACCACGCCCGACCTTTCTTTTGGTGAATGAGGATTGAATTGTAGTGGAGTAAGCTCGAGCTTGAGCAAAGACCACGAAGAGGTTTCAGTGGTGGGCGGTGCTTGAGATTCTCGCGGACTCGTGAGATGTGTTCGGGCCCATGGGCACATCAGTGGAGTCCAAGCATGCTCTTTAGAGCTTGACTTTCGAGCTCTAGAATCCTTCCGTAATCAAGTTTGGAAGCTTACTCGTGATTAACTCGCTCAATCCATTCATTGGAATTTGAATCGCCCAACATACTTGTAATCATGCCACCGCACCTGATGGCTTAGAGACTGGTCTTTGTTGAGAGAGTCGTGAGATGATCTTCACCTATGACTCTCTTCTTTGCCACCTGGGGGCTCCCACAACATCAAAGACCACAGGATTCTTAGCATCCAACTCTTAAGAATATCATTTGCCTTTTTAAGTTCATCTTGAAGATTCGATTTCTTTTAACTAGTTCAAGTGTTTTGAATTTGCAAGTGACGACCTCAAGCTTAGCTTGTTTTAAAATAAGCAATTCATCCCTACACTTATTCAATTCAAAACTTAACTTGTTGTACTTAGAAAAAGATTCAGTCTTTGCTCTTCTACAAACTTAAGGTCAACATTTAGATAATTCATATAAGATCGCCAATCGTAGTCATCATCCATAGAAAGTAAAGTGTTTACCTTCTTCATTGTGATGTTGACCTATTCCCGTTCCTAGCATGATTCTTCCCAATGCCTAGCTTGTCTTCTTCTCGAGAGCCATTAGAAACCTTCGACATGTACCATTTCATCATCCGATGAGATTGGCTCTTCATCCAGTCAAAGGTTTCAAAGAACAAGGCCTTTGTTCTTACCACACGATTGAACATTTTTGTTGTTTACGAGGATCGCCTCAAGCAATGCAAGCTTAGCTTTTGCTTTCTTATACTTAGCTTCATAATCAATGGTTTTGTTAAGATCGATTGCTTTGAACATTTTGATGAGGCCCATAGATTTTAGGTTGAAATTTGCTAAAGCCTCAAGACCGATTAGATCACGATGGTTTGTAAGAGGGTTCGTAAATTGTTTTTGAAAAACAGCCTTTTGCAAAATGGCCTCTTTATGACACTTGTAGCATTCAAGTGTCTTCGCTGCTTTAGCAGTTGAAAACCTTTGTTTCTTTTTATAAACCTTGAGAGTTAGCGAGTGCCCTTTCCTAAATTGAAGATTCAGTCACTTAGGTACTCCTCACTTGATCTCTCATCGTGCTCATCATCCGAGTTTTCTTGGAAATCTTGAACTACATTGTTAGAAAAGAAATAAGTTGATATTGGTGATGAGGTAGTGGTCGTGGACTTCTTGACTTCACAGACTTCTTTAAGTCGTGGTATCGTCTGTTGATGAGGTTTTCCTCATAGACAAATTTCCCATAAATTTCGTGAAGCTCAAGATTTTGGATATGATTAGCATTCACGAGTCCCCGAGAGAAATTCAACCACTTCTCGTGGAGACTGTTTACAAAACCAACATTGATTTCATGCTTAGACAAATTAACACCATCATTTGAAAGTTCATTTAAAAGAGTTTTGTATCCGGTGTAAGTTTGAGAGAGAGTTTCGAGTCCTTAGCCCCAAGGTGTTATACTCAAGTTTCGTGTCCATTATCCTGCTTTTCCTTGGTATCGATGGTCCTTCATGACTATGAACTAGGTCATCCTGTGTTTGCTTAGCATCTACAAACTTATAATGACTCCATAATATCGTCGGAAGACAAGATATTATGATACTTTTGAGTCTTTGGTCCCTGTTGACCACTCTCCTTTCATCCTGGTCCACCGAGCTTCGTGTTTGGGCAACCCTTCAAATAGCTTTGGGACAAATGGACCTTCATTTATGCACTTGACATAATAAGGTTCCATCCCAATCAAATAGCAAAGCATTCGCTTTCCATTTGTTGAATTTGCCAACTTCAAGTCTAGGGCAACAAATGAATAAGCTCCACCTTTTTATCGACTAGTTGGGGTACATCAATTTCACCATTTAGGATCCTAATTTAAAACTTTTAGAGCGGCCTAAAACGAGTTTTATAATTAGCCTTGTCTGATACCACTTGTTGTTCCCGCTCACTATCGCTTAAAAGCAGCTTTAAATTTATAAAACAAGTTAAAAGTGAACTATGACCTAAATTAACATAAAGAAAACACACTAAGTAATTTTCAACATCATATTCTTATTAGAAATAATTCAACAAAGAATCGCTACCCAAGTACTTGCGGAATAGTACTTGGGATTGAAATGACAAAGTTGGGTGATTCTCTCTAAGCTCAGCTATGTCCGAGCACAACTCTTTAGAGCTCACCGAGCTATCTCAGAACTAAGTTGAGTTGGAGGAGTGAAAAGATGGCTCATGCGTGTATGTGTTTTACAATTCACAAGCTTAACCTTTTCACTCCATCTCTTATGCTATTTATACATGTATGATATTTGACTCTTTCCTAAGTGACAACCGACATCATACGAGAAGACAAAATACTCGATGCATTTTGTCTCTGTTTAAAGACTATTCTAGGTAAGAGACAAGACTACTTTCCTAAATTCGATGACATCGAGCTCGATGTTTTGCCATTCGGGAAAGTTGACTTTGGTTGATAAGGACTTAGCCTTATCGATTCAACCTTTCCGCCTTGTCCGGTCTTTCTTGATCTTTACATCCTTCGCCTTCTACTTCAGTTTGTCTTGATTGTAAGAAGTTGGAGATCTTGGGATTCTGAGTTATTGTCATCACCACCGAATCCATCATCTCTCTTGACTCGTCTTCACCCTTTAATTTCCGCCTCATCGAGTGGAGAGACTTCTTCTTTGTCTCATCGAGTATCCTCGAAGACGACTCACCGAGAGACTATGCACTCAAGGACTGTTTGTGTTAACGAATTAAATACTTGGCTATTTTCTATTCAAATCCTAGATTAAGGGGTTTGGGTATTTACCGAACCCAACATAAACCCTTCCTAGGTTGTGGCAACTTTCTAATCCTCCCGAGCCGCCTTGTCGTAAAAAAGAAATTTGCTTGAGCATCCCGCTTCACCATCTTTGCCGCTCTCTCCTTTTTCTAAGACTTCCCAATCCAAAACATGCTCGATCTTCTCTTGATCCATCTCGAATCACACCCTTGCTAATCCAATGGCCAAGAAATAGCACTTTAGTCCGAGTACCCTTTCACGTCTGACCTCTTTTCCTCGCTACACGCAGCAACCTCAGTACTCAAGATTCCAAACCTCCAAAGGAGTGACTATAAATGATTATGTCATCGATGTTTTCTCGGTCAAGGTAAGGCTTTGAGTTATCATTTATGTGTGAACAAGACACGAATTGGATGATATTCATAGAGCGGTTACTCTTGTGTATGCGTTATGGAGTCTCCACTCCATGTTGAAAGCTCTTTCAAATAGCATGAGCGTTGAAAGTCTTCAATTAGACTAGGCGTTAGATTCTTTTTTTTTTTTACTTCTTTCAAAGGGGAATGAATGGAATGAAGAAAAGAAGAGAGGAGGAAAGTGGTTCACTAGAGTTTGCCTCTTGAAAATGGTTATTATCTTGAAGGTCTTTTTCTCTA
The DNA here is from genome assembly GCA_022545495.1 of Chrysanthemum lavandulifolium. NCBI lineage: Eukaryota > Viridiplantae > Streptophyta > Magnoliopsida > Asterales > Asteraceae > Chrysanthemum > Chrysanthemum lavandulifolium. Next base: position 231,283,211 of record CM040238.1, on the reverse strand, counting down.
TTTTATTTCATGGTATTAAAGCCAACAAACAAGAGAATTAGGGTGTTAAAAAAAGAACCCCAAACCCACTTGTTTAGAGAAGAAAATTGTTCCTGTCTGCTTTTTCTTTTTTGATTGATTTTATGACCGATAGAAATGGAAACTTTTTTATTAGATGCCCTATATCCACCCTCTTTGGTAGACCCTAACACGAATTATGTACACTACACAATAAGGATCACAATCATTGATACAGTTTGGATACCAAGCTATCTTATCAATATATTTACAAAAAAGCCTTCGATGTAGTGATGAAATTGTGATACATAATCAATCTATTTGTTTTGTTCACTACTAAAGAATCCTATAAAATCTTTCTATTTATCCTTTGAATTACTCATATATCCTATGAATTTCATTTCAAGACCGAAACTATTCTAGGAGAAGTTCAATCCGTCTGCTTCGGATATTGATCGGTCTTGGTTTGACATGGTTTACGCGTTCTTGGTTCCCGAAGAGTTAATATCTCTATTAGCTAAACCATTTCTTATTCTTACCTTGCCTTTGGACTCAGATTTTGTTCTGACATAATCAACGGTGGCCTCCCGACATATCTTGCAACGTCTTCAATAACATGCTCTTACTTGCCTTTCCCTTAATAAGTCATCAATTTGGTGCTTTTTGATCCCCGCTTGCATGGGAACAAAGGACTAAATACAATCAATTCCTCCATTTAAGTGGTTCGCTTCTCCTTGTTCTTGTTCCTAACTCCTCCCCGGGTAGTTCCCAATGTTTGGCACTTTCCATACTTGATGGGTGCAACATCAACAAATTCGCTCATGATCAAGTTACAACCTAAGATCTATGACCATATTATGTTAACTGCTCAGTATTTCTTCATTCCATCGGTATGCTCCCGTGCACTGTGAATTGTGATCCGCTTGCGAACCAAGGGGTCTTCTGGGAAACCCCACGAAAAATCGTCGTTTTTGATGGTTTTCCGCTTCTCACAATGCTCTTTCCACACCTCCGGATATCTCGGTGCCAAATCGCCGCCACTTTCCCGATTTTTCGATAATAGAGTTGGCTATCTCGTGGCATCGATTGTACAAGTTCATGAAGAGGGTCGGACGAGTGGAATGAGGAGAGCGGCTCGATCGACAAAAAGAATAGTAGCCCCCTAGAACCCGGCAAATTCATTATCATTATCAAAGAATTCCGAGCAATTCTCAACCAACATATGCGATTCACTCCCAAAGATTCTAACACGAAGACTCCTACCTTAGAGCGGATGAATGATACATCCGTGCCGTGAAGAACACAAGGAAAGCAGATCTCGGGTATCGAGATATTCCATCAAGAGAAAGGAGGCGACCGGTAATAAGGCCGACCGCATAGGGGAGGAAACCGAAAGCTAAGCTTTATGGGCGGACCAATCTTTCATCGCCCGACTCTCTCTATAAAAAGTCGGGAAGCGAAGAGCTAAGCCACTAATGTCGTGGCGCAGTTATACCTCGAAAGTCCGTGAAGTTAAGGTTTTGTATGTATCATATCCTTTCGATAGAGCAAAAACTTTTAAGGAAGGTCTTCATTCCCCTTTGAAAGAAGTAAAAATTGTGAAAATCCCGATTACATTATCGCAGCCAAAATGCAATTTTGAAAAGCAAGCGAGAAAAGCATCGTTGAGATAATACTTTTCATCCTAATCTCATCTATCGAAAAGGGGCCTCTTGATCACCGAAGAGTTTTTAGGCGGAATTGGCATAATTATTACCGTGAGGATTGAGCTACCAAAGAGATTATCCTCCCTATAAAAAGAAAAAAAAGAAAGAAAAAATTCGAACCGGCCTTTCCTTTGATAGTCGACAAGCTCGACTTATAGCGAATTCCATAGAATTGGGCCTACCACGGAATCAAAAGACTTTCGAACCCGCTGAAGATCCTGTGGTCTGGATTCCTCCAATCCAAATTGATTCGAATCGACCAATTCCGGGATCTTTTACGTGAAGGCCGCCATCCAATTCTTCAAACTTGGGGCATGTCGATCCCGAATGAAACTAAACATCATTGATCCTACTATCAATCAATCATTATACAAAGGCCTAACTCCCGCCTCTCTACGGGTGGAAGGAGGGTGACAACTTTGTCAAGGCTCGGGCCAAGCCCACTCAAAGTGAAGCGATTTATACCGAAAAGAAGCTACACTAGAATAGGAAAAGCCGACATTCCTTCTTTTCGAATTCCGATCCTGCCTGGCTGCCCGAACTGTCGATGATTCAAACAAAGACGCGGGTGCGAGTCTTCCTGCTGAAGTCAAAAAGTCCTCCTCATTTATCTTATTCCTACCATCCGGGGTGAAAGGATGAGATGAATAGCGTGTAATTTGAACCGCTCATAAGCTTTCCTTTACTAATATAAAAGTCAAGGCGGATATCGAGAATTTTGGGCCAAAGGCATCACAAGATCGAGAGGAGCCATCTTGATTCTGGACTAGAGGAGGAAGGAACCCGAGCCCATAGGTGTAGGAATCAATCTAATCCATTGTCTCGTTGCCAATTAGAGTAGAGCCAAAGGCGGCTATCGCGATGAATTGTTACAATGTGCCTCCTTCCGGGGAAGTGCGCATGCGAATGTAGGGAAGCTTCCGCACGCAGTAAAATGAATCTATGGGTCCCATGCCTTATTAGACGATCTGCCCTTCATCCAAGCAGTGCCTCCTAGGCGAGAGGGAGGGCTTAGGATCGCCTTTACCGTGGGAATGAGGATGAGACGTAGTTGACTCCGCGACCTCTCGGTAGAAGAGGAGAAAGCCCGCCTTCTATCTCGGTCTCAACGAAGGTAAGAGGAAGGGCCATTCCTCTTCCTTCGGAAGAACTTAAAAGTGCCTTCATCATGTCAAGCTTGAGCAAGTGATTGGCTCCAATGGACTTTAGAAGAAGAGCAATGAGCGTAGTGTTGAACTCTTTCATGGCACCCCTTCCGAAATAGAAATCCATCCTTGATTGCCATCGATATTTCCTCCCTAACTAGCCCCTTATTAATATAAAATGAAAGAAGAAATTAGGAAACCGGCTGCCCCACTCAAACTAGTCCGCCCTACCGCATTAGAATTAGAAAGAAGCATTTCTTAAAATAAAAAAAAAAAAGAAGCCCGAATGCTCAAGCTCAATATCATATGGGTTGTGTTCACCAACGAGCGACCAGAGCCTAAAGAAATCACCGAAAAGAGATAAGTGTTTCGTATATATATATTGGCGTTATATGATCTTTAGCTATAGGTCTCAGTGTGCTTGCTATAGAAAGTACATATCTGAGTCACGAGTAAGAGGAAGTGGTAACAGTCGATGGATGTTCATATTTGAGTATTTACTTGACTGGAATGCCTCACATCAAGGTGACAGATTCGAACCTATGTCCCTCTGTACCCAAAGCAGATGTGTCGATCGATCAAGGCTACACCTCGTCTCACCACCCGGAGCATATAGATCCACCCGATCGATGAACACTCAAACCGAACTCACCCATCCTTTTGGGCACGGGGACGCTTAGAACCTAAGAAACGACTTTTTCAAATCGCCTCCAAAGAAGATGGGGCGACGCAAAAAGTCAGTATAGTGTGAGCGCTCATATTTTTGGCTTACTTGCACTTGAATTTCCAACTGCTCGCTCGGCCTTTGGACCCTTGGCACGCTTAGAAGTGGATTCAACCAACGACACAAGGATTTTCGATCCCTTTGCTCTAACCAATGAGCTACGAACCACTTTCCTAAAATATGTTATATTCATCGAATAGTGCCCTACCTTACCACTGACTAGTAAAAAGCCCTTGTACTAAAAAATAGAATATATATAATAGGCCTTTTTCGCTTCTTCTCAAGCTTCGAGCAGCTCTTTCAACCGCCGCCTAATCCCCAACATGCTCAAGAACCAAGAGCCGTCCCGTCACTCGGACAATGGGAGGAGCTTGCTTATAGAAAGAAGATAGGTCGATCGGACAAAAGAGCGAGCAAAGGTCTCTCCACCCTAGTCACTAAGTTGTGCTATTCGGGGCCGGACTCCACCAAGAGGTTCTTTCTCTCACGTCATTTCGCCGCCCATTTCACTTCTCCGGAGGAAATGGGATTTGAACCCATGATACAATCTTCTTGTATGTCTATTTAGAAAACCAATGCCTTAAGCCGCCGGCCATACCTCCAAGTTGTTGATCGAATGGAATTTGATGTGCGGGTTTGGTTGGTTGGTTGCCCGAAGGCTATCGATCCGATCAACTGATAAGCGTAGACGCTAGCGCTGCATTATTCCTGGGGACTCTATCCGGATCTATGGATCTCCCAAAGCATCCAAGCGAGACTCCATCAAAATCGACACTCTTTGAGCGACACCTTCTTTCTACGAACACCCCACCACCGAATGATGAACTTTGCCGTTTCCCCTCCGACGACCAAGAGAACACGAGGTCAAGCCAAGCCCTTACCCACTGAATGGAATTCATCTCTCCTCGTTGAAGGAGAAAGCCCATGGAACCGGATCCGTGACTCTTCTATTACATTATGGAGAAGTCCATTCGTCATGGTCGATCCACGCCCTCACAGTAGTGCGGAGAACCGTGCTTGCTTAGCTTACTAACGCGAATCATTTTTGATTGATTTCACGAGCTAGCCAAAGAAGCCCGAAAGCCCCCGACACTTAATCTCTTCATTTAGGCACCCATCGACTAAAGCCGTTCCACTCGTGTACTCTAACGAGAATAACTTCATTCCACTCTCCCAACAGCCGACAAGCCATTCCTAGTGGCTTAGCCATTGTTAAAGGCTAAAGAGTGTAATGCGAACACTCACCCTTTTCGCCAAAGAAGCTAAGCTCCTAGTCCTCTTAGCCAAACCTTTAACCTAACTCTCTAGTTTATGGCCTAAACCACGGAAAACACTACTTTTGATCAAAAACGAAGGCCATTTAAAAGCTCTTTTCTTGTGTTCTTGAGTACACGTTAGGATATTACTTGGGCTATCCAAGCCATTGAGGAGCCCTGCTCAAGCCGAGGATGATGAAGACTATCGCCCACAATTAGAACCATCTAAAATAACGTATATGATGGATCCATTACGAATGTATCGTCCTGAAGACCATCACTCGGTTTCACTAATCAAGCAACGCGATTATTACGCTGGACCTTCTCATTTCCTAGTTAAAGTGTAGGCCTTTTGGACTTAAGTCGATTTGGTATTTCAAGGCCCTAGGTGTTACTATCATTTCTAGGCATCGCCTGCTTGGCCTGCTTTTTGTCCGTTATTACGTTTTCGCCCGCCAGACATTTTCACCGCTTTTAGGCGTTTTAGTCCGCTTTTATATGTTTTCATCCGCTTTCATCGTTTTCATCTATTTTCGACGTTTTCGCCCGCCACGCCCGCTTCTCACGCTTTAAATCTGTTTCACCGCCATTCGTTTTCATACACTTTCGTCCGTTTTCTTACGTTTTCACCCATTTTCATACGTATTCGTCCGTTTTCGTTCGTTCTCATACGTTTTCGTCCGTTTTCATCAGTTTTCTTTCGTTTTCGTCCATTTTTCATATGCTTTCGATGGTTTTCGGACGTGTTTTTACGCTTTCCTACGTTTTCATCCATTTTCTTACGTTTTCGTCCGTTAAAGGCGACCCGGGTCAACCCGGTGACTCGGCTGGTTTTTTTTTAGCAAATTACAAGAGTTAATTATCTATACCGGTGACTCAAAAGGGTCGATTTGATTTTCAAAACATTGGTTTTAGCCAGATTATGAACTTAAATAAGCCATGAGCTCCAAATAATCTTGATTCGTCAAAATCATATACTTTTGGGGGAGTGTTTGACGGGTAAGAGATTGCGAGGGTATTTCTATATACAAGAATAATAATGTCACGAGAAAGCTACGGGTAACCCAAACAAACACATACAACTAACACATATACATTCGGAGTGTTGTGAAACGAATTCATTAAACAAGTAAGCAAACACATATAACACTTAACAGTTCCCTTTAGTGTAGTTTCTCGGAGATATCTGGATTCTTTTTATTAAAAAGAAGAGTGCAGGATGAAAGAGAAGAAAAAGGTAGTTTACTTGCTTAGTGCTTGCGCTAAGGGAAGAAAGATCGAAAAGTCGAAAGTTTGAAAGCGCTCACTCTTCTCAAAATCTCTTAAGAGAAGAAAGATCTACGCTTCTTAAAAGTAGTGGTGAGAGAGCATAAAGAGCTTACTTATAAGGTGCGAGCTTAGAGCCTTGCGTCACTGGTATGCTAATCACTTGGTTACGACTGGAGCAGAGTCGCTAGTCTTGACGACCTATGGGATGCAAAGAAGCTTTGTCACCCTTCTTAGTTGCTTCTCCTTTTTCATCGAGATTGGTTGGTGTTCGATTACCACTTGTGTAGCCTATGCGAAGCAAGCGAGTACAAGATCGAAAAGAATGCGTTGCATGGAAAAGTGAGATGTCCAAGATATTCAGAACGAGAGGAAGAATCGACGAGGAATATAGAGAAAAAAGGACTGTAAGCATCTAGTTTGTAATAGCTTCCAATTGAAGTACCAGCCCCAGGGTTTAGACTATCAGTGCTTTGAGTGTCATCTCATCTGCCCTCCTCTAATCTTCTGTCTCTTCGAGTTGTACCAAAAAAAGAAGTTTCAGGGATTCAATTTGTGATATTACTTATTCTTACTTAACGAGTTACTTACTCAATAGAGCATCTAGTATCAAGAAGAAAATCTTTATTACCTTTTGTATTTTTAGTTAATATAGTATAATATTTCAAGAGCCAGGGATAGTAGGACTAAAGTAAAGCAAGCAAGGCCTAAAAGGCAAGGTGCTCAGGTAAAGGCTAAGCTTAGTTGGATGAGTCCCGACAACTTATTTCATTCAAAATTTTCTTAGCAACGAATACGTTTTGAACCCTTTCGAGTGAGAGCTTAGGGATATGATTCCCAGAGAGAATTTCAATCTAAAGAAGGCAACTCATCTCCTTAGCAAGAAAGTGAATCCATTAATAAAGCACTACTGACTGATTAAACAGTCTGTTTTTCAAGGGAACTCGAAATATCGTAAGAGAAGTTAGACTTGGATCCACCCGTTGAAATCAGTCATTTGCCTAGGTGTGTTCCGTAGAAAGACTATGAAAGATACACTACCAGCTTTTTCAAGCATCAGTTGATTCTATATGATAATCGGTAGGTGTTCCGGGATCTATTTACTCTCGAAGGGATTTGAGAAGAGGGGAAACAGGGAAGATGCCGAGAATGGCCGTGTCTATGGGGAGTACTGGTCTTAGTATGAATATGTTGCAAATGCATGTGAGAGAGGAATGCCTTCATTCAAATTTAAAACTTGTCGTCTACTTGAAGGAAATGTTCGGAACAGGGTACTTACTATATTAAAACTTTTTTCTTTTAGGAACAAGACGAGATCTATAAGGATAAAAATAAAAAGTCTTTCGCAATTCTTGAAGTGCAGAGGGTACATAACCATTTTGTTACTTCTCGCCATAGGTCTTTTTTTATCTTATGTGTTTTTATGTTCTGAGGCTCGCTTGTGTGGTATAGAAATGGCACAAATCGCGGGCTCCATAGGGGCGAAAGGCCTATCTTGCAGGCTTGTCTCGATTTTTTTCAGAAAAATCAGGTGTCCTCCTACTATGAGGGTCGTTCTTTCTCTAAGTATGGCGAAACTCTGCGTTTTTCCAGATCCTCCTTTGAGCATGGATTCGGCGGAATGCGCTCACAAACCAGAAGATCTAGAATTGCGCTTGGGCCCACCGGAAACACTGCTAGAAAGGGGGGAAAGCGTCTCTTCCTAGTCTAAATGAGCTGCCCCCATACTCTATGAACAACAGATTCAAATTCCAGGCAGGAATTCTTTCAAGGATGACAAAAAGGTCGGGAGTCTTCCTTGGAAGATCTCCGAAGGATGCTTTCCGCTTTGAACGAACAAGGCAAATCCACGAGTTTTGCGAGTAGGCTCCGCCATAATATTACCCATTGGAATTGGAAAGAATGAAAAAGATTTACTATTTTATGCAGATTGACTATAGAAGTATGTTCTCCTTTGGACTTGGTCGTGCAAGGGATCCCCCCTTGAAAAAAAAGTCGATTCGTTACCTCTGAACGGAAGGGCCCCCGTTATGTAGTTTTTTTCGCTGAATAAATGAGAGAGTGTAGGAGGGTGGGTCTCCTCTCATTGGGCCCGCTTGGATATTGGTTGGGGCACGCCCCACCAAGGTTTGATTAAGAAATCATATCAGAATGCAATTCTCCGCTCATCTATCGGAGAGAGGAACAGCCCTAGCTGAGCTTCACTCCTCGATTCAAGAAGAGTTCAAGGGTAGGTGATTGCGCCCAAAACAGTCAAGTCTAAAAGACTTAAAACTGCTCAAACACAAATGCAATGAAGTCCTGGAGAATATAGTGAATTCCCGGGTCGTTAAGTCCCAAGGAGACTCAATGGTGTGTTAAACACTGATTCAGACGATAGAATGATCACTAATGATAGCGATCAGAAAGGATTAGGATTGAACAATTATAACTAAGGAAAAAGGAAATAAATAAAAGCGACTTAAATGCAAATTAAGAAAATTAAAAAGATAAAAGATATTAAATAAACGCTATCACTATTTTTAAAGTGATGAACGTTTAAAACTTAAAACTTAAAAACTTACGTTTAAATAAAAATAACGCAAACGTACTAAATAAAAAGTGAAACTTATATAATATAAATCCTAAAAATATGAAAAATACATTTTTACAAACCTAATAATAAAAGAAAATTTATAGAAAAAGAAAATTATTTTTACAACTAATTAATTAATTATTATTAATTAAAAACTATTTTAAACTATTAAAAATGCACTAAAATACAAGAAAATACAAAATTAACCTAGAAAAATGAAATTATAACTTAGAAAAGTCTAAAATATGATAAAACTAATTTTAAAACTAAAAATATATTTTTTAGACTTTTTATGTATTTATTATTAATTTAAAACTATTTAAAACTAATTAAAATTATTAAAAATACCAAATAAAAGGAGAAAAATAATGAAAAATACTTTTTAAGCTTTTTACATTTATCTAAACTTAAGAAAAATGAAAAATTATTTTTTAGAACCTTTTCTTAATTTTTTTTGTATTTAAAGCTAATTAAAAAGGATTAAAAACTAATTTAAATTAAGAAAAATAGCAAAACAACTTAGAAAAATATGAAAATTTCAGGAAAAATCTAAAACAATATTAGGAAGCTAAGAAAAATGGAAAAACATGGGCTTGTTAAGAGGAATAAGCAACTGATGTCCAAAGTGCTTAAAAATAAGCACTTAGGATAAGCTAATGAAGATCAATAAGCACCAAACTGAAAAGAGAGCTATAATAAGCTAAAAGGACCAAATGCAACAATAATAAACAAGCTATATCCTCGATTATAAGCTAAGATGATTTGAGGTGATGAGCTTAAGCTTAAAACAGAATTAAAGGGTCTACTTCAAGCCAAGAAATAAGCAATCAAATAAGCTTAAAACAGAAAACACCAACTGGAACTTCAAAAGGACCTGGCCAAGAGTACTTAAACCAAAATTAGACTCTGAGGAGCTCAAGTGAGCCTGTAAGGTCTGCAAAACTCAAGATGACTCTGTGCAGTGTGCAGCCCTGCATGTGGGATTTGGGCGCTTGATAAGCTCCTTTGAGCTTAAAGAAAAAATTGGAAAAATCTACTAAAATTACCATAGGAAAGTAGACCAGTGGAGGATTTCAAAGCAACAAGATTCACTTAAATTGGCTTGGTAATGAACAAATGAAAATTCTTTCTCAGTGGGCTCAAAACAAGGTTTTTGCAATTTGACTTTTTAACAAAAACTAAAAAGTTGACTTTATTGAGTTTTGATCTAGCTTTTTGAACTGAAAATGGTATTATATGATGTATTAAGACTTCTACAAGCTAGATTGATGACTTTTGAACACAAAACAAATGATTGGCTATCCCAAATCCCCAACAGTGGGCTGCTAAGGCAGTATAGATGGGATTTTGACTTAAGAGCTTAAAAGGCACAAGGAAGTGACAGAAATGAGTTTATTTTGACTATAAAGACTTGAACCAACAATAACCTACCACTGCAAGACCCTCTAACACAGTTTAAATCCCAAATCCAAACACTCCTTAAAAGCGCTGCAAACTTAAAATAAAATAACTACTAAGCAACCTTGTTTAAATGATCAAACTATGTTTATATAACCTAATTGCAACTATCTAAACTAGTTTTAACAATATATAACCACGTATACATAAATGACCATAAAATGCAAATAACTTGAAATTTTGAAAAGAGAAACCACTCACATGAACTCCGGTGATGCACGACCAATACCAAACCCAAAACCAACCTAATCTAACCTATTTCACACCATTTCAACCTCTCGCATCACCAATAGCTATTTCGAAATCACATGAAGCTCAGTTTGACTTCTGTTGACTATTTCACAAAATGGCTTGAAAATTAAATGTAACCTTTTGAAAGGCTAAGATAAGCTTATATAAGATTGTTTGAGTTAGAAAATAAGCTATTAGGAGCTTATACATAAGAAATTGATACTACACTTTGTAACAGTAACATAAAACTTTAGAACTTAGATGGAAACTTGATATTGATACTTAAAAGTGAGTTACAAAGATTTGTAAACTGAATTATGCTACATAAAAGCTGAAATTACAGAGTTTGGACTTAAAGCTAAAACATTAATATAAAAACGACATAAATAAAATTTTACAAAACTAACTAACGCCTTTGCTTCTCTTCTTCTCTCTTTTATACTCCAAATGCTTCCCTTGACTTTACGAGCATATCCCACCAAGAATTGAGACCATTGGATGAGTCAGTGGTTTTGGCCGTTTGATTGTTTTGGCGCCAAAGGAGTTTGATGTGTAGGGGTTGAGTAAAGGGAGAAGGATCATTTAATGGTTCTTGGATTTGTGTTGAGTGGGGGACAAGGTGAGATGAAGGTGGTGAGGTGTGGGCAATGGAGTGATAGCAGGGAGCAGTTGGGGAAGATAGACAAAAAAGGCGGGCAAGTGGGTGGTCAAACAAGGGGGTTTGACTGGTGGATTATTAAAAGGGGGTTCACAATGGCATAAGACAGGGGTTCAAAACTATGGCAGGGTCCAAAAATGTAGTATGACTAGGCCAAATAGGTTTAAATGACAAGGGGCTTAAGGTGTAAAATCTGAAAATCAAGGGACCAGGCTGCCAATTCTTCAAAGATGTTCCAAGGACCATAATTGACAATCTTCAAAAGTACAGGGACCAAATCTGTCATTTTGCAATTTTCCGGGGGCCATTTCTGCCAAATTTCAAACTTGAAAGACCATTTTTGTAATTTTCTCAAACTTTTTATATTTTTCACCAAAGGACTAAATTTGACAAGTTATGATATTAAAAGGACCTTTGGTGATTTTACTTTTGAAATTTTGACTCGGGGACTATTTTGACAATTTTTGAAAGTTGGGGACTAAAGCGCAATTTTGCAAATTTGATATGTTTTCATCGATTTTGATATTTTTGCATTTAAAACACATAAAACAACGATTTGTGATATTTTGATCATTTTGATGTGTTTCGAGTGTTTTCGGATGATTTTGCGCTTTAAATGGTATAAAAATGATGAGTATTTAGAGACTCATCGAGAGAGAAGAATAAGAGGTTAGCAACGCATTTAGCGTTTTCCAAGCGAGCCATGGGAGTCTAGGTTTTGCGAACTAGCCCGGACCGGAAAAAAAGCAAGCATGTATAAAGGGTTAGGTCCAATCATTCTCCTCAATTGAAATCGGGCATAACCGTGGGGGATAGGACATAACTCCTGTTGTTTAAGGGTAAAAGGTTCATGAATAAGGTAGTTAAGAAAAAAGTTCGTCGGGGTTGGGAAGGGAAGAGCGAAAGGCTTAGAGCTTTTTTTCAAGCAGCCTACTCTGTGTTTGGGTTAACTATTGATTCAATAATTGCGACAAGATCTTTTTCTTTCCTTTCAAAGAGGCATTCGATGCCATCATCATTGACTTATGCCTCCTCAACCTATCTGGAGTGGGTCTTTGCTGAGAAGTCAGATATTATTTACGGGATATAAAGTTCATATAAGAAGATCGCCCGAGAGGGGGTTTTACCACTAAATGCTAAATCGGATATTGTCTCCGAAGATAAATAACTAGGCTTTTTTGATTCACCAGGCGCGGAAGCTAAATTAAGAAGATAGGTAATAGATGCCGCTGAAGGGTCTGCCTCCCGATCGGATGTTGTCCTTCTAAAGCTTAAGATACCCGAAGCTTTTGGTGTTCGTAGATAGCACCTGACAGAGTTTAGTCAATTATCACGGATGAAAAAGTGAGCGAGCACAGGATAGAGAGAACAGCTAGTCAAATTACAACCTTCTTCAACTGCTGAGTCAACCCTAAAAGTGGATCTGGCATCAAGCCTATCCCTTGACCCTTTTTCCAGGATCAAGTACTACTTATAGAAATAGAAAGCACTAAAGGCGCGTTGGTTAAGTATTTCATTCCACAAAAGTTGCACAAATCTCTTAAGACATGAGAATTGGAAGGCGTATACCTTACGTACTTTTTATTAACCGGTGTGTTGATGATCCTCGTGCTAGAATTTCTATCTATTAGTTGATGATCGAGCTCTTTATGATTGAATGAAGTGAAAGATCAAACCCAAAGCACCCCTTCATATCTCGAACGTCCTTCTAAATGTCTTCAAAGACATCAACTGGTACCTCCCCCATTACATAAGCAAAAAGTTTGGAGATTATTGGGAAAAGCATGTCTACCGCGTATCCTCGAAGTTCTCTTCTCTGGCGTTGGCAAAAGTTTAAGGGTAAGTTGTCCTTTAGACACTGAAGATGAAACCGTTTGTATGAAGTTTTTAATTTTTGTTTTTGTTTTTTTTGTTAGTGGTGAACTTATCATATCAAGTTTTTCTATAGAACGAGCACCGTGAACTATCTGCTTTTCAAAAACATTTGCTTGCCTTGAGTGGAATAGGTCGACCGATGCGGTACCGAGGCCGAATGCACCGAGGTTGAAAGGCAAGTAGATAAGCGGATTCTCACCGTATTTTTATTGTCTCGATTCGTCCACCGCTGCTATCGATAATGGAAAAGGTTATGAAGTTGACTTCTTTGCCTTCTTGAAGGTGGTTGGGCATTAACCAACACAACAAAGAAACTCGATCCACTTTCGCTCCCTCCGCTTCCTCGTGGCCCTCACTTCCTCACTCAACTCACTCGACGCCGCCTCACGTCACTCGCCGCTTGGGAGGAAGGCTACCGACGGTAGCGAATCTCGAATCTGAATAAGATCGAAAGGCCATCATAAGAGTAAACAAGGCAATGGCTTCCGTGAGAGCAAAGCCTAAATGGCATAACCAAACAATTTAGTATCCGATTCACGGACTCCGTACTCTTGAATGGATCAACGAACTTATTATCTTTCCAATTCACCGCAGCTCCGGCTAAAGCAATTGTAGTAGTTCCGCACAAGCACGGGTTGGGCCTACCTCCATCCCTAGAGGAGCCGTATGAGGTGGAAGCTCCACGCACGGTTTGAAGCCGAGCCTTTCCAAAGAATGGGGTCTGTGGGACCGATATGATGATTGGTTTAGGTAGTAGGTCGCCTACTACGAGCACTGTAGGGATTAGTGTGTGAGACCGCAATCCACAAACCAACGCATGGGACTCACCCTTTACTTGGGAATAGAGAGGAAACATAGCATGTCACAAGAGCGGGCGAGGTTTGGAACTCTCTGCATGAGAGGACGCCTCATGAGCCGGGCTTTTAGAGATGAGGCCTTTGGCGGCAAGTCAATTTCTTGCCACCAAACCCTACAACCGATGAAAAGGCCCTATGGTATGGAGTAAAGGAAACGTGTCGTTGTCACACTCCCCCTTCCAAAGGTGCCTAGAAGGCGGGCGACGCAGCAGCGGCGACCGGGAGCGGATTCCCACCCAGTAGGGGGGGAGACGGCCATCTCAAGGCACATCACGACCGACGTAGTCTCAAAACTATTTCTACATGGCTTATAAAGTCTAAATGCTAACAATCTTGACGGGACATACTTTTTACACTTAAGCAAGTACCGAAAGATTTAAAAGCAACAACAAAAAAGGTATACACACTTATTGTGATGTGATGTCTTATCAAACTAGTTTGTGTTAAGCCAATAAAAGATTATGTGTCAATCATATGATCAATCAAAAAAACCAATATTGTTGACCCCCTACTACATGTTGATAAGATGTTCGTTAATTAGCTAGCTAGTTCATGAACTCAAGTTAGACAAGCTTTATAGCTAGGCCAAATGATGATGTTCTTTTTTTTGTTTTTCAATCGACATCAAACTAATGCTTCTTTGCTTCTTTCATCTCTTTTGATGCACTAAGCACCGTTTGTTGTGGTACAAAGATCTTAGCACTACGTAGAATTCGGCCATCATGAACACAAATTACCCAAATACTAGAAGCGTAGCTAGTCGTAACATTTTGCAACCACGAAGTACTTCGCCAAAAGTAATCAAATCGATCAGCACTCAATTGGACCGATTAAAAAGAAAATCTTCTTTCTTTAGAGAAATAATATTGTCAAATCAAAGAAGTCTTCATCCTGTTAGCAATTGGTTAGATGATGATCCAGGACTATTATCGTGATAAGGATTATCCCCTTGTTGCAATTTTAGCAAAAGGTTTGGATAAATGATGTTTTAGAACCAACGTCATTAATTTCCTTTGACGAACTCGTTTAAGACATTCTTATGATACATCAACAAACATTCATCGTCGTCTCTCGTTTGATGCCTAGATTTTCACTCAGAATGTTAATTCTTGGCATAAATGAGGAAGACTAGCTTACTCAGTTCCTTTAATTTAGATGACTTTAACTGTGTCTTTAATTCATTTTGATTTCAAGTTTTCGGTCATAATAACTCAATTTTAGGACATGCTTCATCTTTTGGTTGATTACTTGATTTATACATAATAGATACGTATTCACTGTGACAAATTTCAGTTACACAGACCGCTCATTTATTTATCTTTTTGAACGGATGTATTATATAAAACTAGCTAGAAGCTAGAAAAAGCAATTACAAAATAGAGTTAAGTAAAGGGTTTTGGATTCAATTGGACCAAGAAACCTTACAATTTCTATTTCTCGAAGAATACCACAATTACAAAACATCGACAATTTGATCTAATAAATCCTTTTGAAGCATCTTCTTGTCCCCGAAAATTTTGTTGTTACGAAACTGCCATAACATCCAAACCACTACACCCAAAATAGAATGCAGGATACTCTTAGAGGATGAATTAAGACGTGCCTGATCAAGCCAACCGAATACATCATTCAAGTTGTCTGAATCTGGAAGAGGAAGATCCATCCATTTGAAGACAAGACGCCAAACTGAAGTAGCCGGATTGCAAGACCAAAAAAGATGTGAAGAAGTCTCAGGCGAGGTGTTGCAAAGAGGGCAGAGAAGAGAAGGAACCTCGAAACCTTTCCTGCTTAGATTCCACCGTGTAGGAATTCGATCTCTCAAAATAGGCCAAACCAAAATATTAATTTTTCTAAGAATGAAACGATAACATCTTGTCTTAATTGGGAATTCTGGAAGAGAAATGGAATTAATATAAATCCGAAAACCGTGAAGATATTCGAACATTAAACTCCATTGCCAAGCATCTTGACCTTCTGTTAATTGAACATTCATTAACATAGAGATCAATGAATCCAATTGGGAGTCGGTAACTCCTCCATGAAAATTACGCGTCTAACACCAAACCCAACCATTTTGTCACCTGTCTCGGACAAGACAATCTTTGTTTGCTTCAAGACAAAAAAAGACGAGGAAAGACGCTCAAGAGGGATGTCACCAAGCATGCATCTCTCCAAAATCTAGTAGTTGAACCGTCTTTCACTTGACGTTTAATAGAAGAATGAGGGATGATGTCTTTGTCATGCATGTCGTTGATTGCCTC
The DNA here is from genome assembly GCA_022545495.1 of Chrysanthemum lavandulifolium. Lineage (NCBI taxonomy): Eukaryota > Viridiplantae > Streptophyta > Magnoliopsida > Asterales > Asteraceae > Chrysanthemum > Chrysanthemum lavandulifolium. Next base: position 231,267,202 of record CM040238.1, on the reverse strand, counting down.
CACAATCCAAGACCAAGTATCAGAACCTCCACATTAATGAAAAAACACATAACCGATCGTGCCGTATGAACCATGAATTTCTGAAATGACTTTAACCCATAGAGCTTGAGGACTATTAAAAAATCTCCATCTTCATTTTTGGAGGAGAGAAATGTTTAAACCCTCAAGATAACCAATACCACCTTTCAACTTTGAAGCTAAAACCGAATTCCAAGAGATCTGTGGAATTTTTTTGATCCCATCCGTGCAACCCCAAAAGAGACCGCTCATCTAATATATTTGGGAGAGGATTTGCACACTCTCATAAATGATTGGGATACTCAAATTTTGAGTGCTTAGACATTTATACCCTTACAGGATAAACATAATTAAAAATAATGTAAGGGTATAAATGTCTAAACACTCAAAATTTGAGTGTCTCAATCATTTATGAGAATGTGCAAATCACCTCCCTTTCGACTATATCCCCAAAAGTACGTACAAATTTGTTTTGGGTCAAAGATTGTCTTTTCAAATAAACTTAACAGAGAAAACCTTATCCGTTTGCCCGTTTTACAAATAACATTAATTGCCACAATTATAATTGTGACACAAGTACTTGTAATGTCTAAGAAAATCAACACTGCATTGTGCATAAACTAAAAAGTTAATTTGAAAACATAGACTTAAAAGTGCAAATTTGAAAGCAATGCGTCTAAACATTCTATGGGTTATCCAAACTTATAAAAATGACAAACAGTTTCTTGTATCCTAAGATTGTCCGGTTTAATTGTAAAGTACAAAATGCTTCCAAAGTGTTAACTGTTGCCCTCAAGTTATCGATAACTCAGGAAACAAAATTTATTTATGCATTAAAAAAAATGGATATCCCCATTTAAACTTCACTAGTTGCATATATCCCCAATAGAAGTTTAAAATAACAAATATACCCATCTTTGACTATCCTAATCATTTGTGACAATTATATCCTTCGTACTAAATGCAAACAGTCTAAATGCAACCATTATTCTTTTTTTTTAATGACAGCATATATCCTCTTCCAAATTCTTAATCGAAGGCTAAACAATTAATATTAAAAATATATATATATAAATAAATAAAAATTAAGAATAAATGTATCATTGAATGCAACACAATGTGTCAAATTGACGATGTAAAGTGCAAATGAATCATTAATGCCAATAATAGTCATTCAATTGTTTTATGAGGTTTCAACGTTTTAAAGGAACGAAATGGTTTGGATTCTGAACTCTTGATTTCAGATCAAGATTAAACATAAAAAGAACATTTTTATACAGATTTGAAGAAAAACTAGATTTTTAACTAAAAAAAAGGGTAAAATAGTCATATTCTAAAATGTTTACACCAAGTTAAGACAAAAATGGGTAAATTTGTGAGTTTAATAGGTTGAAATGGGTATATTTGTTATTTTAAACTTTTGTTGGGGAAATATGCAATTAGTGATGTTTAAATGGGGATATATGTAATTGTATTGGACTCAAAACTCACAGTCGGCCTTAGGCAATGTCTATCAATCAGATAATACATGCTTGTTTAAAACGTAAAATGATGAAAGCTTCCTCACGTTAAACCAAAAAAAAATGGTGGTCACCACAGTAGTGCATCACCCACCATTACATCTGGTCTTAGCATAATATCATTAATTTTTATATGAATCAGATTGATTTTTGAACAATTTTAACTAAAAAACATCATAAAGCATCATATCAGTTAGCAAGTACAAATCTGGAACGACGCTAACACAAACAAACAAATAAATAAATAAATAAATAAATAAAATAAATAAAAAATAAAAAAACATCAGGGAAAAACATACAAAGAAAAAGAAACAAATTAACATGATAAATGTAAAGAATGTCCAAGAATTTAATCAACAAATATATGAGATCAAAATGATTAGGACCCTAGCTAAACTCTTCTAGCTCGGAATCGACCTATTAGTCGATATGTTCTGATCGAGTCCTTTATTACTTTCTTGAGCCTTCAAACATCATACTCGATGTAAAGTCGAATTCCAATTCGAGTCTCAAACCTTTAACTTATCCTAAACTTTACTTATCTTCTTCAATTCATATTCATCATCAGTGGTTTTACAAGGATCATCCTATAAATTTAATATCAAATTCACGGCGAAATGGAATTAGATGATCCAAAACTAGTGTCTCTTGTATACCTAAGTTGTAACGAAACTTGTCTCTCCATTCTCAATTGTCGATAAAAATTCTCTATAAACATTTCCGCCCTCTTATCAATATCATCTTCTTGAGGAAAACTTTTTGTTCTTTCTACACGAAAGCTTCTCGTGCTCTTCAACTCACGAGCACAAGAACCCGAATCACAAACAACCTCCAAATTAGCATCTTCTTCTTCTAGTTCATCATCAGATGATGACACGATCATGGTCAACCCTAATTTTTCATTAAAGCTCGATAGCCGTCTTCTACCAATACCACCACCCTTAAAGGATGATATAATTCGCCACTTGTGTATGCTCGAGTTCATGAGAAATGTGACCTTCTTGACGACGTTCTTTAGCTTGTTTAGCAAGTACCATCTATTGTTGCTATCGTGTTGATTCGACATAGTTTAAGATTTTTGATTGAACAAAAGAATAGAAATGTGTTATAGAAGTTGATGGGATTGTTGTTTTGTTTCGTGCTAGGAATTTTATGCAAGTTTTATAAGTTGGATGAAATTGATGTAGATGTAATATATATAGCGTGGAGAATAAGGTAAACAAAGTGACGTGTGACAGCTTGTACTACAAGAGACGCGGATTAACGCACGTTGTAAACTAGTTTAAGTAATCAAAATTATATGAAGATCAAAATGTGTGTGCAAGTCTTTATAACAAATGGTAGAACCGGAAGCAAAATGTTAGAACCGGACGTCTAAGTTGTTAATTTGATATGATCACGTATTTATACGTATATGCATATTTCATGTTTATCAACATTCAACTTGTTGAAAAGGTAAACTTCGTACAGTTTTGAACATTATTCATGTGTTGAGTATGTCAAAAGTATGTGTACATTTATCTAAATAATAATAGTTACTAACGACTATAACAAAGGATAAATCCAACTTCTCGAATACTCAAGTTTAACACCTCAACTTGGGGCTCAAGATTGGAAATGACGAGGTAATACTAGTTTGAAATAAAATGCTTGTGACATTCTGACATTTTAATATTAAAAAATCGATTAACAGCTATAGTTTTAGATTAATATAAGTGTTTTAATTGGTAAGATTAATATATAGGTGGGTTCAATTAAAGTAATTAAAGTGAACATGGGTCTATTAATGACGATGGCGAGGTGACACGTCATTGCGAGAGTAGACTCTGCAAAATAAATTTTCAGATGAATCGTGTATTTTAGTTTATTATTATCAAAATTTCGTTTAAGCGTCTTGGATTGCCGCCTATTCGCCCACGCGCGTTCGGGCTCGGTCTGTTGTACCGCACCATTTAAGGCTTAAGCCCATTTGCCCGTTGACCATTCGGGCTTGAATATCTGATAATGTGTTTATTATTTGTATTAGTGACATTTAATGAGGGTTCCTGCGCGTTGCATGAGCGGATACCGAAATAAAAATCGATGAATCATGTATTTTAGTGTATTATATTCTTTTTGATAATAAATTCTGATTTCAAGATTTCGTTTAGCTCGCGCCTTCGAGCTCGAGCCCATTTGCCCGGCTCACTCTGCTCGACCCGTTGGCCGCGCCTGTTTGGATCGTGCTGATCGCACTCGGGCCCATTTGGACCGCCGTTGCGTTGGGGCTTGAATATTTTATAATGTTTCTATTATTTGTATTAGTGACATTTTAATGCGTAAATTATGTTTAAGTTGGTTGTACAATATGCTTGATAATTTGTATTTCTTGTAAGTGGTGTTTTAATAATTGCATTAATTGTATTTATTGACCAGTTAATTAATTAACTACATTAAATATCTTGACCACATTAATAGTGTTTTGTATTTTGTACATTAAGCTTTAAGATTTGTAAGTCTTAAAATTAAGATTGATGAGAAAGATCATTAATAGTGCATTATGTATTGTACAATAATAACTTTGTATTTTGTAAGTCTTAATTTTAAACTACAGATTTATTCCTCTATTATAAGTAGCATAGATATACACACACATAACCCAACTATATAAAATAGGGTTTGTGAAATTGCATATCCCCAAATGCATTTACTATACCCGGTTACATGAAAGGTATTTTTAACAGGGTTGTATTTTGCAGTTTACTCTTGTCGTTTTTTTCTTTTTATTTTAGTTTATATTATCATTAACTTTATTATTTATTGTTTTATTTTACTTTTATTAATATTACTATTATTATTACGAAAATAATCTTCGTGTTAAAACTATGTTAGCAGATAATAGAAAAAAGTTTGTATGTTCATCTATAAACGTTTTTTGACGGAGGGATATACACGTTACAACTATGTGGCATATCAAGCGATATACTTGTTAGATATGATCCCGAATGGGAGTTTTGAAAAGTATTCCAAGTTGCGACTATAATCAACAAGATGAGAGAAGGACGATTGCGATGGTTTGAACATGTCACGGGGAGACCCCAGTCAGGAGAATGGAGTCTATCATTGTTGATAGCTTGAGGAGAAGAGGTAGACCTAAGCTCAGGCTGGAAGGACAGACTGAAGCTTAACCTGAAAGAGCTTATATTGTCCGAGGACACGACTTCTGATAGGAACGCGGGGAGAACTGGGATTAGGGTAGATGAGTAGGGCGCATAGGTGTAAAAGTTGTATGGTAGCTTGTGTTTAGGCCTTTTTTTGCCTTTTAGAGTTCTTACCCTGAGGTTTTCTTGCTTTATGCGAGTTGCTTTTGTTTGCTTGTTTTGCCCTTTCCCTTTTTATGCTCGCTGGTTTGTTTCCCTTTAATGGCTTTTTAGCTTTTATGCATGTTTTTCTATCATATTTTCTATCTTGCATGCCATAACGTTTTCTATGCTTTTATTTTGCTTGTTTGGTGTGTTTTGCTTTTTTCTTCTTTTATGTTGCATACGTGTTTTGTTCTTTTGTGCTCTTTGTACCTTTTTGCCCATTTTTTGGCTTGCTTGCTCCCTTTTGGCTGTTTGCTTTTTTATCCTTGATCGCATGTATGTTTTTGATTTATGCTTTCATTCATGCCTCTGTCTCTCTTTTCTTGCAATTTACATTTTTTATGTTTCGCCTGTACACACACACTTGTCAAAGATCTTTCTGGAAGTTGTTCTTTTACCCTCAGATAAAAGTGTAACTATCTATATCTTACCTCTCCTATACCTCACTCTTCTGACGATATATGATATTGTCGTTGTTATAAGTAAAGGGTGTTTGTTTTGGCTTATATAGCCGGCTCATGATTTATTTGGTTTCGGGCTTATATTTTATAAGCTCACACTTTGTGGCTTATTTCGAATCTTTTCAACACATAAAAATTTATTATGTCATAATAAACTAATATAAAGTAGAAAAGTTTACGATAAGTCACAAAAACGAACTTATAAATCATGTTAAAACCAAATAAATATAAATGCCACATGCCCAAAACAAACACCCTCTAGAAATATGAAAGAATAGAAATAAAGAAGTCCACCTTCTCACTAAACCACCACTCACCACCATCAGATCTAACACAAACACAACCATGTCGACACCATACAACGAACGAGACACCGTCCCCTTAAACCAAACCTCCCAATCCGACATCGACGAAATCGAAAACCTAATCAACTTCTCCCACACCCAATCGCCCGTCCTCCCGGCGCGTCCACCTTCACCCCCACGCGCCTCCATCCCCATCTCCTCCTCCCCCTCCCCTTTCATCCCATCCAACCTCCCTCCAACAGTCCCTTCCATTCCCACAAAACCCATCCCGGCGGCGCCGCCAGTTCAAAACCAGCCGCCGAGTTTGACTGGATTTGGATCTGCTCCCAATACGTTGACTGAGCCGGTTTGGGATACGGTGAAAAGGGATTTGTCGAGGATTGTGAGTAATTTGAAGCTGGTGGTGTTTCCTAATCCGTTTAGGGAGGATCCTGGGAAGGCGTTGAGGGATTGGGATTTGTGGGGTCCCTTTTTTTTCATTGTGTTCTTGGGGCTTGTTTTGTCGTGGAGTGCTTCGGTTAAGAAGGTGATTTTCTAGATCTCATTTACGCGTTTGTTTAGGCGGTAGGTAGGTTAAGTTACTTGGGCTACATTGTTGATTTATGTATCATTGGCTCGTTAGATATAATTAGATCATTGAATAAAATACTAGTGTATGTAACTATGTATACGGTAGTCGAAGAAGGATTTAACTAGGGAAGACGATCCTTTTTTGGCTATGATGTACGCATCCTAACCGGTATTCCCATGGCCGTTTTCGGACTTATCCATGGTCATCCCAAGATAGGCACCAACCCAGCTTTGGGGATACCTTACCACTTGGCCACCTTAGAGATGGTTCAAAATAGCATTGGATGTGCTAGATGTAAAATGCTTATATAGGGGGTGTTTGATTAAGCTTATTTATGGGCTTATTAGCTTATATGTTCTCTGCTTGGCTTATTTTGAAACTTGTGAGCTTATAATAAGTTTGTTATGACATAATAAACTTATATAAGCTCACAAGTCCCAAGATAAACCAATAAAATGAGGCTTGTGAAACACAAGCTGAAAATATATAAGCTCATAAGCCCTAAAGAAGCTTAATCTACACCCAGTATTAAGTGAAGACCTGAATGTTTTGTTTAATAATGTAGTAGACTAGTATGGATATAGATCAAACGACTTTAGGAAACATGTTAGCTCGAACATGCGGCTGACTTACTTATTTTTAAACAAAAATTGAAATGGTTTTGGAAAGGAGAGGGTTATGTGGTACATGTATAAGCTAAGGGTTTTTTTGTTAGTTCTGTTCTTTGTTTATTGGTTTCGAAACAAAGTTTGAGGTATTTGTTTGCTTATAGACCACGGCTGAAAATATAGTCTGAATTTCTTGTGCCCCATTTTTTTTAATGTTTAAAATGCGCTGCTTAAGCATAAGCTTTGCCTTACAACATCTTAGTTAGGTCTGGTTAATCTGTCCTGCAGAGGGTCACCCATATTCATCATTACCAACTAATCACTGAATGTCTGAATTAGACATCTGAATATTTGAAGTTTGCGTTTATTAAAGGTTCTCAGCTTGTGTTTATCAAATTACTATTTTCAACAGGAAGTGAATCATTCTACTCGTTTATGAAAAATGGAACTAACAGTTTAGAACAATAAATCACTTGGAACCAAGGTTTAATTTTTCATTTGTTTGCATAACATTAGGAAATATAATAATCTAAATAATAAGGGCTGGAAGATAACTTAACTGCAAAGCTCCGCTAAATGCTTTTAGAACACTCATTCTTGTCACTCTAGTTAGTTCTGATTAGCCGTTTTCATTTGAGCAAGAACATATTGTATTTGCCTATTTGGCATAGACAAGTGATGCAGTCATTTTTGTTGGAAAGTAACTAGTCTCTCTTGAGATAGATAATGACATATGTGTGAATGCTGTTTGTTTAATTATTCAAATATATTCTACTAGTGCCATTTTTTCACGTGAATGTGCTATTGATGTTCAAAGATGATAAAATGCTTACCTAAAGCTCCATTCCTTTTTTGATAGGTTTCTAAATACTTTACTGATTTCTCATGAATTTCTTCCATCGACACCCTCTAAACTACTTTAGCAAACTACAATAATTATCTATCGCTTAGAGTTTATTCCGTATTTATCTATGTATTGTGATTCAACCATTATTTCCATGGTTTATTTGACAATGGTGTCCTTTGCATCTAGAGTTTGACCTTGGTCTATATCCTGTACCTATTGCAATCCTTTGAATAATTATTGTATTATCAATATCTTATTTCACGTGGGTGTTTAAGTACTAATAGCATGAACTACAAAAGGTGGTACATTTATGTATTATGATTTTTGAACTAGTTCTTTTCATATCTAATAGATGTAGACAAATTTCATTTCGAGCTTGTTTTCTTAAGACAAATTAAAGAGTTTTCTATTTGGGTAGAGCTAAACACTTGCGTCTATTAACATCTTACCTGACCCATCATCGGCGGAGGAGTCAACAAACTGCATGTGATTTTTTTTTAAAGTGAACTAGTCTAAAAATTGAGCCTCTCAGCCTCAACACCGTCTGTTCTCCTAAATCGGGTTTTAAACTGTGGCTTGATTTGCACATCCTTAAACCATGCGATTATATAATGAGTTTCTAAAGGCATGACTGCGTGTTCACTCCTAACTTTAAAACCTTCATATATTAAATATACCTAATTCGAACCACAGATTTAGACACTGGTTTAGGATATCACATGGTCTGATGATGTGCGAATCGATCCATGGTTTTAGACCTGATTTAGGAGATTGGGTGGTTTGAGGTTACGCGGCTCAAGTTTTGCGTCATTTCATCTTTTTAGAAAATCGTAAAGAGGAAAACGTCTAGTGTTATTATTAATGATGGGTCAAGCCGAGCGACATGCTAATAAACATAAGTATTTTCTACCTTCACCCAAATAAGTCTGCCAATTGATTAAAACTATTAGAATTTTTGTGTGACAAAACTACCATTTGATTTGTAATTACAAAGCTGATAATTAGTATTTTCCATGAAACTAGGTAGATGGAAGTTAAGCATATATAAGATTATATTTAATTTAATTTTGTAAGACAATTACTCGAACCATGTGTTAAAAATACACACACCCTTGAAAGTCACAAGCCAACATATGTTTAAAGTTGCAACAAACAAATAAATAACATTTGTTTTAGTCAACATCTGCCAAGCTTGACTGGATTTGTATCGGGGCCGAATACGTTGACTTAGCCGGTGTTGGATACGGTGAACAGAGATATGTTGAGAATTGTTAGAGATTTGAAAATTTTCCGAATCTGTTTCGTGAAGATCCTGGAAAAATGCTGAGAGACTAAGATCTGTGGGGCACCTTTTTCTTTATTGTGTTCCTAGGACTTACGTTGTTGTGGTCTGCATCTGTTTTGAAAGTATTTGATTTATGTTGCTTGTTTGTTTAGATCTGGTGTTGTAGGTTATAATTGGAGTTGATGATGTTGTTAGTTATCTATTTAATGAAGTTAAATTAAGTGGAGGTTTTGTTGATATGATCGAAACAAGGTTTTGAAAGTATATCTTTGCGCTAGAGCTAGTTAACCCTTGTGAATTGTTGCTAGACGTGCGTCTAGTTAGTCGCACTAGATTGTGTTCAGATGCTTGTCCTGGCGGCAAGGAGGTGGCGAATATGTGTGGCCTTAGGTTTTATCCGGCATCTTTTCTCGATGTGGCGATATTATGATCTACCACTTCCATGTTGGCTGTGGATGGGGACTGGTTGATGGGTAGGTTACTTGGCTTATTTGAGGGTGTTTGGGATTGCTTATTTTTTCTGCTTATAAGAAGAAACAAATAAGCAGCTTAAAATAAGAACTTTAGGAAATAGTGTTTGGATATGCTTATTTCACCACTTATGTAAAGTTAGATGATTAAACCTCTTTAGGGAACATGTGTCCTTTTTCTTGTGGTCGAACTTACTCCTTTTAGTTGGACACGGTTTATGAAACGAGGGGTTGATAAGATACATGTTTAAGCTATAAGGTTGTTTGGTTGATACTTGCTCACTGGTCATGAAACTAACTTGATTTTTTATGCTCCATTTTTTAATGTTTAAATAACCAATAAGAGCTTAAGTTTTGCCAAACAAATTCCGATACTTGGGGACGTTTGACTGGGAGTTTAACACTACTACATGAGCAACTACTGGGTGAGTTGAACATACTAAAAATTGAAGTGAGTCCCAATCTTTGATTACTTTTCTAGGCTTGTCCAGAACTCCATGAGAATTTAATTAATCTCTACATACTTCGATAATTTAGCATCATTATCTGCCATTGCAAGTCTGAAACTACTTCAACAGATTACATTCTTAACTTTTTTTTTGGCAAGTATATGTCATAGTTATCTGAATAATGTAATTCAAACATAATATACATGCTAGGAGCTTTCTAAATCTTGATCAGATATTCAAACAACTTATTTCTTTACATCTTAATAATGGTCCTGGCGCATATCATTGATTGAGTGAAATTCTTAGAATAATAGGTGTATCCTCTGAAGATCGTTTTTTTTTTTTTTTTTTCATGACTATAAATTTTTGTTTCACTGGGGTGTGTAGGCTTCAACCGCCACAAACATCAAGAAAGGTGAACAGGGATTCTAAAACATTAGGTTGTAGCATTATGGGCACAGTTTTTAAGACGTTGGGATACAAATTCGCCTTTTGTGATACACGTTCGGGAAACCTGAAAAACGGGGATAGAATTATAGTAGGGGTACCGCAATTTGGTTACTTTGTATTAAACACACATGACACATGTGTATATGCTGCTTGATTATACACTCTGCTAATAACGACCTTGTACAATGCAAAATGGTGATTGCACATGCAAAATTGTCTTGTATAGATTTGTAAGTGTAATGTAATGAATTTTGCCACTGCCTAATTTATTGGCCGTTACTGAATGTAAGAGCAGGCCTTGGTGGCTCTTGTGACACTTAAAGTAGGTCATCATAAGTATCGTTAAGCAGACATGATTGTAAGTTTGTAACCTGTGTAGGATGTATGTAGTAGGCTTGCACAAACTAATTCTAAAATTTGAAGAATTAATAATCAATAGTAAGTTGCAGGGAGAGTAGATTCTAGCTGTCTTGCTTCAGATTGCTGTGAAATAATCGGTTTAGAGGTTTTCACTTAGATAAAGAAGGAGAACTAGGGAAATTTGGGAAGTGAAAATAGTCCCTTGATGTGAATGCAGTTGGATAGCTCCATGATTTTAGGTATAAGATGTGTTTGGAGGCATGAACCTAGACGACCTTAGTATAACCTGTGTGAGTCACTGCCCTAGCATGATGACTTTGGAGCCTGGCTTGTTAATTGTTGCTGAGAAATAGATGTATGCGCCTAATAATGGTGTAGACTACTTTTCTTCAGTGCCTAATAAAGTATAATAGTGTGCCAGATTAATTCATGCATGTTGCCATAGCCACTAGCTATAAGAGGTTGAAGGAAATGATATCCAAAAGTACAAATGTAAACTTGAAAGTTGTCAGTTTGACTGAAAGCTATAAGGATCTCTAAGGGTCACTTCTCAACGAGATTGATGTTTGATTTTAAGGTAAAGATCATCAATCATTTGACAGCAAAATAGCTGCACTTGTCTTGCATCCAATAGTTATATTTAAAGACCCGTTTATCTTCTCCGACACCATTTACTAAGTAATTTTTATGTGATACAAGACAATTTGCTATCTTTTACAACCGGAACTGATATTATATTATCTTCCGTTCAAGTGCCTGCCGAGACTTATCTTATAACTTGTTTACGCTTGTGTCTTTATTATCTTGCAGTCTGAAGTTTTTGCTGTTGCCTTTGCACTCCTTGCAACAGGTGCCATCATTCTGACATTGAATGTTCTGCTGCTGGTAATATGCTCTTCACTCTCTGTCAATAAAACTCTTTTAGAACATTGTTCGACTATACTGTTAACCAAATTAAACATTTATATTCAACAATAAAAAAGGTGTGATAGGTTTTTAAAACAGTATTAACACTTCACTAACATAACTTTATCTAGACACTGGGAACTGATTATTGCAACTTGAGGTGCCAATAATTAGCTACCCGGTTTTGTAAATGCTCATTAAAATACTCCCTTAGTGACCCTTGTCCAATATATTACGTTCGACTAAGGAGCAGTTGATATTTAATTCTGCGACGACTAAAAGACGGTTACATTCTGGTTGTTCGCAGGGTGGTCATATAATCTTCTTCCAAAGTCTCAGTCTGTTGGGTTACTGTCTATTCCCATTGGACGTTGGTGCCCTAATCTGCATGTTAAAGGACAATGTCATTTTAAAGATTGTGGTGGTGTGTGTGACATTAGCGTGGAGCGCATGGGCTGCATATCCCTTCATAAGTATGGCAGTCAACCCTAGAAGAAAAGCTCTCGCCCTCTACCCCGTTTTACTCATGTATGTGTCTGTTGGTTTCCTTATCATTGCCATCGATTAGCTTCCACGGAAATCAACACTTTGTTATACAAAATTCTTTTATGACTTAATGAATGATCAAAATGAATGCCTGTTTGTATCTGATGTGGGTTCCTACTCTCTGGTATTTGTAAGAAAGTTTTGACTGAACAATAGTGATGACACTTCGTTAAAAAGTGGATTATATGTACTTGCAGCTGTGTTCCATAATATTTAATTCCTTGTACCATGTGGGTAATAAGGAGGGCCGGCTCAATCCTAACCGAGGCCTAAAGCAAAGTTCAAAAACAGGGCCTTCCGATTATTTGCTATAATTTGTAGTAAAATTGTTTGGATTCCTATAACGTCTATATATTTAGAAAAACCATGAACGATTAGATTAAGAACCGGTTGATGATTGAAAGATAAAATGACGAATAAAGAAACCAAACGTCGTTGTTTCAGTGATATAGAAGTAGGGCTAAGATGACAAATTGAACCAAGCGCTTGTATGTGTTCTTTCGTGAACATTTAATCAAACAAAGCCTACATGAATACTTAAAACAATTAAGCGAAAAAAATATTATGTCCATGCTCATTGTATAAGAAAAAAGTTTCTTCGTATTCATTAACACACCAAAAATATAAAATAAAAAAAAAAATAATAATAATCGAGTTTTTAAAGATAGATGTGGCCTCAAATCCTAAATTGTATAAAGTTTTTTAGCAAATTAGAGGGACCTAAAAATTGATGAGGCTCTAAAGGCGATGCTGAAGAGAATATGTAACGACTTTATGCATGAGAGTTCTTTAGAAAATTGGAGGCCTTACAAATTTGAAGGCACAAAGCGATGGGCTACAAGAAACTTTCTACCTCGGCCTCAAGTAATAAGTTTTGTACAAAGTCATGCAATGTTGTATTCAACTTAGACAGAGTATCTAGAGTTTGTAGTTAGGAATTATCAAATTGCAATGTTGTGTTCAACATATTACGTATGCTTACAAATAAAAAATAAAAAAATAAACAAATAAAAAAAATGCAAAACCAATTCGCGTGGTTTGGCCAAATTGTTAGTGGAGACTAACTTTGAAAATGCATGCAGCATGCACACACAATTCACGTGAGGAACTTTGATGTTTAATGATTACTAGTGACGGGCCCAGGAGGTCCCATGGTGTTCTGAGACTACGATAAACTACGCAGTACAAATTTTGGTAAAAAATCATGGATTTTCTGAAATGCACCCGTTGTCCCGGTCTCAAAAAATTGGTTCTATAATATTTGTTTAGTTAATTTATTAAGTGAAAATATAAGCTGAGTTTTATTAAAATCATGCATTTCAATTGAAATCGCATTTTTCTTGGTTTTGTTTTCTTAAATTACAATTCAAAAAAGTTTTATGCGCCCAGTTAAACAAAACAAGTTTTTACAATTTAGACAACCACATCAAAACAGACGATACAAAACTTTAATACGTCAAACAAGTTTCAACTATATCATTATTTTAAACAAATTTTAAATTCTTAAAACTGCCACTAATTTCATCCCAAAATTAGATATAAATTTTGAGATAAAAACAAAATGGCAATTTTAAAATTTTAAAACTTATTATTAGATTTTATATAGCCAGTATATAGTTATACCAACATTGCCGAAATGGCAGAAAAGGTATGCTTCACTCAACAATTGGCATCTCCTTTAATATTGATCCATTTCTTGACCATTTGGCTCAATCAAACAATGTGGGATAGTGTATGCAAAAGCCTTTTCAGAAAATCTCCTTGCTTCCCTCTCATTAACAGAGAAATGTTTGGATACACATCTAAATAAGTGATAGGAGCAATTAATAAATCATATATTCATTTCTTTTTTTGTTAATTACTCATATTAAACAAAGAGTTTAATTAACAAGAAATCTGTGTACAAGCTTTGAACTCAAATCTTTTACGTCACATTCAGATTTACTCACTCACCAACAAAGTTGGACTATTCTTATGTGTTGTTTTTCTTTGATTCTTCATTTTTTATTCCCATCCCATTTGATGGAATTAGTCTTCTTTTATTATATGTGAAAGAAGAACTCGCTGATAATTTGGGGAAGAAATGTCCAGCTCATATGTGACAAAGATAACTCGAGATTCAAATACAACTTACAAGTTTATAACCTTGAACATTGATGATCTATACTAAAAGTTGCACAATTCCTAACTACATTTCCGTAGTGACTTTCCAACACATTACAAATTTAAAAAGTGAAATTTACTACTTTATTTTCAAAAAAAAAAAAAAAAAAAAAAATGAAATAGTAGGATGTTGAAACAAGAGATAACGTTGGAAATAAGTCTGTTAGAGAAACTGTTGCAGATTTCTTACAGTAAAACTGGAATTATACCTATTGAATATCTACAAGTTTTACTTCCTAAGAATCTTCAAAGATGTGGTTATGTTTATGTGTGAGGCTCCATACTTATATAGTCATAAATTGCTAGAGAAACACACTTTGTGCTAATAACGACATTGTACAAGTTTTCGCAGAGATCAAATGGCTATTGTACGTTCACTGCTGAATGAAATAGCAAGCCTTGGTGGTTCTTTTTACATTTTAAAGTAGGTCTTTGCTAGGTACCATTAAGAAGACATGATGGATGACTTTAGAAGGATGGTCTGTAGTTCGCATCTACCAGCAAATTGCAAATGCTATAATTTGAAATATCAATATTTGATAGTGAGTGAGAATATAGTGTATTTATTTTTTCTTACTTAAGATTGTTGTCGGATTATAGATTTAGATAATTTCACTACCATAGAGAAGGGAGAAGCAAGAGGAAATTTGTCAATACAGAGGATGTGTTGGGAGCCATGTACAGCGAGTCAGTTAGTCACGTCACTTTTATTTATATGGGACTTCACAACCTTAGACATGCATTATGAGCTTGGAGCCTGCTTGTCATTAAGGATTTTCTTGCACCGGTAAAGTTTCCTTTGAAAAGACATGTACATTCCCCAAATAATTCTTACCATTTAGGATTTTTCAATCATATATACGCAATTGAGAACGAACACTTGGTATTATGCTCAAACATTATTTGTTTTTGTTTACAATGGGGAGTGGCAGAGTGCTATCCATACAAGATATGAGATCAAATATGCTAATACCTCGTAAGACTGTGATTCGTTATTTGGCTTTAAGCTTTATATGTTTTAACTACGCCTATTTTCAGACAGCTTGATATCACTATCTTTTGGTACGTTTAAGCTCTATATTGTTCTACCTCATGCTCTCCCTGTTAGCCCATATAGTTGTAGTTTATGTATGTAACGGGCCAAGCCCGGTACATAAACTACAACTATATGGGCTAACACTCCCTTGTTTATTTCCTTGCAGTCTGAAGTTTTTGTTGTTGCCTTTGCTCTACTTGCCATAGGTGCCATAATTATGACACTAAATGTTCTGATGTTGGTTATATTATCTTCTAAGTGTATTGAGCAATAAGAAAGGTGCAGAAAATAGTATGAAAAAAAGGGTGAATAGCTAGCTATCGTTTCCCTTAATTGTTCTGTATTGTGGCAGTTTATGAAACTGATTATATTATCGAATATCGAAGAAACCCTTTGAAAAGACCCTATCCAATATATTATGTTCCTTTTATCAATCTTTTTTCATGTAAAGGCTGTTGTAAAATGTATGATAGGTATGTGTCTATTGGTTTCCTTATCATTGCCATTGATTAGTTGCCACGAAATCAACACTTTGTTATGCAAAATCCTTTTTGACTTTATGAATGACAGGATGAATGCCCGTTTGTATCTGATGTAGGTTCCTTCTCTTTATGGTTTTGTAAGAAAGTTTTGACTAAACAATAGTGATGACACTTCGTTAAGAATTGGATTATATGTATTTGCAGTTGTGTTCCATAAAAGTTTATCCTTATACCTTTTGGGAAATTAGTTTTGTACAAAGTCATGCAATGTTGCGTTCATCTTAGCAGAGCATCTAAAGGTATAGTTAGAATAATCAAATTGCAATGTTGTGTTCAACGTATTTACGTCGGTTGCAATTAAAAAAAAAAAAAAAAAAAAAAAAAAAAAAAAATTGCAAAAAGGGTTAATGTGGTTTGGCTAAATTGCAAGTGGAGACTAACTTTGAAAATGCACGCACACACAATTCACGTGAGGAACTTTGGCGTGTAATTATTACCAGTAACGGAACTAGGGGTCCCGTGATGTTTTAAGACTTATAAAACAACGTAGTACAAAATTTGGTAAAAAAAATCATTTTTCAAAATAAATCGAATCTAAAAGAAATCGGATCTATAATATTTGTTTAGTTAGTCTTATATTTTAAGTAGAATATAAGCTGAATTTTATTTAGAGTTATGATAAATAGGCCTACTAACTAGACCTACAAATAGACCTACCTCATTTACATATTCAATTTTTACAAAGTGAAGTTTACTACTTTATTTTCAAAAAGAGAAAAAAGAATCTGAAATTGTAGGAAGTTGAAACAAGCGCTAAAGTAATAAATAAGTCTGGTCAAAAACTTTCCTACTTGAAACTGTTGCAGATTTCTTACAGGAAAACTTACCTATTGAATATCTACAAGTCTTAATTCCTAAGGATATATTTGTACAATCCAAAGTCTTTCTTGTACTTTGGGAAACACATGAGGAAATCTGAAAAATGTGGTTATGATTATGTGAGGCACCCTACTTTGTAGTCATAAATTGCTAGATAAACAAAGTTTGTGCTAATAACGACCTTGAATTGTACAAGTTTTCACAGAGAACAAATGAAGTACTGTAATTAATTGTGATTGTGTATTGAAAACTGTCTTGTTTACATTTGCACCTTATTGAAACTTGCCACTGATTGGTGCATACCGCATATGGCTATTGTACGTTTACTACTGAATGAAATAGCAAGCCTTCGTGACTCTTGTTACACTTTGAAGTAGGCCTTTGCTAGGTACCATTAACATTGAGAGTTGAGAATGATGGTCTGTAGTTCGTAATTTCGTATTTACTAACAAATGCTATAATTTGAACGATCAATATTTGATCGTGAGTTGGAGGATAGTGTATCCATATTCTCCTACTTAAGATTGATGTCGGGTTATAGATTTAGATACTTTCACTGCGATTGAGAAGGGAGAAGCAAGAGGAAATTTGTGAATACGTACAGAGATGTGTTGGGTGGCATGTACCTACATGACTCCACTATAAACATGTGTGAGTCGGGGAATCACAACACTCTTAATTATATGGGACTTCACAACCTTGGCCATACATTATGAGCCTGGAGCCTGCTTGTCATTAAGGATTTTCAGGAACTAATGAAGACTGATATATGGTGTTGTGAATGTGAGATATTGATGTGTTTATGGCGCAACTATAGCTTGTTAGGACACATTTCTTATGATATCTAAAGGTATTTTTTGAATTAATTTTCTCTAGAATACAAGTACTTTTAGCCTTTTATATCTTATCTTATGCTTTTTAAGAAGTTGTTGAATTTATATTTTAACATTTCCAGGCTAAAAGTTGTTGAATTTATATTTTAACAAACTCCACACTAACACTCTCTCTGTATAACTATATACACAGAATTTGCTGCATATTGGCATAAAAAGCTCTTTCGTGGACTAAGCCAATGACCTTCTAGTCAAGCAACTCGAACAAATCACCAAACCACAAATGCATACCATCGCAGTTGCAACATTTCGTAATAATCTAATAAAGTAAAATTTTGGTCAAAACCTCAGCATAATCTTTGACTGGCTACACTATTCTGTTTGCTAAATCATAGAATGATTTCAAAAGTTAACCTCGCCTTGTTGGTATCTATATATAAGCTAGAAATTGTTTCTAGATAAAAGAAACAAAGTCTTATTGGTGGGATAACCGGTGCAACATATTAAAAGCTACAAATCATAAAATTGACTCTTAGCTGTGAATGATGATTACAAATATTACCAAATCTGTAAACACAATATGTTCTATTATTCTTTTGTGATAATCAAAAAGCCATTATATGTTTTGATACATAATTTAGCTTTTAGTTGCAAATAATCTGTTGTTCTTCAGCACAGCAAAAAGTAACACCGAGTTTTCCACATATGCACAGTTACGGGGAAAATGTGCCAATTTTGATGCCTAGATGCAGATAATTTATCATCTACTTCTGTTCAAAGGATCCAATACCAGGTGATCAAAGCTGACAAGTGCTGTTAAAGAGTTTCTTCTATGAATTCAGGCTAGCATCCATTGGCACATGCAGTGTGGCTCCTTGGATGCCACGAGCACACAAAAAGGATATTCATATACAGGCCCTTTTCATTATTAGAAAGCACAAGGTGAAGAAGTTAAACCCATAGCTTCAAAAGTATCACTGATTAAAAAAGAGCTATATATTTGTGCACCCTCAAGTTAAACCATGTTTACTTGTATTTAAACTGTTACGACTGAGGTTTAAATGTTATTTTTAAAAACACGGTTTCAAGACAAAAAAAAAAAAAAAAAAAAAACTTTTACTAGAAATGGCGGTACGAACGCAGCCTCACAAGAACAAATTACGATGTAGACTCGACCACTTACCGATCTTGGGGTGACCCTCCTGAGTGCAATGGAGGTCACCAACCCAGCCATGAGCCTTCTTGATCACTCATAGACCCCATCCAGGTAAGTGATTATTCCTTTTGCTTCTTTCTCATTTTATACAGCTCCCACCCTTTTACTTTTCTTTCTCAAACGATGTGGGATGACTTTTAAAATGCTGGTACTCTTTGAATGCAACCTCTACTTCAAAAGTGTGTTTTTACAAAAAAAAATGTTCTTAACTTGTTAAACTTACAACGTTACAAGTTCGTACTCCAGAAATCAAATTCAAATAAACAGCAAGTCTTTTTTTTCCTCCATAACATGTATGCTCTTTAAGTTTGATGGTACCCAAATTTAACCGAAGTTGAGATAAAGATAGGATTTACACGTCCGACTTAGTTCCGATTTGTTTTTAGTGTGTAAATGAATGTCTTGGTGATATCAGTAGAAGAACAATGTAATATATTGATTGATAAAGAGACCACATAATTCCGATTTATTAAAGGAATTACGAAACCATCGAAATACTATTGTGATTACATTAGAACTAGGACATTGTGAATCAATCATGTTTGAGATGAAGATGGATTAAAATGTTTATCTTGTGATGCATACTCCGTGAAAAGCTAAATAGCAATATTGGTGTTATATATTATCAGATTCTTATATTCAAATGCAAATTTACCTTTTTTCACATTAGTTTCGTGACTTCGTCTATTAAAAAGGCTTAGGTTATTAGTCATTTTCTTGAGTTACATTACGTATTTCATTCTTTTGCATTCATAGTTTCCTAGAACAAAACTAGCGACCTTATACCCCACACTGGCCAACACACTCGTATACTGAATCTGGGACAGCAACAACCATACCCAATCCCGCGGGAGCGGGGTATGGGACAACAACAATAATATAGTGATAACTGGTTATGACGAAATTAAAATTCTGAATATGATTGAAGTGAAAAATTCGGTATATAATGATGAAGTACAACATACACCTGACCCTCTGACCAATTAATATTCTTAAGCAACTGGTCCTATGTTACAAGTTCATGTTTTCAGACACCGAAAAAGCAAATAAATATACAAAGACAACCATATATCTTATAAAACCAGCAAAACTACAGGCCACTACTATATTTTGAACATTAAGGATTATAGAGTGTAAAAAAGAATAATAATAATAATGAAAGTAACATATTACAAGTGCATGATGATTTATTACTTCTTCGGATAGGGCTGATGCCCACTTGTATTGGGAGTATGCACGCATACACTCAAGAGATCATATCGCTGTAGGATTGTAATCTTCAGACCAGATGCTGTGAATCAATGTCGTGAATACTTATTTGTGCAATTCCAATGTACAAGTGCATACACCTGCTTTGTAGGAGGTGGTTCAGTAGGTCCTCTGGCTATTGTTACACCATTATTAAATGGCCTCCATCTATACTAAAAGTTGAAAAATTCCTAACTCCACTTTCACAGTGATTTTCCAACACATTACACATTTACAAAGTGAACTTTACTACTTTATTTTCAAAAGAGAAAAAGAAAATGAAATTGTAGGAAGCTAGAACAAGATATAACAACGTTATAAATAAGTCTGGTCAAATACTTTTCCACTTGAAACTGTTGCAGATTTTTACAGGAAAGCGGAAAATATACCTAAAATATACCTATTGAATACTTGAGGATCTGTACAATCCAAAGACTTTGATGTACTTTGGGATACACATGAGAAATCTGAAAATGTGGTTATGATTATGTGAGGCACCATAATTTGTAGTCATAAATTGCTAGATAAACAAAGTTTGCGCTAACAATGACCTTGAATTGTACAAGTTTTCAGAGAACAAATGAAGTACTGTAATTTTTATTTTTATTTTTTTAGAAAGGCAAAATGAAGTACTGTAATTAATTGTGATTGTGTATTGAAAACTGTCTTGTTTACATTTGCACCTTATTGAAACTTGTCACTGATTGGTGCATACCGCATATGGCTATTGTACGTTTACTACTGAATGAAATAGCAAGCCTTCGTGACTCTTGTTACACTTTGAAGTAGGTCTTTGCTAGGTACCACCTGAGAATGATGGTCTGTAGTTCGTAATTTGTATTTACCAACAAATGCTATAATTTGAACGACCAATATTTGATCGTGAGTTGGAAGATAGTGTATCCATATTCTCCTAATTAAGATTGATGTCGGGTTATAGATTTAAATACTTTTACTATGATAGAGAAGGGAGAAGCAAGAGGGAATTTGTGAATACAGAGTTGCGTTGGAAGGCATGTACCTACATGACTCCACTATAAACATGTGCTAGTCAGTTAGTCACAACACTTTTAACTATATGGGATTTCACAACCTTGGCCATACATTATGAGCTTGGAGCCTGCTTGTCATTAAGGATTTTCAGGAACTAATGAAGACTGATATATGGTGTTGTGAATGTGAGATATTGATGTGTTTGTGGAGCTTATATCTAACATTTCCAGTCTAAAAGGGTATTTGGAGTTTACTTTTTAACTGAAGTCGCAATAATTAGCTCAAGTGGTTGTGTTAAATGATGTATGGTTCTCATTTTCTAATTCTACAAGGTCAAGATAACCATGTTTGGGTAATTAGGTAAGGAGATTTGCCAAGATAACTAAATATCGAGTTAATTTACGATTATCTAACTATTTTTGGCTTTTAGCAACTCGTAACTCTATATACATTAAGATTGCAATAATCACAGTTGATGGATTAGCCATATTTGTGCCACTTCAGAGGCAACGGGTGAACATATTTATTACAGTCAATGGGTTAGCCATGATTTTGCCACTATAGAGTATGAAATGTACTCCTGCTCAAACTCACAATCTACTATAGCGTGCTTTTTATTATTATTATTTTTTTTTTTAATAGCTTAAAATATAGTCGTTGTGCAAGTGAAAGTATATTGTTAGCGAGTATGGCCTCCTCGATAAATACTGGTCGTTGAAGCGGTGCTTTCATTGTATGGGCGGTCGCTGAAGGAGGTCCGGTTGGCATCCATAAGATCGTGACAGACCATGGTGATCCCACCGATCTTCACATTTGAGTTATAGAGTATGACATGCAGTCTTGCAATTTTGCCCCTTTAACTTGCTTTGATTGATTTTGGGCAGTAAAATGCTTTATATTCAACAATGTATTATCAAAAGTTGAAAAGTTATATAGATGTGAAACATCCAGTCGTGTAGGCGTGATGGTCTCGTAAGCGAATCAAAATGAGCCGAGTCCTTATGGGTCTTAAATAGTCTTGGGTGTCGTTTGTTTTTGAAGCTTTTACTCTTCATTTGCAAACCATGTTTGCGAAAAAGAAGACATTTAAGTTCTTCATCCGCAAAGGCAGAATCGTTTGTTTTTTCTTTATTGAAGTTTTTCTTTCCTTTTATTATTATTTTTTTTCCTTTTCACTAGTATTTTTGTATTATTGAGTAACTTTTTTTTCCTTTTTCTTTTCACTACTTTTTGTGCTATTGAGTGCAAACAAGAATCACTTAAAATCTGAGTATTAAAGACAATACACATAGTTCAAAATATACCAATATCGACCATTTTTGTCTTATAAATCCTTTTGTCATATGGGTCAAATGGATCATTGGTTATCTTACGCTTTGGTATTCCTTTACGCTTTAGCTCGTTTCGTCCGTTTTTACGTTTTAAATCATTTTTACGTTTCATCTCTTTTTCGTCTGCTTTTTAAGCTTTCATCTGCTTTTAACGTTTCCCCTTTTTTTAACAATTTTGTCTATTTCTTTACTTTTTTTTACGTTTTCCTCCATTTTCTATGTTTTCGTCTCTTTTTTAACGTTTTCGTCCGTTTTTTTACATTTTAATCCATTTTCTTACATTTTTCGTCCGGTTTTTTACGTTTCCGTCTGTTTTTTTTACGTTTTCATCCTTTTTATTTACGTTTTCGTTTGTTTTTTTACGTTTTCGTATGTTTTTACGTTTTCTTCCTTTTTTACGTTTTAGTCCGTTTTCTTACGTTTTCGTCCTTCTTTTACGTTTTGTCCCTTTCATCCGCTTTTACGCTTTAGTCCGTTTCGTCCTTCTTTTACGTTTTGTCCCTTTTCATCTGCACGTTTTCTTCCGTTTTTACGTTTTAGTCCGTTTTCTTACGTTTCGTCCTTCTTTTACGCTTTTGTCCCTTTTCATCTGCTTTCGTTTTGTTCATTTTTAAGTTTCGACCGCTTTTTACGCTTTCGTCGGTTTTTACGTTTTCGTCATTTTCTTCGTTTTCATCCGCTTTCTTACATTATCTTACGTTTTGTTAGGTAAGATAAAATAACGTACAAAAACTTATAAATTCATATGAAAGCGGATGAAAACGTAAAATAAACAGATGAAAATATAAAAACGGACCAAACGTAAAAATGGACGAAAGCGTAAAAGGGATGAAAACGTAAAACGGATGAAAACGTAAAAAGCGGTAAAACGAAGAAAGCGGACGGCGTTAAAACGGACGAAACGTAAAAGGACGAAAAAGTAAAAAATTGGTGGCGTAAGGAAACGGACAAAAGCGTAAGAAAATTGACGAAACTTAAAATGGCGAAACGTAAAAATGGACAAAAACGACGAAAACCGATGAAAACGTAAAAAGCAAGGCAAAACATAATTAAGCGGACGAAAACGTAAAAATATGATCGAAACGTAAAAAAAAAAAAGATGAAACGTAAAAAATGTGGAAACAGACTAAACGGATAAAACGTAAGAAAACGGTAGTAAAAACGGATGAATACGTAAAAAGACGAGAACATAAAAACGAAACATAAAAAACGGACGAAAACATAAAAACGAACGTAAACGTAATAAAGCGGACGAAAACTTAAGAAAATGGGCAAAGATGTAAGAAAGCGGACGAAAACATAAAAAGCGGACGAAACGTAAAAAGCAGATTTAAAACGTAAGAAAGCGGACGAAACGTAAAAGACGGAGGAAAACGTAAAAATGGCGGCGTAAAAAAGGCGGCGTAAAGAACATCTGAAAACCTAAAAATGGACGAAACCGTAAAAAACGGACGAAACGCAAAGGGATGTAAGATATTGAGAAAGAGATGTAGGGGTTGTGAAAAGAGGTAAAGTGAAAGATAATGTCCTAAAATTTAGAAGATAAAATAAGTGAAAAAAGCACATGTCGCAAAAACAAATGAAAACTCGCCTCCTGCAGATAGGGGTGAAAACTAGCCGAGCTCGAAATTCGTTTAGGCTCGAGCTCGGCTCGTTTATATATAAAAGCTCGAGCTGCTTTCGAGCCTCACACTTTTGCTCGAGCTCGGCTCGTGAAATTTTTCACAAGCTCGAGCTCGGCTGTTAACACAAAGCTCGACTCGTTAACACAAGGCTCGAGCTCGTTAACACGGTATACATATAGAAAATACATATACGTATATATTTCTAGGGCTCGTTTGAGCTCATGAGCCTAAACGAGCCTTTATATAGAGCTCGGGCTCGAGCTCGATTATTAAATGAGCCCAACTTAGGCTCGAGCTCGGGCTCGAGCTCGTTTAAACTCGGCTCGTTCGAGCTTTTACCGATCCGATCCCGAGCTTTTCGCGAATGCTGGCCTCGTTTCCACCCCCACCGCAGAAAAAAAATTGAAAAGAGGAAAAAAGTGCTTATTGGGAAAAAAAACAAACGACACCTTAATGTGATTCAGTTGAACAAGAATAACTTGATGAAATTTCTTTACAACCTAATTAGTTTAACAAGTTTGAGTTAAGTTAGGATGAATTTGGTAATATGCTTGAAAGAAATTATCGAGCACCAAAAGTGAAGAAAGATGGTGTAACTGTTGCAAAAACCTTAAACTTTAAAGATGAAGTTCAGAAACCCCTTGAACGAGACCCCTAACCAATATATTATGTTCTTTTTATTAATCTTTGCAGGTGGTCATATAATCTTTTTCCAATGTCTGAGTCTATTGGGTTATTGTCTATTCCCTCTAGACGTTGTTAAAGGACAATGTCATTTATGGATCGTGGTCGTGCGTGTGACATTGGGCATGTAGTGCATGGGCTGCATATCCTTCATAAGTATGGCAGTCAACACTAGAAGAAAAGCTCTCGCCCTCTACCCCGTTTTACTCATGTATGTGTCTGTTGTTGGTAGGATGAATGCCCGTTTGTATTTCATGTGCGTTCCTATGGTATTTGTAACAAGTTTTGATTGAATACTAGTGATGACACTTCATCAAAAAGTGGATTATATGTACTTGCAATTGTGTTCCATAACTTTGAAAATGCATGCACACACAATTCACGTGAGGAACTTTGGGTTTAATTATTAGCAATGACGGAACTAGGGGGTCTCGCGATATTACAAGACTCTGATAACATTTTACTACGTATTAAAATTATTAGTAAAATCCTGAATTATCTAAAGTGCACTCGGTTCAACATAATCGGGTCTATAAAACTTACATAGTTAGTCTATTATTGACTAAAATATAACCTCAATCATGTTTAAATCATGCATTTCTATTGAAATCGCATTTTTCTTAGTTTTGTTTTCTAGAATTAAGATTCAAATTTTTTTATGCACCGACTTATTTTAAATAAAACCAGTTTTTACGATTTACTCTAAAAAAAACCACATCAGTCAAATTGACAATATAAAACATAGTCAACTTGACAATATAAACTTTTATACGTCAAACAAGTATTTACTATTTTATTATTTTAAACAATTAAAAATACCAGTTCAGTCAAATTGACATTATAAAACTCAGTCAAATTGAAAATATAAAATTTTTATACTATTTTATTATTTTAAACAAATTTTAAATTCTATAAAGTGGCGTTAAATTAATCCCAAAATTTTTATAAATCGGAAAAAAATATAGCACCGATTTTAAAATTTTAAAACTTGTTATTGTTTTCTTATATAGCCTATGTATAGAACATATAGCAATACGAATACTTAACTTTACAATTTCCCCTTTAATATTGATCCCTTTCTTGACCATTAGGCTTAATCAAACGATGTGGGATAGTAGCTGCAAAAGCCTTTGGCCCTCCTTCCCTCTCATTTACAAAGGAATTTTCGTATGCATATCTAAATAAGTGACAACAATGAGTAAATCATATATTCATTTTTTTTATTAATTACTCATATTAAACAAAGAGTTTAGTTAACAAGAATTTTATGTACAAGCTTCGAACTTAGATCTTTTACGCCACTTTAAGATTTACTCGCTCACCAACAAAGTTGGGCTATTCCTTTGTATCATAAAACATTATAAAGTGAAGTTTACTACTTTATTTCTTCAAATATATATATGGAAAATAAAACAAAACTCTGAAATTGTAGGAAGCTTAAACAAGAGAGAATTTTATTAATATATGTAGTCTGATCAAATACTTTTCTACTTGAAACTGTTGCAGATCTATACTAAAAAATGTAATTCCTAAGGATTTGTACAATTCAAAGACTTTAATTTGGTGTTTTGGGATACACGAGAAATCTGATTATGTGTGAGGCACCATGCTTCTGTAGTCATAAATTGCTATATAAACACAATTTGTGCTAATAACGACATTGTACAAGTTTTGGCAGAGAACCAATGAAGTAATTATTTGTGATAATTGTATATCGAAAACTGTCTTGTTTACATATATTGAAACTTGTCACTGATTGTCGCATATGGCTATTGTACGTTCGCTTTTGAATGAAATAGCAAGCCTTGTTGGCTCTTGTTACACTTTAAAGTAGGTTTTTGCTAGGTACCATTAAGAAGACATGATGGATGACTTGAGAAGGATGGTCAGTAATTTGAAAGATCAATATTTAACCAATAAGTTGCAGGATAGTGGGTTCAAATTCTCCAAAGATTATATATTACTAAAGGTTTTTATTATGGGTATATATGTTTAACTAAACGATCGAGCTTAAGTATTGTAACCTATTTTAGTAAGCTGCTTCAAGTGGCTTTTGATTTCAGTGGCGGTGGGTTCAAACCCCATGGATTAATCGGAACCATGATTACCAAAAAAAAAATCATTGTATAATTTAAGTAGTATCTTATTTTTGGAACAGTAAGTGTAGCTCCTCATAATGTTGGTGCCTTTAAACACGACCTACTAAAGATGTTAATGTATAAAAGCGTAATTGATTACTATGGTCTATGATGTTCCAACATTGCGTTGCTCAAATGATTTTCATTATGTTTCTTACTTTCAAGTAATAAATGCGTGGACTTAAGGGTAAGATTGTGGATTAAGCAAACTTAAAGGCCCATTATTAACCTTAATCATTAGAAATAATATGATACTTTTAGTAAACGCATTATTGTTACTGTGTAAGAAACATATAGGTGTTCGAGTGTTTGCTTGAAAGATGTAACTAGGTCCAAAATCTAAGGGTGTCTTATTGTCGTACAATATTGGCTCGATTAAAATGCTTGGACGTTTTAGAAGTGCCGATTCATGACATCTTGGTTTCAACAACTAGGTAAGTGGTGGTTTTTATGAGGTGGAGAGTTGTCCAAATTGGCCGTGATACAACTAATATAAGATCAAACACACACAAGAATACAATATCTTTGGTGTCAATACACTGTTACATACTTATAATTCGTGGAGTATTACTAATGTAGTGGTACACAAATCGTTTTCATATATTCTCACTTGTCCTAGTTTTGCAAAGCTGGGTGTATATATTCGATGATTCTCATCTCAAATGTTTATAACATAAGACCAACAATTGAATGACAAAATTTCGTTGATTACAAAACATTCCTTGATAATATCGTTGCCAAGAACCTCGTGATGTTCATTTAATGTCGTTATGACATGTCCATATGAGGACAAATGTGTCTTTTTTTACATCCAAATCTAGAAGAGAAGAAGAAATATCATCATAAATAATCATAAATGATGATTAGTACTACCCTTACTTCTACGTAATGTTTTTATTATGATGTACTCAACCTCCAACTATGCCCTACTTGTCTTTTTTACCCTTTCCTTCAACCACAAGATTTGTTACAAAGGTCTAAAGTAGTTAATACCTTTACCTTTTTTGATGTTTCAAAATATAATTACTTCTTGAGTTTTACATATTCTTAAGCTAGGAATCAATATAATCCAGTGTAAATGATAAGCTGTTCAATTTTATATTTTTTTTATTAAAACGCCTCTAATCTAGTATTTCACCTTTCTCGGTTGAGAAAAGGAACAACGACTGATTCCTATGGAGCATCCAAGAACAAGCAGATTCAATCGGACGACAAACTTTACGTGAAAAAAAAAAAAAAAAAAAAAAAAAAAGTCATTGATTCATTTTGTATTGCCAACACAAATAAATTAATCTTGAATACCACAATTTCATTCTACAAGAACAAATGTTTACAAGGGCACAGGGCCCATAATATCAAATTCAAATTTAACTAAATCATTCATAAATATGATTTACTATATGGAAAACTGAACTAGCTACAAGAAAACTATAGTGTATGCAAAAGAACTATTACCATGTACAAATTACCTCAGAAACTTATAAGCACCAAAATCTTTGGGATGAAAGCACAACATAAAGTGTCATTAGCTTCCTTAAACTTTGGGCATGTAAGGTAATGTCGATGTTACCACATCGTTAGCTGCAGTCGATTTACAGCTCAAATATCCTAAAACTTTCCACGAACATTTCTTTTGATCACCACTTTGGTTAATCTTAACGACATCATCACACGAATCCAACGAAGCAAAAAGCGCCTTTGGTGGAATTTGCCTGACCTGTCGGTTCTTAATGTCCTTAAGATCCATTTCTGATGGTGGCACTTTACTAGCCCAAACAAAAAATGTACCATCGTGAAGAAGATGATTTATTACCGAACCATCACGCCTAATCTCCGGCCTTGTTCTGATCTCATACTTGAGTTTCGATATAAATTCGTATAATCTAATGACCGGCTGTTTAAGGGACTCTTTTTAGTACGTTTGACGTGTGACATTGAGTCTGATCTTGATCTTCGGCAACCAACTGGTTCTGCAACAAATATACAAAATATACACATTTATTTCGACATATTTGTGAAGTTATGTAATTTCTTGTGACGATGTTCGATTTGTAAAAGTGTCAAATTTTACTGCTTGCATTTATAATTATGAAAAATATAAGAACACAAATAAAATTTGCGCTAGGCGTGAAACAATATATATGTGTGAAATTAAATTTGTTCAAAAAATTTAACACCTACAGTACATGTAAAAAAAATTCAAGAAAAAACATACTGTAATAAAGTTAATTAGTACCATGTTGTTGTTTCTTATTCTGCTGCTGACGATGTTTTTCGCTTTGTTGTGGTTGAATTTTACGTTGTTCGTTAATAGGCACAAGTTTGCCGCAAAATATGATGTCTTCTGCAGCAGCCATCATTTTCTCTTCTCGTAACCCTCCTCGAAAAAACTCAAAAAAGTCTTCGGACGCAGAGGATGATGTCGAAATTTTACGAACTTGATCATGGTCTTGTGTAAGTGCCAAATCGGTTAGTGAAAGTGTGTGTTGAAGATTGTTGTTCTTGTTAACTTTGTCACCCATTTTGCACTTTGTGTTTGTGTGTTGTTGATAAATGAAAGTAATGATTAAAACAAAAGGAATATATATAAAGGGTGTGACGAAGGAAAAGAATCAATGAGGGGTCTTTGCAAAAGTTTCATGTTGAATTTTCTATTTTTTTACATAGATTTTATTGGATAGAGATTGTACTAATTTTTGTTCTTAACAAAATTCTGTATTTAGTTTTTAATATTGACTATTGAATAATCTAAGGATGCGTTTATTATGTTACAATGGATCACAATCGATATTAGTTTAGGTATAAAGTGAGTCTCTCATTTATGATAGTTTGATATCTTATCTTTTGGACTTTTATAGAGTATGAAGGATATATATCTTTCAATCTCATATTTAAAAAATATATATCTTAACCAAACATTTACATCATATCCATTCTGATTAACCCTTACCAACGCACTCTAATACTGTCCAGATATTATACTCGGATATCGATAATAAAGTTATACTTACAAACTTTGCTTATATTACCTAAAGTCTTGGGACGTGTAGAAAAATGGACGACATCGGAAATTAGTTAGAAATAGCATATGAATAAATTGTCAAATTATTGATGGAGTAGACATAATTAGTTTAATCATTGTTGTGGCGCAACGGGCATTTATAAATTTTATAGGTGTCGTCACGTCAATATATATTTTATAACACTACTATAACACAAACATCTTTTTAATAAATCTTTTATTAAACACCATCAAAATACCTTAATAAATAAAATTATAACGGCATGTGATGAAGATGGCTATCGACGGATAACATGCATATGGCTATAGAGGGTGCAGGTTTAGCGGTGTGATGAGTGCAAAAAACTATCGACATGTCATAGAGTAGGTGCACCGAGGCCTCTTAAACCTCTTTGTTATTGCTCGTTTTCTTAAAAACTAAGTTATAAAACACAGTGATTGTTATAACTTTTGTTACTCCAAAAGTGAAGATCACGGGATCACGCTTGCCCTACGTGATCCTGGGATGCTAACCGGACCTCCTCCAAGGATCCGCGCTCGAGCACAAGAATCGCTGTCGCGATCGCTGTTTTGTCGAATGCGCTTTGAGCCGGTCATTTTCTCGATAGGTACTCTCATTGACCAAATCGATCGAAAGTTTTGGTGGGAGATGGTAAAATTATCTTTAGTCATGAAGAGGTTTGAACCCGATCCTATGGCCCGGCCTCAAAGCTCTTGCCAATGGACTAAAGCATCATATAACTTTTGTTACTAGTTGGAACAAAACAGTCCACTATTAACTTACTCCGTAATAGACAAACAAATACTTTTTTGTTTGATTTTCATATTTTTCTTATAAAAATAGAAACTGGAACATACATATGAAATTACGTATGTACGGAATATTGCGTCACCTGAAAGATATTTGAGAGTTCTTCTAGACGCATTGCCAATTACTGTGTACACATTTTATGGTTGATAGCAAATCAACAACATTTACCTAATTTGATATTTAATTACAATCAAAGATTAAAATAACTCAAAACACAGATTATGTCAAACTAAGTGTCAAACTAAGTAATTTTTACCATCATATCGTAATGTCAGCTTAGATGCAAACCGAACATTGAAATATAGTTTGAGCTTGCTCACTTTAGCATAACTATGCTTTTTTGTATTCCAAATAATCTAGGTGAAAATTTTACCCCAAAACTATAAACATAATGATAAGAATATATCTCGGTCTTTATACTACATGCATTTATATTTAAACGAAACGGTTTCTTTACTAACAATTAACATATTTTACTCGGTATCAATTGAAAATATGTAGAGTTAACAACCGTTCAAAATAGTATATTGGTTAAACATAATATGTGTTTACAAAAGGTTTAGGTTTCAAGCATCATTCGATACACATTTAAAATTTTTTATTTATTTATTTGTTTTAAAACAATCATGAAAATACTCAGATTATGATGTTTATATCTAAGTTAAATAATGACCGACAATTAACACATAATGTGCGGTTGAGAGAAGGTGCGGCCCATGGGGCAAGTGGCAACTCATGTGAGCCCAAATCAATATATGCATTCCTGTGGCAATAACGTATTGCATGAGGCAACTAACACACATTAAATGCATGATTTCTAGAATCTAGAAAAAAAACGTTTCGATGTTCAGTTTGCATAACGTGTAACTTTTTGGTACTCATACAAACATGCGTCACGAACCGCACATTGCTATTGCAAAAACTAGTCTTTGAGTAACTTTCAAACTTGTAGTTCTAATATGCCATGTGTGTTTGAAAGTTGAAACCGATTTTCGTATAGAAGTCGGCTACTGCCGATAAATGCACAAGAACTCCCAAAATATGGCTTTTAGAAAGATGACATAACCTCAAAGGCATAACCGATTGGTATAAGGGTTAAGTCGGGTAAGAGAAACGGATAGTGTATGTGTATACATATATCTGAAGAAGGCAAATAAGGTATCGCCAATTTGTTATAGCCAAGGGCATGAGCCAGGATATTTTCCAAGAGGGCAAAAAAAAATTCTGACAAGCCGTAAAAGACACTAAATTGTGCATGAGTGTCGGGAAAAAAAGAAAAACGTTGTCCAAACAAATAAGTATACTAAACACCTCAAGTTAAACCAAATCAAATCGAGAATCTTACATTGCAAACGATAAAAATAATACCGACTTGATATTATAAGCGAAAAACCACTCTTTTAAGTGATTTAACGCACAAACAAAAATATGAAGTAATCAAAACTTAAGTTTTAAACAAATACTCATAGTAATTATCACATAAATATGTAACACTGCATTTTAAATAAAATTATTTCAAACATTTAATAAAACTTTTGAGGATGATCCGCTTATACTACGATATATAGAATCTCCTAATTATATATTTTTATCACAAAAACAAAGTCAATTAAATGTTAAAAGAAAAAGAAAACTAAGGAGTAAAAAAGCACAAGGATTATAAAATGAATAAATGAGTTCCTTTTCATTCATTGTACATAAGGGTGAGCATCGGTCCGGACGGACGGACCGGACCGAGACCGAATGTGGTCGGTCCGGTTCAATCTTCAGACGGTCCGGTCCAAATAAGCAAGATTTTCGGTTTTTGGTCGGACGGGACCGGACCGGCCGAGACCGAAATAAGGTAAAAGTCGGGACGAGATCGGATCGTCGGTCCTTGGTCCGGTCGGTTTCGGTCGGTCCGGTCGGTTTTGTCGGCGGGTCCGGTCGAGCAGTCGGAATCTCAACCTAATTGTACATCACGTGAAGAAAGAGAAATTTTGTGTCATCTTCATTTCTTATCATCTTCGTTTCCTAACTTTCCGTGAGATAAATTTTTTTCTTTCCATTTTACGCTTTTCTGATACTTTTATGAATATTCACCTCTGTGACTTTGTTTCACTTAGTTGTAAGGGGCAAATGATGAAAACTCAAGAGTCTATAAAAGATTACTCTACGGGAAAACTTGAAGGGCACTTGCCACCGTGGCGCCCCATAGCTCCGCCTCGGTTATAGCCAATGCACGTAAAGATCATAGTAGTTCATAACTAATAAAGTTGTTTCAACGTGTTTATGGAACCACACTATAAAATTCAAAGCCCAAAACAAATCTAGACTTAACAAAATCAACTGCATACTTTTCTTTTATGTTGACCTAGTGTATACATCATCTGTACCTTAGCAGTGACATATTTCATGATGCAACCCACATCATCCCTTAGACCATAGGGTATCATGGCATACTAAATTTCTTTTTTCAGTGCCAACTCAGTGCTACGTCTGCATCTCTACTTTTAACACTCATACAACAAAGCACCCTTTCACTCATAACATGGCATTTAGGCCTCACCCACCATCAATTTCATTTTCTTTTACATTTTTTCATACAAACTTAAAATTGTATAAAAGTTGGTTAAAATGAGGGTAATATCTCTCTTATCACTCACTTATCCAACAACCAAAAAATAAATTAACATTATCCTTTCTTATACAAACCCACCAAATATTTTTACTTATATCCTTAAAAGACAGTGAAGACACAACTCTTTTGGTTGCTTGTTGCTAATTATCTATTTCAAAGCACATGACACATAATAAACCACAAATGACACAAAATAAATCAAACTTATCTCTTTGAGCACAACAGTAGGTGTGATAAGTTTCTATTATTTATTTGTTGTTAAGAACAAAGTGTGATTTTCCAAAGAGAAAACACTTGGATCTTTTCTTTTCTTTTTAAATTACGAATCTCGTTTTGAGTCGTGTTTCGAGTTTTGAGATGGGAAATGGGTTTAGGACTTAGATGTTGTGGTTTGATTATGTTGTAACTCGTTTCTTGTTGAAGTTGGTGGTTCATGATGATGTGAGGTTGGATCCAGGATTAGGACGAGTATTTGGTTTGTTGATATAATTTGTTGTTGGTTAGATTTTCTTTTTTCAAAAGTTGGTCGTTGCCAACGGTTTAATTTTTTATTTTGGCCTTTTCTACTTTCACGCATGCCGGTTGAGTGGCGCGGACTGATTTTGAAAGGTGAGGTGTCATAGCTTCAAGATGGCGGCGCCAATTTCTTGGCCACATAGGATTTGGCACAAGTGCAAGCCATGATACCCCATGGTCTTAGAGCACAGGTATCGTGGATACCAATAACACGTTATTGGTATGTCACATCGCCGTCATCATACACCTCCTAATAACTCACTAATAACTAAAACACCCTCCTTCATAACACACCACTAACATGTTATCGGGTCCCACAAAATACCCCACTAAAATTACCCACTCACCACAATTAAAAAAAAAATAAAAAAAAAAACACACAAAGCATCACATATGGCGTGAGCCATTCAAATGGCTCAAGAGAAGTTTGGCATGCAAATGGCTAAAGGGATGGTAAGGCAATGGCATGTGATTGGTATTGTTTTTGGTTTTGGCATACCAATAACACAAGCATACCTTGTGCTCTTATATATGTAATTCATCAAATTTGTATGTTCTCATACCGCACAACATAAAATTATAGAGGGAACGATTAAAATTCTTTAAACTTGACTCGACTTGGTCAAGCTTTAGAGCATGCCCAACCATAACACCAATAACACCGCCCACGCCACATCGCCTTTAACATTTAACATTAACATCCCAAAAAACACATGCAACCATAACATCCCAATAACATCAATAACATTTTATATTTTCAATTTCAACCCCTAAACTAAAACAAACACTTCATTTATTAAAAAACATAACCTTAACTTAAATTAACACAATGTATTTTTAAAAATACATTTGATACTAGATTTTTAGTATATGTGTTAATTTGTATTGTGTTAGATTAATTGAGTGCAGTCCAATGTTTAGCACAAGGCCCATATACGAATTGATAAGCCCACGGATGATTTTAGCACAAGGCCCAACGACCAGTCCATATAAAAAAAACCCGATCCAAGCAAATTATTCCAACCGGTTATAAAAAGATGATTTTCCCTAATTTATCTCATATCCACACCTACTCAAAAAATTGCCTCCTCAAGATCCGAGAAACAAATCGTTTCTCCATCTTCAACCTAATCACAAGATCTAAGGGTGATGGTATGTAAAATTTTGATTTTTTTCTTTTGTATGCTCTTAACGACGTTAAGCCCAACGCACCCTCCTTTTGCCTCTTTAACGCCGGTGGTCCAATGGAGGTAACGGCCATAACGCGTTATGGCGTTACGGTTGTACATGCTCTTACAATTTTAAACTCTAGCTCGACTCGTCCTTACTTCAAGCTCGACTTGACTCGCTTTTATACATATACATTACATCATGGTATGTACAACCTTATCAAATAATAGATAGTAATTTGATCTATTTAACACGCATTATTTAAAAATAAATTATCAGTTTAAACATACACTAAACAAAAACACTTTTTTTAAATGGTAAAATAGATTTTTTTTTTTTTTTTTTTACCGGGTTCCGACTTGACATTGCGAGCCGACTAAACATAGCGGTATTAAACCGTTTTATAATAGAGCGATTCAATAAACATGGGTGATTTTTTGTGACGGTTTTGACCGTTTTAGAAAATAGATCCTTATGGTTTTGAACAACTTAAAAAAACCATGTAGAATTTAAGAAGAAAACAAGATATTGGGTAGTTCCTTATTATTCTACAAGTACTATAGTTATTCTTTAGTATATTTCTTTTGAGCAGTTCATTGTACATTCCACCTTCATCAACGATTGTTGATGGCACCTTCACCAATTAAGCATATGGCGTTAATGATAGTCATTAGCATTTATTATTTAAATGCCTCTATTTAAAGAAGGTATGGGATGTGATGAAAAAAAGAATGTTACAAGAGAACTTAAGGAGAGACTGGGTGGATATTGTAGTTTAACTAAGCTCAATTAGGTGCAATAAAACTATTATTAGAGCATAGGGTACAGTTGGTGTTGTGAGGTTGATGTCGTACGAAAAGTGTTGTAATATCATCATCTTTTCCTATAACATCATAATGCATCACAACACCAAAAACACCCCTCCTTCATATAACACCAAAATCCGATGCCATGCATTATTCAAATAAAACAACACATTTGATTGTATACATTTAAACCAAACTTTATGCATTTTAGGGACTAAAAATATGAGAAAAGTAACTAAGGGACTAACGATGTAAGAAAAAGCGTCAAATAGACTAACAATGTAACCTAAATAACAAAAAGTTAAAAATAAATAAAGTTAAAAAAATACACTTAGTTTAATCACAAACACAATACACTTAAACACATAACGCACAAACACATAAAAAATAAAATAAAAAAATAAATAAAAAATAATAATGGGAATTTGTTGGGGACGACGACATACCCGAAACGCGAGTGTTGGTGTGCTTGTAGCGTGGTCCCGTCTTTTTTTCTCTATGGCGTCGAAAGAGAACACACCGTACCACGAGCTCTTAGTGTTCTTAGAAGATTTGTCGTTGTTGCATGTATCTACTATATTTGGCAATAAATGGACAAGAGAATATTCAATATTGAACAAAGGAGCTAGGAGGTATTAGTAACACTATTACAAACACTATAACAAACACTATAAGGTTCAAGCTTGCTAGCCTCAATGTCAAGAGTTCCCAACAAGTAACTAAAGTAGCTCATAAATGTTCATATGGATATGAAAAGAGAGACAAAAGAAATAATTGATGAAGAGATTTTGGATTAGCATCATAGGAGCTGGGACGGAACTAGGGGGTTCTCACAAATGCCCGAGACCTATATGGAATTTTTTGATGTAGTGTTAATTTTTGAAAAAAACATCAATTTTTCCTAAACATATCTTAAATGCACCCGGTCCATCGAAATGCGTTTTTATATTACAGTTCAAAAAATTTGTGTACCCAACTATATTTCCTCGTGGTTCTGTCCCTACATAGGAGTATGGATGGTTGGTTAGTAATATTGAATCCTTTAAGAGAGTGTTTGGGTGAAGCATGAAGCTAGAAATAGTGAGTAATGCAAGATGAGACTACTTGGTGCTAGCTATGCTTACATGAGGTTTTAATCTTTAGAAGTATGGATATAAGGACGTCTAATGTGTTATCCCATGGATGGTTACTATGATGGTGATGATGCATTATGTTTGTTAAATCTCATTTATGTGATGCGAGGATGTCGTTGCATTGGCGGATTGGGAAATAATAATCACTTAGGAAATGTAGTCACTTTTCCACACCATAGAGGAGACATTGACCTTTGGTGATGAGACTTATTTGTACTCATGGGTTATACTAATGAACAACATCCGTGTAGTTTGCATGTGTGGAAATTGATGTACACTTTTTAATAATAAATCATATTATAATTAATAAATAACGATAAAGATTTATTTTATAGCCAATACATATAAGCACGATTTGATATATTTTATTTATATAAACTGATTCTACACATTCTAAAATAAACGAATACAAAATCAAAACATTAAAATTGGAAACGAAATCTGCAGCAAAATTTTTCGCAGAGCTGCATTCGTGTCCGCATGCTCGCATGAGTTCGAAGTTTCGAACCCATTTGGCCCGAAATCACGAAATTTGCACCCATGCGCACAGCACGTAGGTGTCGGAGTAAAACCAACAAATTATTTTGAAGGTCCATATCATGATTTTTATATAAAAACACTCCCACTTCCTTTTCTAGGCGATGTGGGATGTGTTTCTTTCCAAATTTTGTATTTCACGTGCCACACTTTGTGACACGATATCTCATTCATATTAACTCCATTTTGGACATGCTTTAACTCGTTCTGAAGCTCTCGTCAAAGAGAACGCAAAGCTATCAAGAAATATCTATTATATATAATAAAATAAGCTTTTGTACAAGCCTACTAAGCTACCAAAGATTAAAAATTCATTTAATGCACTTCCTTATTTAGCTACCATGTACAACACCTACAATGCATTCTTTTTCTACACACCATTTATTATATACGCTCCATACAAGAAATAGAAGTCAACACGGTTTTTTTATAACTAAAGTCGGACATTGAAGCGCTAATATCTTGAGTCCATACCAGGTTTATCTCAAACGCACCACGATTCAAAAATCAAACTCACGGTTTCATCTCAAATCAATTCATGGTTCTAAGATAAAATTGGGCAATGATTCTACGAAGAAGATTCGGGCAATGGAAGAATTGGTGAGTATCGATTTAATTATAATATTAGGGTTTCAATTATTAGTTCACATCAAAAGCACCGATTATCAATTCAATTAATTATGTGACTATCGCGATTCAAAATCACTACACAAAACATTTTCACACGCTGCATGTGCGTTGATTTCTATGTTATCCACATCGAATAATTGGGGAAAATCGGTTTGATGAATTAGTTGTGGATCTTTTGTGTTTGTTTATGGCAAAATTAGGATCGGATAATTTAAAATTAGGATCGAGATAATTAGTATCTTTTGTGTTTGTTTGATGAAAATCGGGTAATTTAAGAATTTTAGCGCTTCGATTTTGCGATTGTGGTTTGCTTTAGGAGTGTTTGGATATCGTTTTGTGAAGTCATCTCGGATAATCATTGTTACTTATAGTCACTTAATAGGTGGTGGTTATATTGTAAATTATTGAGAGATTATTAGTTAATCAGAAGTCCTCCTAATAACTTTATCTTATGATGAAATTGCGAAATGACGTCAAGTGCTAATGAAGGTATATATCCTTTGCATCGCTCTAAAACCATTCATTTGGTATGTTTTCATACTTTTATGGTTCAATCTCCTGCTATCATTTAGTATTTTTATTTGACTGACCGTTGTGATATAACAGTCAAAACAAGAATGTACTAAATGGACGACCGTTATTATATAAGTATGTTATATTTAGCTAACTATAGGCTACAAATATTGTTCAAAGAAACACACGCTTACATTCCGTTTTTTTCTTCCTTATTTGCTTGATTTCACCAAGCACATAGAATCGTGGCTTCTTCGAAAGTTGTAGTAATTGTAGCCCCTTCGGAGAACCGGTAATATTACCATCCGGTGCGCCACATATTAAGAAGATTCTTATTTTCATGAAATTCATCTCTATTTTGTTATGTTGAAAATATATGCAAGCGTTTCTATTATCAAATGATCAATTATACATGTTTTAACTATACATGGAATTTAATGTAAAAACAAAATCATAAAGATAGCCTACTCATTGGGTGGGTTTTGGGTCGTGCTTTTATGTTATCTCTTGATCTATGTTACAACTATATTAATTGCATTTGCATTGAAAATTTGTTAGTCATATAATTCATTCCAAAATGCGAGAGGAAGGATACATATGGTCACTTTGAACTTATATCAAAGTTGAACCCGCATGAAATCATTAGACGGATAATGTGATCCGGGTGACACTTCAATAAAAAATTCCAAATGGTAATTTAGTTATTCTCTTAAATTTATCATGTTTACAAACGATCTCAACTCGGGATATTTGGGATTGTTTTCAATAGTTGAATTTAGGGGTGTTTGGGCTGTTTGAATAGATGAATAAGCGGATTTAAAGATCTTTGTATGGTGTTAGTGGGTGTGTACGACACCGTATTGAGGTCATATTTTTCCATTGTTGTCTTTCCCATTAGTGAGTTGGTGGCCAATGACATTAGTAGTAATGTCTAATGCAAGTTCCAAAGTTCTGCAAAAGAAAGTTTCAATATTGGAATCCATTTGGTCATTGTGGCTATTAAGTGGCATATGATCACTTGCGCAGGTCTGCAATAAACGTCTATGTTCAGCCATTTTTCTCTAAGCCATTTTTCTCTAAGTATTGTGTTTGGAATAGTCTTTTCTCTAAGCCATTTTCTCTAAGTATTGTGTTTGGAATAGTCTTTTTTTTTCTTTTGGCTTGTGGACTTGGTGGTGGTGAGTGAGTGTTGGTTTGCAATTGGGATTCATATAGCCTTCCAAATAGATGCTACTATGTAGAATTTTTGGGATAAGTTGCAGACTGCAATTTAAGGTTCTGAGTGGGGTCCGCTACTATCTGCTTGGTATAATCCCTGGTCTGCACTTCATTACCCAGCATATTGGTAATTCGTTTCATGGGCTTGTGTTTGTGGGCCAGGCCTTGCTTCAGTTTGTGGTTTTATTCCTTTATGTATGGTTTATTCTCGGTACATGTTCGGATGTTCCTGCTTTTAGTTTTTGCCGAGGTCATCAAATTCTGCCTAAAGCGTAGAGTATTTAGACAAGAAAATTTCGTCGGCAAGGTAAACATACTCTATATTTGCTTCGCTAACTTTTCTATAACTTTTTGAGTGAAAAAGTCTACGACCGATGAAAGTCAAGACGATCAGAATTACTCAGCGATAATAGGAATGTAATGGCCTTGATATGAATGACTACCAATTTTATATTTGTGTTTGTTGTTGGTGTGTCAATGCGTGTTAACACCTTATGTGACGAAATATTGATGGAAGAAAAGAAATGTTCAGGTATTCACTATATAAATTCTCTTAATTGGATATATTTTACCAAAAGTACAAGCATCAAGGTTTTTCAATAACATGTGTGCAAAATACAAAAAGGAAAAACCGATGGCGGTGAAGCTCATGTAATTGCTGGGCTGAGAAACGAAAGGTCCAAGGGCAAGGTAAATTTGAAATCACTTATATGCTTAATGATATGGCTGCAAAACGGGTGGGTCATGCGGATTGATTGACGGGTCAAACAGCCGAATATCAAAACACGTAAAGTTTTTTACAGGTTGACGATTGATGCAGAACATATTTTGTCTAATATTTTGAATTTTAACAACTATTTAATGCTATAAACAGGTTATATGGGTCAGTTTCGTGGTGTTGAGACTCAAGAAATATCAAATTTGTTGAGACTTAAAAAATATCTAAGGTTTTCTATCATTTTATTGAAGTTTACATTGGGCTATTGGGACTCGAGAAAAATAAGATTTCATCAGGTAACATACCCATTCAGCAGTGGGTGCGTTTGGGTGTTGAAATAGGTAGGTTTCGCTAATGAAATGAGACTAAAATGTGTATGCTTGGGAGCTGAATTGGGGGCTAAAATGGATATGGGATAGGGGACTGAAATGGGGATCATATGGCTACATTTGGTTTCTTAAATGGTCAGTAGTAGGTGTTGTAGTAATTTGAAACGGGTTTGTTTGGGTGGGTTTGGCCACATAAGCTTATCGCCCAAAATAAGCTTAAACAATCACACTTATTTTCATAAGCCTTTTTGTGTGGCTTATCTTTTATACTTATGGCCTTATTGTAACTGAAATATGGAAATAAGCTCAAAAGTCGAATAATAAGCGCGAAACATGGGCTTCGGAAATATAAGGTTTATTAGACTTATAATCCAATAAGCTCATAATCCCAACCGCTAAACAAACATACCCTTATATATTTTCATTTTAATCTTGAACCGAAAAGCTTTGTTAGACTTATAGTCCCATTAGGGACATTGGCATAGCCACTTCAAGTTTGTTTTCGAACCATGGATCAAACTTTCCAACTCGCCACCGGACAAGTCATTCTTTCTTTCAAAGTCATTCATTCCTTCTCTATGCAATTAGTATTATCTGTTAGGGGCTCAAAAGGTTAAAAGTTATGTGCGAAAAAAATGGTCAATAATGGGTTTCTGCTCCATATGTTTTCTTTTTCCTACAACCTTTTGCGATTTTCATACTAACATCTTAATGTTTATCGTTTAACAATGGTGGAGATATTACTCTCTTGCGTAGTTCTCTTTACTTTGAGAAAGTTGCCGCTAAACGAGTTACCAAGCAACAACATTTTGAGTAGATTTCAAAACCTTCTCAACAAGGTGGGTCATAGGAATTAGAAATTCCGGTATTAAAGAGTCGGTCACCTCAAGTATATGTAATCGTTAAGCTCGTAGTCATAGTCATTTTAAGTTAAGTAGTATTTAGTTAAGTAACACCGTGGAGGACAGACGGGTCTTTACCCATCAGTATGCCCGATCCACACCCGTTGTGTGGTGTTTCATATAAGACTATAAATACTCTCTACCTTGCAAGGTAGAGAGTTGGAGCTCATAATAAGAATTTTTTTCTCTTTTTTTTTTTTTTTTTTTTTTTTTTTTTTTAACATTGAACAACATCTATAGCCTCGTGTCATTCTTTGAATGACATCTCAAAGACCGTAGATATTGTCGAACCGAGAAAAAACATAACAAATTGACAATATTTTTGAAGATTTTTCAAATTTTTTAGATTTTATGGATTTTGAAGGTTTTATAATTTTGTATTTTATTTTTAGAATAGATATATACAAGAGATAGATGAAGATAGACCTTTACTCCTCGTCTTCCTCCGAAGACGTTTGAGAGTTCTGGTTGAAGGCTTTTCAAGCCAAGGCGTGGAAGAATAAACTCAAACGTTCTCTTGGAAGAGCTTTGGTGAAGATGTCGCTAACCGATATTCGGACCTCGCAAAATAGAGTTCCACCACACCTTTTCCCACTTGTTCCCGATGAAATGATGTCGAATGTCGATATGCTTTGCTCTTGAGTGTTGAGCGTTGTTGCATGAGAGCAATAACACTTTATTATCACAAGATGCAGGGATTTTGTTGAATTCAAAGCCATAGTCGATAATTGAGATCTCATCCATAAGATTTGAGCACAACAGATGACATGGCTATGTATTCACCTCTGTAAAGGAAATAGAAGTACTCATTTGCTTCTTTGAAGACCACTCACAAGCTTATCACCCAAAATCGAGCACCTCCGGACGTACTTGACGTGTATCTTGACAACTTTGCATGATCGGCATTCTGCATAGGCCGTTAGTGACATACCGGTGTCCTTGGTACCAAAGACCCATATTGATGGTTCCTTGGAGATACCGAAGACCCGTTTAATCGCTTCAAGGTGCTTTTAGTAGGCTTAGCCTGGTATCTAGCACACATGCAAACAATGAACAAGATGTCGGTCACTAGCGGTGAGGTACATCGTGGATCCAAGCATACTGATATTTCGTTTGGTCAATCATGATCCCGAGTGGTCCTCATCTAGTTTGGTTCGATCAATCATGGGGTGTCAACGGTGTCACTTGAATCAAATCCAAATTTCTTTAAGATCTCGGTTGCATATTTAGATTGATTTATGAAAATGCCTCCGGGACTTTGTGAAATTTGTAATCCCAAGAAAATGACATTTGTCCCATCATTGACATTTGAAATTTTGAACTCATTTCATTCGAAAACGATCACATTCCATTGGGTCTGCCGAGGCAAAATAATATCATCAACATAAATTTGAACATGAATTAAATGTTTGCACGACTTCACGGTGAACAATGTAGATCAATCGCTCCTTTGCTAAATCCGGTTGATAGAAGAAACTTTGTGATGTATCATACCATGCCCTGGAGCTTGCTTTAAACCGTAAAGAGCCTTCATCAAACGATAAGCGTGAGAAGGATGCTCTTGATTCACAAATCCTTCAGTTGGGCGACATAGACGACTTCTTTAAGATATCCGTTCGTAAATGCCGCCTTCACATCCATCCGATGACTACCATGTTCTTACTAGCGGGATTAGCGGAAAGATTACGATTGCCTCGATTCGAGCAACCTGGAGCAAAAGATTCTTCAAAGTCAATACCCTCCTCTTGACGGTATCCTTTAGCAACTAATCGGGCCTTGTTCTTCAATACATCACCATGCTCATCTAGTTTCACTTTGAAGATCCATTTTAGAGCAATAATCATAGCATAGTGCGGAGTAGGTACTAACTCCCATACATCAAGTCGATCAAACTCATGAATTTCATCTTGCATGGCATTGAACCGACTATCTTCATTCATGGCGGTTTAACATCTTTTGGTTCGATCTTAGATAGTACGGAGTTGAAGAAGCACCATAAGGCATTGGTTGCAAGTTGTTTCCGTGTTGATACAGGACGAGAGGATTTCCAATGATGTTGTCTAATGGATGATCATGAGTCCATTTTACGAGGTGTTCATGTGGTAGTTGTTGAGGGATCAAGTAGCGAGTCGATGTCTCCGAGGAAGATGGTTACGAATAAGATTCGGAGCAAATATGTTTTCGAATGGAGCATCTTTAGGAGTAGCAAAGGATTAACTTCATCATTGATGCGAAACATTTCCATGATGTACATTAGAAGAATGATGATTTGTTGATGAGATCGAAGGATCGGCAGCAGCGCTTCTTGACTTAAAGATATTGAGGCCGAGGGATTGACTTCATTCACGGGATTATGAGCACCTCTGTGTAGGAATCGACACCTCATTAGTACTTGGATCATAAAGTTCATCAAACATATGATCAAACAATTTCTTTAAATCATCTTCGACGGAGGTACATATGGAGTTTCTTGAGAGGAGTTTGGAACAAGGGATGAACCAATGGGACTTTGTTTTGAGCGCTGGTCCCGAGTGGAGTGTCGAGGAGCCATTTGACCGGTCGACTCATCAAACGTAACGTGAATTGTTTCCATGATATTTCGGGTTCTTTTGTTGTAGATTGGGTATCCCTTTTGTTAGGTGCATATCCTACAAATACTCCAATGTCGCCTTTAGCCCTAAGTTTGCCTAAGTCTTGGCCTCATTAGTTGGATAACACAATGCACCAAACACACGAAGGAAAGAGAGAACAGGTTTTCTGTTGTGGACAAGTTCATAT
Source organism: Chrysanthemum lavandulifolium (assembly GCA_022545495.1). Taxonomy (NCBI): domain Eukaryota; kingdom Viridiplantae; phylum Streptophyta; class Magnoliopsida; order Asterales; family Asteraceae; genus Chrysanthemum; species Chrysanthemum lavandulifolium. The sequence goes on along the minus strand of CM040238.1, from coordinate 231,222,731 downwards.
GGAGTTTTTCCATGAGCAGTTTGAATCGTGGAACGATTTTGTGTGTAGCATGCGGTGGCAATTGCTTGACCCGAGAAACATTGGAACCTTTGAGTAAATCAAGATTGTTCTAGCGGCTTCAACAAGAGTTCGATTTAGTCTTTCAACTACACCGCTACATTGAGGAGTTCGTGGAACACTTCTTTGATGGTCGATTCCAACGCTTTCATAGAATTCACTAAGTTGTTTGTTGACAAACTCGGTTCCATTATCATTACGATAATTACGCGGTTTTGTTAAGTCGAACTGCAACTGTTTGATGAGTTTGATGATGATATCGGAGTTTCATCCTTTGTCCTTAAGAACTTGACCCGGTGAATCTAGAGTAATCATCAACCACAACTAACACATATTTCTTCCCAAATATATTCTCGCACCCTCATTGGTCCACATAAATCCATATGAATCATATGAAGAACTTCGTGGTAGTTAGTAGGTTTGGGTTTATGGGCATACTTCTTGCTTTTTCCCAATTGACATCTTTGAACAAAGATGATCCTTTTCGTACTTTAGTCTAGGTAAACCTACAACTAAGTCCTTTCGGTGAGATCATTGATGGTGCCAAGTTCGGTGATTGAGACGACGATGCCATAGCCATGACTTTGTTTTAGAAGCCTTTGATAACAAGCATTGGAGATGACTTCATCATGTCATCGATAGAGATGGTGTAAAGATTTGAGCCACGAGTTCCTTTTAGCAGTTCCTTACCATTAAGATCTCTAACAAAGGTGGTATGTTTTACGAAGGCTACTTCTAGATCGAGTCACGTAATTGACCAACAGAGAAGTTATGACCCGGACCTTCCACATAGTATACTCTAGAGATGACACTATCACCAACAACGTAATCTCCATAACCCATGATTGCACCGAAATGATCATTACCGAATCTAATAGTCCGATGAATTTGCTCACGAAGTTCATGAGCCGCGACCGGTCTCCAAATATATGCTTGGAGCGGCTGAGTCCGGTACCACGAGCGATTTGAGCGATCCGCGGTTGAACACGCACAAGAATGGATAAGCGGATAATTGGGATCCCCATGCAAGAATGGGTTCCATTTGGTTAGTAACAATGGTTGGAACACCCACGGTAGAGAAGCATTCATATCGAAATTAAGGCCTTTGGATTCATTGTGAATAGATGCGATACTAGTGTCCAGTATTAGCCACATTCACGGTGTGCTCACTTCTTATGGGAATAGTTCTATCGGTGGGCATCCATTTTCTAGTAGGCATTGTCGATTATTCTTGTGACCAATAGGTATCCAATAATAGTCTATCTTACTAAATGTTCTTCTGTGGGTTTCCTTTGTTTTCCTAACTCTCTTACGTTTTGCCTTTTTGCTTTTTTGCATGAACATAAGCAACATTAATCGGACCATTATCATCATTATGCAAAACATTAACACCACATTCATGATTAGAAGCGAATTCAAGCGAGACATCGATTTGGGTTTGCAAATAGTATCGAATTGAATTAATTCTGATCGCCTATGGCTAATACTAGAATCAACACGATTCGTTTTATTCGATTCAAGCTTAAAGTTCCTAGATTGTTTTCTACTCTTTTCCAAAGGCACATTCTTAGCTTGCGAGGTCCTATCATTCCTTGTATTGTCTTGAGACTTTGACCGCTCCCTTTAATGTCATGATTACTCTGTAGAGGAATGGGAACATTAGTGGTTTTACAACTCTTTGCATCACTGTTTAGATGTCTTTGGGATCCGAACTACATGCAGCACACTAAGGTTCACTTTCTTAAAACTAGAAGTGTTGAGATTTGTACTCCTAGAAGGCACACTTGAGTTCTCTTTCATAGCATTAGCGGATCCGAAATCAACTACTTACGTGCACACTAGGGTTCATATTCAAGACATTTGGCATCGAATGAATATCGACTTGGCAATAGGCATCGAACATGGAATCAAAGGATTAACTCTCTCACCTAATGACTTTGGGCATATTGTGATCAAGCATTCTAAGATTTCTTGAGATCATTTGGCATATAAGCATGCATGTCCAATTGCATTATCATGAGGTTTCTCTAACTTATCCTCTTCAACAATCTCACGCAGACATTCTAGGCAATCCTTAAAGGATGAGAAGTATGTTTGAGCAACAAGTTTGTTGTTCACGAGATGAGGAGGACATATTTCACGACAAAGCATATTTATTACAAGAGTGAACCTTTGATACACCATTCTCCCCATTGGTCATTGGCATTTTCCCTTTTACGACTCTTGATTCTCAATTTCCTTTTGCAATGAAGCTATTTGTTCGTTATTTTTGTTACGAGTGACCTTTATTGATTCAAATAACTCATTGAAATGACGTTTAACCTTTTCATTTTCTTCTAGAAAACTTTCGTTTTCCTTTGTCATGCATTTACTAAGTTTTGAAGATGAAACGTTTGAGAATTTTGAGAGTCTAAAGGAGGAAGCATTTGGGAGCTGTCATATTGTTTGTTTGACCCTTTAATTGAGAGATTTGGGCTTTCAACTTTACGATCGTGTTGCACCGAGCTTGAATTTGTTCATCACGTTTGTTAATTTGAAAATCGCATCAAACTCGGAGCATCCGAGGATGTCTTGATATTTGAAGTTTTGACATTTTCTTTAAGATGTTGATATTTTAGTTGTAGATAAAATGCTCAACTTCTAGTTTAGAAAAATGTTTAACCAAATTGTCGTGATCATCCGGTTCAATTTTCTAGTTTAGTTTAGAATTAGTTTTGTCAAGCTCAATGACACGATCATGGGAGACTTTCGAGAATGATAGTTCATGAAATTTGGAAGCATTAATAGAGCAATTTGAAGCGGTGAAAAAAATAACTTGAGCAACACATTCGGTAATAAGAGTCTCATTTAATGTATGCAAGTTCTTCCTCTCAATCTCATTATATTTTAGTGCACGCTCATAGTTACTAACTTCAACTATCATTGCATCAAATTCCTTTCCATTCCTTGATATCAATTTCTATCCCTTTTAAGACTCTCAAAGTGATCTTTTAGAAGTTTAAAGAAAGGCATGACTTGATTAAATAACATTCTTTCATTTGCTCAAAACCCTTTCTCCTTCCGTTATACCGATGGGTGTAATCCTTTTCTTGCAAGTTTTGTCAAAATCAACAAATAGTTGAAATATAACATATTGGCTAATTAAGGTCTTGCTTTTAGTGGCAATTGTTCTAGGAACAAGATGCATTGGTGTATTAGGAGGATACACAATGCTCTAGGCATTTTCCATAGGGAGGTTTGTTTCAACAATATTTTCGACTTTACCTTATCTAAATCCATTTTCAAGAAAACTTGTTCGGGAGTCAACAAAGTCTCGAGGCTTAAACATGTTCAAGGAAATCCAGTTTTCCTTCTTGTAGTCATGGGAATGATAATTATTTTTTCTCTTTGCATTTAGGATCATCTAATTTTTGTTCATCTTTTCCCTAGTGACTTCATCCGATTTCTTATCTTCCTCGGTGCACTCAACGCAACTAGGTTTCGCTCTAGGTTTAAGGATTTCATTGCCATCATAAAGAACCTTATGAGCATTTCTAGCCCTTTTAATGACCTCTGGATTTGGTTCCTTAACAAGGGAATGCTATGCTTATCGCTAAGACCCTATGCTTAGTGATCATGTGAGCGATCGAATGGTGTTCCTTGTATGTACAACTTGTTTTCAAGTTTGTTTTCAAAGTTTTCGATTAGAAAAATCTTTCAAGAGTTTTGATTCCTTTGCATTATATTCTTGCTTAAGCATTTTCACATTTTCTTGAAGTTCTTGTTTTTGCTTAGCGCTTTAGAAAGCTTTTCTTGTAAGGAATTTAATTCTTGTTTCAATACTTCTTCTCTAAAATTACTTTTTCTAATGATTTGACGCACTTGGTCATCCATTTCCTGCTCACGAGTGGTCAACTCAAATTTTGCACGTTGTTCATAAATAGCAACACGTTCTTTATAGGCATTTAGTTCGAAATTACGAATCAGCGGGGCACATGCGGTGTATTCATCAAAACATAGTCATTGTTGATCGCAGAAGATGCATCACTTGGTACAACTTCACTTTCACTTTGTTTCACGTATTGATCATATGGGACAATATCGATATTACCCATATTTTCAACATTTGATTCAAAAGTTTCGATTAATTGTACTTTGTCATGCATCTGTTGTACATCGACATCATCGTATAGTTTTAATACCTCCGAGATGAGTTTGTCTTTGGATGGGCCAGCTTGTGGTGAAGAAGAGACCTTGGGAGAAATGCTAGCCATAAAAATTGTGTGTGCCGAGGTCCATCATCCACATCAGTCGTATGCATCACAATCATCGACTTGAAAGGCATTCGATGATTGTGACCTATCTCTGAATAGGTTTGCTCATCCACATCGCATCATAGGTCTTGGCATTGCCCTCATCTAGAAACAAGAATTCCTCTTCATCCAAAGCAAAGACCATTGTCCCGAGCTTGTACTGGCGACATCTTATCTCTCAAGTAATCGGCATTCTTTGGATGCTTTGGAGATGTCACGATTTCTTGCAATGTGTCCTCACCACCACGTTATAACATTTGATCGGCTTAGCTTCACCTTGGTTACCATTCCTTCCTCGATTCTCGTTACCAACATAACCTCTACCAAAGACCACCTCTTCCCCGATCATACTGCCTTTCCGAATCGGTTGCACCACGATCCTTCCATCTTTAACAAAGAGCTTGATTGTGTGGGTTAGATGTCGCTTACGAGGTTGTTGTTGGTTTGTGGGAGAGAATTCATGTTTTGACTAATCGGAAGAGCTAGTTGATTAATGAAGTTACCAGCGTGTACATCAAGATCGCTTGTTTGAACATAGGATCGTGAATGAGTTTGTGATTACCATTACCCAAGGGTATGACTTGTGAAGCTTTGGTTGTGATTCCGATGTTAGAGTAGAAGGCGCTTGAGTCATTAGACGAGCTTGTCTCTCCTCGGTTGGTTTTGAACCGATTGAGAACCAATTTTTCAAACATAGCATGTCTCTCATTCGAAGGAGGAAGGCATAGAGTTGCTCATAGTTTGTATTCTTCAATCCTTTAGTGAGCTTCACAGAGGTGACAATCTTGTGCCATTCGGGATTCATGTTGTTTACAAATTTTGAGTTCAAATGAATGTTGGGCATAGTCATTCGATGTTCCTCATGTCATTCACCAACTTATGAAATCTCACATAGTACTCATAGACACTCTCATCCGGCTTCATCTTGAAGTGTTCAAATTCGCCATAGAGTTGTGATTCTCTGTCTTCCATAGTTAATTACGAACCCAGAGAAGCATCTTGACATTATCCCATACCGCCTTTGCATCGGTGTTGTGATTGATCGCCTTGTAGATGTCTTTAGGAAGACCTTGAAGAACAATGTTAAAGCCACGATATCGCATCGAATCTCTTTTCTCCTTATCATCAAGCTCATCATACATTTTAGGTTTGTCCATTCCAGTAAATAGGGTTCCATCTTCATTAGTGTCAAGTATATCTCTCGGTCGCCTCAACTCGTCGGTCCTTCATCAATGGATTTGAGAATGTTGACACCATTTTCCTTTCAAAGCAAGACAATCGATTCGTTGAGCCCAAGAATCGTAGTCGATTCTGTCAAGCATGGGTGGGCGAGTATCCGAGCCACCGCTTGAACATCCTCGACAACAGATGGAGATGATAGTAGGAACGTTGGTAGACATGTTAACAGATTATACGGGATTTTATAACTCTATGATTCAACCGGGAAATAGATTCTTTCACGGGATTTTACTAAATCAAGAGAAAACCGTAAACAATCACCCAAGTCGCTAGAAGAAAAATGCACCAAGTCGCTAACACCTAATTCGCTACACTCCCAAGTCGCTAAAGTCCCAAGTCGCTAGACAAATGCAAGTCGCTAAGTAGTAACTCGCTAAGCCTTAAGTTGCTAGCAAAATTTTGGCGACAATTCGCTACTCAAGTCGCTAAAGATACAAGTCGCTAAATAGCAACTCGCTCTGCACCAAGTCGCTACCTTTGGTGGAAAGTCCACTACTTGTCTCAGTAAGTCGCTAGTTCTAAGTCGCTAGGTCTAAAGCAAGAACTCGCTACAAATTTGTAAAGCAAGTCGCTACGAAGAAAGAATTCGTGTGTTAAGTCGCTAGCAAGAAAAAACTCATAAACATCACTTTTAATCCAAAAGCAACCCAACCAAGATGATTCAAGCTTACCAAATGAAAACCTAAACACTTGTTATGATTCTAAACATAAAAGTACTAACAAAATCCAAGCATTAACACAAGAAATCAACCAAATGAAGCACAAACCACTAAACTTTTCAAACTCAAAACCACCTAAAACCACTAAGAATCCAAAGATGCGCGAGATATGATCTAACCATGGCTCTTGATACCAATTGAAAAATCATTTGGAAAAACAATCAAGGTACTTGTGATACGAGATCAAAGCATTTTGTACCCTAATAGTTTTGATCATTTAGAAAACCTCCCCCTCAATCATGTGCATTATGATTTAGAAATTGTTTAGCACAAGGAGGCAAGAGGACTTTGAAATATTTTCTTTGATCACAATTTTCATAGAAAAAGCCATTTGATTTTCTTGGTAAATTCTCCCCCTCAATATGTGTATAATATATTTTAAAACATTTTATCACATAGAGGCAAGAGTTAATTTGAAGCACATCCACAATCACAAGATCCATTTAAGAAAAACCATTTGAAAACTCAATCAAGGTACTTTATAAATCACTTTAAAAAGCTTTCGTACCTCGATAGTTTATTTACTCCCCCTCAATATGTGCTTCGAGATTCGAAAGTGTTTAGCACATACGAGAGAGCAGCCTGCACAATTGAATCAAAACGATCACCTTTATCAAATTTCATTATTAAATCACAAATTCTCCCAGATCAAAATATCAAACCCTTTGAGATTTTGGATCCCAAGTGATTTAATAAGGTTTAGAAAACATGGGAGAATATGTGGCTGGTTTAAATACTCATCATGTTTTGGATAAATCCTCCTCCTCAACATGTGCATTGTGTATGAAATCGTTTGGCACATGGAGGCGGAGTGCCTTTAAAGGTCTAAAACCAATTCCATTTAAAACAGTTTGAGATTTAAATCACGATCTCTACCCGATCGAAATATCAAACCATTTGAGATTTGTGATCCCAACCGATTTAAATCATTTAGAAAAATTTGGGGAAAGGCGTGGCAAGATTCAATTTTGAAAGATGACAGATAAGGACCATTTTAAGACATTAAAGATTGTTAGTGTCGGTATGATAGTTTTAAGAGATCTTTTAAGTAAAACAAAACAATTTCACAATCAAACAAGAATGAAAAATTTCATTTTGAAAGACCTTGATTCTAAAGAAAAAATCATACCATGACATAACATTAAATCTTTAGATCACCACTTATTATCGTACAAGACGGAACTTTGTGAAGAAACATCGTTTGAAAATATTTTATTTTAAATCACTCTCCCCTCGATCCATGACAAGTCAATAATTGAGTGACTTAGGTTTTGATAACATGAAGTCCAATGATTTTCAAAAATTAGTCCAATATATTTTCAAAACAATATTTTCCATTTTCAAAACAATTTAATTAAATTATTCAAAATTGTTTAAAAGGGTATCCCGCACAAAGATTCGTTGGGTGGTTGAGCCGCTTTTGTTGTTGTTCTTTGTAGGGTTTGGAAGAAAACCATCTGCCGATGCGATCGACTTCTTCTTACGTTGCATTTTGAATGTCAATTGAGGTCAAATTAAGCTCGTTTCTTCAATCACTTAGAAGAAAATCATCTGCGATGCGGTGAGACCTCTTATGTTGCATTTATGCCAACTTTCCATTGAAGTCAAATTAAGCTCCGTTTCTACATTTGTCAACCAAAGATATAGTTACCCTTTCCTTTCGGCATCCAATCATCTTCAATTGTGGGATCCGGATCGGGAACATTCTTATATACCAAAATACCTGCATACGTTAGAGAACACACACACATATATATGGTGGTCGACATCACCCAAACAACAATCGACTAATTCAAGTCAATTCAAAGATATCAATCGGTTCATATAAGGTATGGGAATTATGTGTTCATCAAACTCTAATCATCTAAACCTAAAATCACATCCTCTAAACCTAGTCCTTCAACATAGGCAATTGTATTTCTGATTAAGCACATAGGATGATTAAGATAATCTCGTTAGATGATCTGATTTGAAAACATTCTTGATCCACAAGAAACAGTCAAGCTAAATTACTCGAGCCCCGCCACTTGTGAATGGCGGACCGTAACCAGACTTAAACCGCTCAAACACGAATGCAATGAAGATCGGGGAGAGTATAGTGTTTCCCAGGTCGTTATGTCCCAAATGAATTTGTTGAGAATAGTCGACGATGTAGTGATCGAGAGATTTGAGCGGGAAAAGATATTTGAAGATGATTATAACTAAGGAAAAGCCCATAAACTACGAGGGCTTAAATGCAAATTAAAGGAGATTAAAAGATAAAATCTATTAAATAAACGCTATCACTATTTTTAAAATCGATGAGCGTTTAAAACTTAAAACCTCGTTAAAAATTACGTAAACGCATAAAATAAAAAGTGAAACTTACACAATATAAATCCTAAAAATATGAAAACACATTTTACAATCCTAATGATAAAAGAAACTTTATAGAAAAAGAAAATTATTTTTATAACTATTTATCTAATTATTATTAATTATAAACTATTTTTAACTATTTAATAATTACCTAAAATACAAGAAATTAGGAAATAAAGCTAGAAAAATAAAATTATGAAATGGAAAAGTCTAAAATACCAAACTAGAATTTTCAAAACTATTTTTGTATTTTTCTGATTATTTTTCTATTTTCTATGAATTTTAAACTATTAAAAACTAATTAAAATATTTAAAAATACAAATTTAACTAAGAAAAATATGGAAAAATATGTTTTTGGTTTTTTATATTTATCTTAACTTACTAAAAATGAAAAATTATTTTTTTGATACTTTTCTGAATTTTTTGTATTAAATACTATTTAAAAAGACTTAAAAACTAATTTAAATTAAGAAAAATAGCAAAACACCTTAGAAAAATCTGAAAATTTCAGGAAAAGTCTAAAACATTATTAGGAAGTTAGGAAAATTATAAAAACAAGGGCTTATGTGTAAAAATTAAGAACTGATGTGGAAGTGCTTATTATAAAGCACTTCAAATAAGCTATATGAGTACCAAAAGGCTACCAGACAAACACAGAAGCTATAATGTACTAAAAGTAACCAAATGCAACCATTTACAACAGCTTTTAACCACTGAAATGCAACTAGAACAGATTTGGCTTGATTTGATTTCTTGTGCTAAAACAGTTGAGGGTATCAGATGTAAGCACATGAATGAGCACCAAATAAGCTTGAGATTGGAAAAGCAGATATTGGTACCTACACTAGACACGGGTGAGTGTATGCAAACCAAAAATCAGACCTTGCCAAGCTCAAATGAGCTTGTGGCAAGGTGCGCAAGTTCGCAAAAGCCTGTGCGAGGCTTAGTGCTTGTCTGTGGCACTTTGCCACTTTTAACAAGCTCATTTGGAGCTTTAGAAAAAATTCTAAAATCAACAAAAATAGCAATAAGAAACTAGACCTCTGAAATTATAGAACCCAAAATTTCATTTGTTATAACCAACCGAGTCCATGAAAAATCTCTCCATTTTGGCTCGAACTTGAATTTGCAATTTGACTTTTTAAGTAAAGATGCAAAGTTGACTTTCTTGAGCTATGATCTAGAATTAAGGACTGATAAAGATGTATTAAGATGAAATGAAACTTAGATAAGCTAGTTCTCTGAATTTTGAACACAAAATCAGATTTGGATTCTCCAAAATCCCAACAATGGAGCTGCAAAAGCACTTAAAGTACAATTTTGACTTTGAGCTTATTTGGGTGCAAGAACTAGACAGATAAGGACTTCTTTGGACTTAGCAAACTTGAACCACAAGTTCTAACCATCGAGCTATCCTCTAGTGCGCTTTATGCGAAGAAACCAAACACCCCTTAACAACTGATAAGCTCTTTAAACTACTTAAGCTCTTGAAATACCTAGCTAAATTGATCAAATTAAGTTTAAATGACCTAAATACAAATATATAAGCAGGTTTACACTAGTAGTGACCTCGGATAAGCAGATATAGCATAAGATGTTAAATGGCTTGAAACTTGAAAATTAGAAACTCACTCATATGAGTTCCAATTTATCAGAGCCAACACAAAACCCAAACCTAAGCTATTTTAAGCTATTTTAACCCATTATCAACCTCTGCATCACCAAAATCCAACTCCATTGCAATTTGAGCTATTTGTTGACTTTTATTGACCATCAATGAAATTTGCTTAAAAGCGATTTGAAAGCTTATGAAAAGCTTTAACAAACTTACTCAAACTTGAGTGAACTAACTATAAGCTATGAAGCTTTATCACAAAACTTTGAAACTTAATCCTTCAACGATGAACCCGAGAATTTTGAAACCAAGTAAACCTTAAATTAGTGCTTGAAATCGGTTCATAAAGATTGAGTGGCATCTATTTATTACATTGAAGCTTAAATTTTACATTTTAAAACATTAATCAAGTTTACTACATAAAAGCGACATACATGAAAAAGTAAAACTAACTACTTTTGTTTCCTTGGTCTTCTTCTTTCTTTTATACCTAAAAGCTCTCCACGTGTCCTTTAGAGCGGATCCCACCTCCTTTTAGAGCCAATGGGAGAGTTTTGGCCAATTTGCCACTTTTCCAATTGGCGGGAAAAGTGGTTTTGACTTCGGGCCTTACGAGCTAGCACTAGGGGGTGGAGGTGTAGGGTTGATGGGAGAGGGTTGGAAGGGATAAGGGTGCGGTGAGAGGTGATGGGTGAGTGTGGCGGTGTTGCGGACACGGTGGAAGAAGGAGATGAGGTTGGAGGAAACAGTGGTTTGTTTGACTTCATTGACCGAGGGTTCAAAATGGGTGTGACAGGGTCCAAAAGGATGAAATGGCGGTCAATTTGGATTTTGACAAGGTTAAGCTTTAGTAATGACAAGGGCTAGTTTTGTAATTCTTCAAACTTGAGGGCCATTCCTGTAATTTTCCAAACTTGATACAAGGACTAAAGCGACAAACTTCAATAGTACAAGGACCAATTTTGACAATTTCAAATTTTCCAGGACCAAACTTGACAATTTTGAAAGTTCGAGGACCTTTTCGCCATTTACAAAAGATTTATTCAAGGACCATTTTGACAAATTAAAATATTTCGTGGACCTTGAATAACATTTTCTTTATTTAGATTTACCAGGACCTGTTTTTGACAACTTTTGAAACTGGGGACTAAAGCGCCAATTATGCAAATTTGATCGTTTTCACCGATTTTGATGTTTTTGCATTTAAAACACATAAAACACTTATTTGTGATATTTTTATCATTTTGATGCATTTAAGTGTTTTCGGATGTTTTTGCGGTTTAAATGGTACAAAATGATGAGTATTTAGACACTCATCAATCCCCACACTAAGATATTGCTAGTCCCTAGCAATGTTTTGAGAAAAATTAATGGATTTTATCTCTTTACCAAAAGCCATTACTCGGAGTAGCCAAATGTTTCATTCAAGTAAGAACCTTGGTACACCGATAACCAAGTGATTTTGAGCAAACCACCGACTTTCAACGGTTTTGATTTGTCTTTACGAAGCCGTTTGCTTCGGACTAGCCAACTCTTAGATAAATTATCAATATTATCTTTGGTGAGTCGATTACCAATTATGGTTTTCCACACCTTTACCACAAGCCATAACCTTGCGGGCTAGCCAACTCTTCACTTTTAAGGATATGGTGGTGAATACCATACAATTTTGGGCAAATTGTAAGTCGTCAACGGATTTGAGATATCTTTACCAAGAGTCGTTTGCTCTGGATTAGCCAATCCTTATGTGGGTTAGACATGGTGGACTGATTACCATTTGTTGTGTTTAGTACATAGTACTTCCACTAAAAATTTTTAAAATTTGGCCATTTTAGGGAAAAAGGGACTAAAAGGGTACATTTATGATCAAAATTAGCGAATTTCCCCACACTTAGAAATGAATATTGTCCTCAATATTCAAAGTACCGCTGTTATGCGAAACTTAGAACGTAAAAGATAACATTACTAGCTAAGTGTGGAAACACAACAATTATTTTCTTTTTAGTATTTACAATTTTCATTCATTTTTAGATCTATATACAACATGTGGGCATCTCCCCACACTAGGGTGGTACACACGGTGAAAACCCATGTTTAGCTCTTGTTTTTGATTACCGAGTCGCTAGCTTGACTCGACCCCAATTGGTGGTTCATGGGAAGTAAGTGGAAGAGACAATCTCCATCGGACTTTCATTCAAAATGTTTGGATAAACATTGAAGTACGTGAAAGTTCCACACCGATGAGATCTGAGATGCACTTACTCACAAATGGTGCATGGAAATGCAGGTTAAAGATAATGTCTTCATTCCCAAGGAGTGAAGAACAGAGAAGCCACGGGATATGTGAAGAAGAGAAAGAAAATCATGATAAATATCATGACTAACTCATCATCTTCATCCATAGGAGGATCCATAATTTCGGATTATGAATCTCATCATTTAAGCTTAAGTGATCAAGACAAATCTCGGTGTGTCATGATCAATTGGGAGTTATCATACTCCGGTGGAGATATGATATGAGTGAGTTCACCGTGAAATCCTCGTGAAGAGAATCAATCACAAGATGTAAATCATGAATTCTTGTTCCATCAGACTCATCACTATCCTCAATCGAGTATCAAAGAGTGGATTCTCGAAATTAAGGTGAATTCGGGTCGAATTCAAATAGAGGATTAGTGAGAGTTGTTTTGAATGTTTTAGGAACAAAGTGATTAACATTCTCTATTGGACCGTTGGGATAAGAAGTGAGTGTACGATCATTATCAAGGAGACTTTCGGTCTCTACCGGATCGGCTTCAAATCAAAGAGTGGATTGATGTGAGTGAGCTCATTGGTGAACTCCTCAAGATGATGATCGACATCGATCGTGGGAGTGATGCCTCAACATACTCGATGTTTCCATGAGAAGTACAATCGCCGCTAACATCGGAGAAAGTTTCAAAATGATCTTTGAACACTCAATAGGGAGATAGAATCACACACATGATCGAAGTTCCTGTGACTCTCTCGGGATTGGGACAAGGTTCTCAACACTAGACTTTATGAATCCGTCCGATTCCTTTTCGTGAACAGTGTCAAGATGCTCGTCCCCATAGTCGAGAGTGAGTGGGAGCTTGGTGTGATAGCGCTTGTTTGAGATGGAATCTCAATCTTTGGATATCATCGATGAACTTGATGAATCAAGTGTATCATCATCATCATCGTCATCGAATAAAACAAAATTGAGAGCTAGATCTGGTTGCTTTTCTTTTGCAATTGATTCCTAATGATTTCTCAAAGGCAATTTGGGAATTTATTTTAGCGACTGATCTTGACTAACAATTCTTCCATGGATTTCTCATGTGAATTTGGAATGACGGGACATTGTGGGAGTGGAGATTTGTCAAAACCGGAAGGTTGACATTTATAATCATCATGAGGACTCCCACAATGTACACAAGAAATCTTGGGAATATTATGAAGTACGCTTTATTGAACTCCTCACCTCTTTTAGTAACTCCGAAGCTCTAGATAAGTGTCTTGTTGGGCTTCTTTGAGGAGTTGGAGTTATTTAGGCACCGTGGAGGTTGGTCGTGATATGGATAGTCGTAATTGTTACAAGGAAATGGATTCTGTTTGACAATCGAGTGAAATGGGGACCTCCACGGTTCACAACAAAATGATTGTTGTGGGTGGTCATGTGAATAATATGGATTTTGGTCATTTCAAAGTCACGAGTGTTACCGTAAACTGCTCGAGACAAACGTGTTTCCTGATTGACACTCAAATCCTTGGTGAGGACCTCCACAATATTCACAGCAGAATGTTGGTTATATGAAGATGAGTCGGTGTGGTGGGTAATTGGAAAAGTTTGAGGGTCGTTAAATGAGTTCGATTAGGATCATAATCAAATGAATTCCTCGAACCACAAAACAAACAACTCCGTTACGAATATCATTACCACACTGTACACATGTACACCAACGATGGGGTGAACCATAAAGAGGCTCACCACAACCGACACAAGGAATAAACGATTCTAATTGAGAATTATAAGAAGGAATCTGCTTATTCAAAGAATCGACAAAACCAACATGGTGATCGAATGACTATCAAGTCTCGAAGAACATTTTGAAAAATCCGTAGGTGGGACAAGTGGTGTGCTCGAGAGCTAGCAATTTCCACCACTTTCGTTATGGTCTCCGGTTACGGTTCTTGAGAAGCGTAAAGATTAGGCAAGTCATTCATGCAGTCACCGTCTGAATTTCGCATGTTTGCTTTTAACCGTAAATCGTGAAAGTTTAGAATCAATTCTAGACGGTTTAGGAGCAATTGAGGATTAGATCTTTGGATAACCGTAGGTTGGACGTGTTAGCACTTCCTTTATTAGAGGAAGTACACGGTCCTTTGTCACCCGGTTTTCTTTCCATTTCCACTGGGAAATTAATGGATCTTCACGAACAACGCGAATTCTAGACATTTGTGATAAAGTCTGAAGCTTTCGACTTCGTCCCGAGTCGTCCTCGAGAGATTCCATGAGAATAAGAAGTGAGAATCAAATGGATAGAGGTAAAGGGATAAAGAATCAAAAGGGTAGGAGGGTTAAGAGGAATATTTTGGTATTTTGGATAAACATTTTGTAAAACAAAGAATGAAAATATTTTTGGGTTTTGATTTTTTAAAAGATGGTATGAACAAGGAGTGATTATTCAAATCACTAATCTGCTAAACGTAAGACTATTAGCTTGCTCCCGTGGCGCTAAAATTTGATCCACAGAAAGCAGTCAAGCTAAATTACTCAAGCACCGCCACTCAGGAATGGCGGATCCGTAACGACAAAACGCTCAAACACGAATGCAATGAAGATCGGGAGAGTATAGTGTTTCCCGGTCGTTATGTCCCAATGAATGTCGCGAGAATAGTCGACGATGTAGTGATCGAGAGATTTGAGCGGGAAAAGATATTTGAAGATGATTATAACTAAGGAAAAAGCCCATAAACTACAGGGGCTTAAATGCAAATTAAAGGAGATTAAAAAGATAAAATCTATTAAATAAACGCTATCACTATTTTTAAAATCGATGAACGTTTAAAACTTAAAACCTACGTTAAAAATTACGTAAACGTACAAAATAAAAAGTGAAACTTACACAATATAAATCCTAAAAATATGAAAAACACATTTTTACAATCCTAATGATAAAAGAAACTTTATAGAAAAAGAAAATTATTTTTATAACTATTTATCTAATTATTATTAATTATAAACTATTTTTAACTATTTAATAATTACCTAAAATACAAGAAATTAGGAAATAAAGCTAGAAAAATAAAATTATGAAATGGAAAAGTCTAAAATACCAAACTAGAATTTTCAAAACTATTTTTGTATTTTTAGATTATTTTTCTATTTTCTATGAATTTTAAACTATTAAAACTAATTAAAATATTTAAAAATACAAATTTAACTAAGAAAATATGGAAAAATATGTTTTGGTTTTTATATTTATCTTAACTTACTAAAATGAAAAATTATTTTTTGATACTTTTCTCAATTTTTGTATTAAATACTATTTAAAAGACTTAAAACTAATTTAAATTAAGAAAAATAGCAAAACACCTTAGAAAAATCTGAAAATTTCGGAAAAGTCTAAAACATTATTAGGAAGTTAGGAAAATTGGAAAACAAGGGCTTATGTGTAAAATTAGGCGATGTGGAAGTGCTTATTATAAAGACTTCAAATAAGCTATATGAGTACCAAAAGGCTACCAGACAAACACGAAAGCTATAATGTACTAAAAGTAACCAAATGCAACCATTTACAACAGCTTTTAACCACTGAAATGCAACTAGAACAGATTTGGCTTGATTTGATTTCTTGTGCTAAAACAGTTGAGGGTATCAGATTTAAGCACATGAATGAGCACTGAAATAAGCTTGAGATTGGAAAACAGATATTGGTACCTACACTAGACCTGGGTGAGTGTATGCAAACCAAAAATCAGACCTTGCCAAGCTCAAATGAGCTTGTGGCAAGGTCTGCAAGTTCTGCAAAAGCCCTGTGCAGGCTTAGTGCTTGTGCACAGGGCACTTTTGCCACTTTTAACAAGCTCATTTGGAGCTTTAGAAAAAAATTCTAAAATCAACAAAAATAGCAATAAGAAACTAGACCTCTGAAATTATAGAACCCAAAATTTCATTTGTTATAACCCAATCGAGTCCATGAAAATCTCTCCATTTTGGCTCAAACTTGAATTTGCAATTTTGACTTTTTAAGTAAAGATGCAAAGTTGACTTTCTTGAGCTATGATCTAGAATTAAGGACTGATAAAGATGTATTAAGATGAAATGAAACTTAGATAAGCTAGTTCTCTGAATTTTGAACACAAAATCAGATTTGGATTCTCCAAAATCCCAACAGTGGAGCTGCAAAAGCACTTAAAGTACAATTTTGACTTTGAGCTTATTTGGGTGCAAGAACTAGATGATAAGGACTTCTTTGGACTTAGCAAACTTGAACCACAAGTTCTAACCATCGAGCTATCCTCTAGTGCGGTTTATGCAACAAAACCAAACACCCCTTAACAACTGATAAGCTCTTTAAACTACTTAAGCTCTTTGAAATACCTAGCTAAATTGATCAAATTAAGTTTAAATGACCTAAATACAAATATATAAACAGGTTTACACTAGTAGTGACCTCGGATAAACAGATAAGCATAAGATGTTAAATGGCTTGAAACTTGAAAATTAGAAACTCACTCATATGAGTTCCAAATTATTGCGAGCCAACACAAAACCCAAACCTAAGCTATTTTAAGCTATTTTAACCCATTATCAACCTCTGCATCACCAAAATCCAACTCCATTGCAATTTGAGCTATCTGTTGACTTTATTGACCATCAATGAAATTTGCTTAAAAGCGATTTGAAAGCTTATGAAAAGCTTTAACAAGCTTACTCAAACTTGAGTGAACTAACTATAAGCTATGAAGCTTTATCACAAAACTTTGAAACTTAATCCTTCAACAAAACACGAGAATTTTGAAACCAAGTAAACCTTAAATTAGTGCTTGAAATCGGTTCATAAAGATTGAGTGGCATCTATTTATTACATTGAAGCTTAAATTTTACATTTTAAAACATTAATCAAGTTTACTACATAAAATGACATACATGAAAAAGTAAAAACTAACTACTTTTGTTTCCTTGGTCTTCTTCTTCTTTTATACCTAAAAGCTCTCCACGTGTCCTTTAGCAGATCCCACCTCCTTTTAGAGCCAATGGGAGAGTTTTGGCCAATTTGGCCACTTTTCCAATTGGCGGGAAAAGTGGTTTTGACTTGGGCCTTCCGAGCTAGCACTGGGGGGGTGGAGGTGTAGGGTTGATGGGAGAGGGTTGGAAGGATAAGGTGCGGTGAGAGGTGATGGGTGAGTGTGGCGGTGTTGCAGACACGGTGGAAGAAGGAGATGAGGTTGGAGGAAGCAGTGGTTTGTTTGACTTACATTGACCGGGGTTCAAAATGGGTGTGACAGGGTCCAAAAGGATGAAATGGTGGTCGATTTGGATTTTGACAAGGTTAAGCTTTAGTAATGACAAGGGCTAGTTTGTAATTCTTCAAACTTGAGGGCCATTCTGTAATTTTCCAAACTTGATACAAGGACTAAAGCGACAAACTTCAATAGTACAAGGACCGGTTTGACAATTTCAAATTTTCCAGGACCAAACTTGACAATTTTGAAAGTTCGGGGACCTTTTTCGCCATTTTACAAAAGATTTATTCAAGGACCATTTTGACAAATTAAAATATTTCAGGGACCTTGAATAACATTTTCTTTATTTAGATTTACCAGGACTGCTTTTGACAACTTTTGAAACTTGGGGACTAAAGCGCCAATTATGCAAATTTGATACGTTTTCACCGATTTTGATGTTTTGCATTTAAAACACATAAAACACTTATTTGTGATATTTTTATCATTTTGATGCATTTCTAAGTGTTTTCAGATGTTTTTGCAGTTTAAATGGTACAAAAATGATGAGTATTTAGACACTCATCAATTCTCCCCCTCAATCAATGACTTAAATTTCTGAAAAGTTTAAAAGCGCTGAAGTCATTGATTGAGTTTTCAATTTTAACGAAAACTCTGAAACAGATTGATTTACAAACAACTCATTTTACCACCAATTTTTGAATACACCAAATATTTTTCTGAAGAATTTTAGACGGAAAAACATTTGTGTAGGAACAACGATCCTTGACATACTTTCCTCATTTTGGTTTAGGATAAGTGCACGATATTTTGAAAATATGTTTAGCGCAACACTTTCCTTTCTTTAAAGAGCGGGTTGCTATCTCGAAATAATAGCAAGCCATAGTTTAAGCACGGGTTCTGATCGAAGTAATCTGCAAGCCATAGTATTAAGCACGGTTACTGATCGAATTTTGTGCGTATTTGGATCTGTCTCGGGAGACTAGGGAGAGGTCTCCTTCTTCAATATCAACAATCTCTAAGAGAAAGTCGATAGATAATGTCGGTTCCCATGAGAATGAAACAAGTCCTGTTAAGAGGAACTTGAGTGGTTTGGAAAGTTGAAGTGCAGTCGTCACATGGGGTCCATGACGTCTTGTCTTCAATACCGATGTTACCATCGATAGCATATGAATTGAACCGGTTTACGCCATAAGGTTGAATCAATGGAGGGCTATTTGTTTTCACCCTTTCTCATTCAATTCTTTTAATTCTTCAACCCTTGATTGCTTACCGAGACTTCATAGCAAGAACCTTGTTGGGTTTGTTCTAGTACTTGCTGTCTCGGTCCGCACTCTTCCCATATCTCACTTTTCTCCTTTTATCGTCATACCTAAGAACTCTACACTAACTAGTGGATAGTCCACGGTAGATCCCTCCGGTTCGGGCGATCATGGGAACAAAAACCTAACCTTATCATCCTTATATCACCGTACATAAAGTAAAGTTGGTCGGTCTTTTGGTATTGTTCACCGCCATATGGACTCAATTGAAAACCATTTGAAAATCAATTCGGATACTTGTGATATCTTATCAAAGCATTTTGTACCGAATTGTTTTGATATTTTAAACGCGAACTCCCCTCAACATGTGCATCAAGTATTAGAAAATGTTTTGCACGGAGGCAAGAGAAAGAATTAACTTCTTTGATTACCATTTTCTAAAGATATCAACATCACTTCCCACATCAAATCAAGTAGATAGAGCATTTTGGGAAGGATGAGGTTTTCATGATTTTGCTCCCCTCAATATGTGCCTCGAGGTTTGAAAAGAGTTTTGCACATACTAGAGGAACCCGCATATGAGATAAATGATCACGTTTCAAATCATAGGTTTAAGAAAGATGCTCCCCTCAACATGTGCATTCTAAGATTTCTTGAAATCGTTTGTCACATGTGGGAAGGACATGTACATCCTTATAAAGCCATTTACCGAATTATCGGTTTAAATTCAATTTAAATCACACATTCTCCCCGATCACAATTATCAAATCATTTGAGATTTGTGATCTCTTATAGATTTAAATTGATTTTGAAAGATTTTAAGGAGAATTGTGACTTGATTATGAAAGCGTTTTAAGCGATAAGGATCGGCTTTTAAGACTTAAAAAACTCCATTGGTAAAACATGCATGAATATCTTTTGAAAATAATTTAATGCCAAATAACTTCTATATTTAATTGAAATCATTCTCCCCTCAATCAATGACATAGGTTGTTGATTGAGATAGAGATTTTGACAAATAAGTCCGATGATTATCAAAAATAGAGACCGAGTTATTTTTCAAAGCGAGATAGTTTTCAAGAGATAAATGTTTATAGAATCGAGCATGGAATTTGACAACATGGTAAAACATGGCTCTGTTCTTTCTTTTAAAACCGGGTTATTGCACGAAAATGACAATAAACCATTTTTTCTCTTTCTCCCAAAAATAATTTTTATTGAGCAATACACGATTGTTTTCAAATCTCTTTCATCAATCGGTGGACTTAAAATTATTTGGTTCACTCACTCGTGTTGTCTTCTTTGAGACGTTCGGTTTGAGAACAACTAGAACAATTGCGAAACCACGTCAAGAAGATTCTTGGGAATCCTACCGTTCACGAGCGGTACTTGTCTTGATCAGCGGGAACCGGGCGTGTACCTCAATTCAACGAAGTGATCAAAGACACTTTCGTGCTCTTTATGCTAACTATTGTATGCGGTACACCCGTCGTTTGCGGTTGATCGAATGAAGCGGTCAATCCATAGCCGCATGCTCACTTAACACATTCATCTCAAAAGAAAATCATGATTAGTGCATCAATGACTCGATATTTTCACTCCATGCTTACGCTACGGCTGCGCCAATATCATGAATCAACTAAAGCTTCCGCAACTCGATGAGAAGATATCATGATCCGTAATGTGAGCATGTCGGTCCTAAAGTCACAAACATCACATGATACCCACACCACAAAGGATGTCTCGGAGATTTTTGACGCTTGATGATTTCAAAAGTCGGCTCAAAATTATTATCACGTGGATCAGTAAAAGACCTCCACTTGGAGTAACCAAACATGCAATGTGAAGAATCAATGACTACGAGCTTGAACAAAGTACTACATCAAGAATGCAAGAACAATTGTTAATGTCATATCTGTTTATATTCAATGTAATTTTAGTATATGTTTGAGGTGACCTCCGCAGGGAGATTGTTAGGAATTAGAAATTCCGTGTATTAAAGAGTCGGTCACCTCAGTATATGTAATCGTTAGAAAGCTCGTAGTCATAGTCATTTTAAGTTAAGTAGTATTTAGTTAAGTAACACCGTGGAGGACAGACGGGTCTTTACCCACCGTATGCACGATCCACGACCCGTTGTGTGGCGTTTCATGTAAGACTATAAATACTCTACCTTGCAAGGTAGAGTTGGAGCTCATAATAAGAATGTTCTTTTCTCTCACTAAAGTTCCCTAAACCTCTAACTTTCTCTCTAGAATTCCATTTATTCGCCACCTTGTTGTTATGGTTTGATGTGTATGTGAAAACTAATATCTTCTGATGGCCTTTTATAATAAATGTCTAACGGGTTAAAATTTGACCCATATATCAAAGGTGTTCAAACCAGTCTTATCCAAATCTGAATGATGTTAAACAAATATGTTGAGTGCTTTTTTGTGACTTAAATAGCAACAACAAATACTGAGGCACGAACTGAGGTTGAAGCTAAATGGGAAGCCAAGCGAAAGAGAGACGCCAAAGCAGCTATTGAAGGTATTAAAAGCTTTATATGTCGTGATAGTAAAAAATAAGTAGACAGAGTAACATAACTTTCTCTGTCTTCTCCATGATACAATATTAGCTACGTTGAAGCATGAGTAAGCATGATTGGGGGAAGATGGTCATCGGGTGGAGGCTGAAATACAATGTTTGAGGTCGTCGTTTACTCAAGAAGTGGTGGTTTTGATATAATCTTGATCACCTTAATGTCACCAAGGTTATATCTCACCATCCACAAACTTTCCTTTTGAACATAATCTCATTTTCATATGTTATATCTCATTTTCATATTTCTTTAAAAAAAAATTATGGATAGAAGATACAAAATTACATGTCTAAGTTTCTATAGATTGTGCTCCACAACTTTCAACCACAGGGGATTGAGTTTCCTTTTCTTTTGAACTGGATTCCGTCCCGTTTTTTTTTTTTTTTTTTTTTTTTTTTTTTTTCTTAAATATATATAATCTGTTTTTTAGATGATAACTTCAAATTTGGTTAGGTGACAGTGAAGGTGGTATTTAAATGACTGGAAGCAGTTGGCAAGCCATGTGGTAGTTTTGATCTATTTACCCATTAATGGGTCTATTCAGGTATGTTTTATCTCAAAGGGGAAATAAAAATGTGTTTTATCTCAAAGTATGTAACACGCTAAAGCATACTCTTTGAATAACATAATATTTGTATTCTTATGGTTATGTGCCTCTAATATGGATCATGATGTAATGTATTTAACGGCTATAAATGTTTTATTGATTGTCTGGTGGAAAATAAGGTTAATATAAATGTAATCAGCCTTACCAAATTAGCATATATACTTCATAGATTGTGAGGCTTGACTAATATAGCAAGAGCATTGGAAAAAATATGTTTTTTGAGCTGCAATCGAATTCCCAAGTTATTATAATCCTCCTCAGATGGAACAATTTTTAGGCGTGCTTAAAGGTCTCATATGGAACAATTTTATATGTGAGGCCATTGAGAGTATATTTTGTAACCATAAGGGTAGTCTCCAAAAGTGAAACATTATATATTTCATGTTGTATAGGCTCAATGAAGAAAAATTCAAGCTACAGTTGCACATAAACTTAGTGAAATAAGTATACCTTTGTTGTGTTATGTATCCACGAATAGTGTAAGGGTAATGTCAGGCTTGCACGACAACTTTTTGATTTTAACATATTTTGATGTTTTACTCTACGTGTTATTTTAATTCTTTACTCCTAATTTTCTTTTGACTCTTAGGAGAGGAAGTTAGAGTTTATTCAGGAACTTGTGATACTTTAAGAGGGTGGTAGCGCTGATGAAGTCCCTCAAGTAAGTTCAGTTACTTCCTTCGATCCCGGGTAACGAGTTATTCGAAAAAGTAGCAAGTCTTAATCAAGGAAGGCCTAAAATAAGTTAGATTCTTGACCCATCAACATTTTTTTTCCTCTTTTTAAAATTTTTAATAAATATAAAATAATTAATTGTTAAATATATTTTCGGTTGACCGAGGTTCGTGCTGATTGCATAAAATCCATCTTGAGGAACTACATAAACTGAAAGTCTAAAAGCTTTAACTGGATGTTGCAAGAAACATGAAGTCGCTGCAATAATGCCACAATATCATCTTTCATCTCATGCATGTTCTTTCTCATTTCAATTACCCCATTAGAAATAATGTCACAATAGTAGATGTTTAATGTTAGTATTAAATGACTAATATTGCGTTATGGTCACCTTGAATATAATGTTAATATTTTAATACTAAATTATTTGTAATTGTATTTGTACATCCACTATCTACTGTATTATTTATAACTTTGAGATGAAACAGACCAAAAGTGTTGGTGTATAGGCTTTGAGCCTCATTTAATTATTGTCATTATTTCAAATTTTACCAACTCATATCATAACCATGTTTTAAGATAAGCAGGAAAAATAAACAATTCTAAACACCCTCTTATCCTCTATCATGATATTTTGTTTGGGTACAAGTGTCCTTTATATACATGTAGAGTAGGGACAACTTTCGTTGTACTACTACCGTCCCAAAATTATAATCCTCATTTTATTTTTTTGGTCTTCCTTTTACAATTTTGACCTTATATATTTTTCTTTGTGTTATATAATAGTCGATGAAAATTA
The DNA here is from genome assembly GCA_022545495.1 of Chrysanthemum lavandulifolium. Taxonomy (NCBI): domain Eukaryota; kingdom Viridiplantae; phylum Streptophyta; class Magnoliopsida; order Asterales; family Asteraceae; genus Chrysanthemum; species Chrysanthemum lavandulifolium. Next base: position 231,199,050 of record CM040238.1, on the reverse strand, counting down.
TACCAAATAAAAATACATTTAAAATACAATCCATTTATATAATTTGCATCAACTATTATATAACACAAACAAAAATACTTAAGGTCAAAGTTGTGAAAGAATGACCGAAAAAGTCAAACGAATACTATAATTTTAGGACGGAGGGAGTAATATTTTTTTAGTCACATTTCTTTCTAATTGTTATGTTAATTTTGTAAGTTTTATCATGGCTTATGGTTTTGAAAAAGTATAAATTTCAAAAGGGCATTCACATGTTGGTTGTATGTATGATTATCATGGCTTATGGTTTTGTGTTTTTGTCTTCATTTATGCTAATTTAGGGAAAATACTTTGAAAAAATAAATTATAATTAATTATGCTAATTTAGGGTGTAATATTTTTTTAGTCACATTTCTTTCTAATTGTTATGTTAATTTTGTAAGTTTTATCATGGCTTATGGTTTTGAAAAAGTATAAATTTCAAAAGGGCATTCACATGTTGGTTGTATGTATGATTATCATGGCTTATGGTTTTTGTCTTCATTTATGCTAATTTAGGGAAAATACTTTGAAAAAATAAATTATAATTAATTAGAAAAACCGTGAGATATGCAAACCTCGTGCGTGCACATGACTTATAAACGAATTAATAAATCACAAATTAATGATATGCAAATTAACACAAAGTGTACGCAATAACAACTCATACAAATCATTATGTAGTTTACCATTTGAAATTCTGATTTATTTTTAGAAAAAACATGCAAGCGAATTCAAGGACAAGATTGTGATACTAATATTGCGAATGCGTGTGAATTGACATTATATGAATATGTTATGACATTGATTGAAAGAACGTGTTCTTTATAAGATGTTCGGGTCAACAATAATATGAATTACAATAAGAACAAAAGTATATTTTATATAACACTAAAACAAAAAGAATTGGAAGATATTTATAACAATTAAAAAGTGTTTGGATCAACAATTTACAAAAAATATATATATAATAAATAAATTAAAAGTCAATTCTTCCTAAATTAACAAGAACTTCTATTCAGGCGCAGATCATTAACGGAACAAACTTCGGAAAAAAAGTGATTATTCCAAGGTTGAGGATTACTCTGTCAGATAAGCGTTTGCCTCTTAAAATTGTCAGGAAACAATATCCGATATCAGTATCTTTTGCCATGATAATCAACAAAAGCCAAGGGCAATCGCTTTCTAAAGTTCGTTTGTACTTGCCCCGACCTGTGTTCACACATGAACAACTGTACGTTGCCGTATCAAGAGTAAAAAGCAAGCGGGGTTTGAAGGTTGTCGTTTGTGATCAGGATGGTAATCTCTCCAAAACCACAACAAATGTCGTGTATAAAGAAGTACTTGAAGGTCTTTGAACAAGGTTCATGTTATATTATGTTTGTATAATTGGTGTAATCACGTTATATTATATTATGGTTCATTATTTTTAATGTTACAAGGTTTATTAGCAACTCAATTGATCATTGAAATCACACATCATTTTATGTTCGACTCAATCTATTTTAGATTGGCAACGCGATGGTTGTAAATCGATTGTGACTCAAACATATTTTAAATTTAACAAATTTACGTTATTACTTTTATTATCATCTCATTTATCTATTTCTTTAAAAACTAACCCGGTGTCAACGGGTCTTTAAGCTAGTAAATATATATAACATATACATATATTAAATAGTGTCCAAAATTTGCAAAAACTCATTTTGCAAAACCAATTTTCCAACAGCATGTATATAAGAGGAAATCTAGTAACTTTGAGGTATCAATGTCTTAAGGAGGATTTACGATTTTTGTTGGAGGGAGAAAACCTTCCCTTGCATACTTGTCATATTCATTATTGTAAGGATGTAAACTGCGATATGACGTCGAAATGTAATCCTATCGGTGAATGGTGAGTGTATATGGTTTGTTAAAAAGGCATATGTTGAATAGTTATAAAGCAATGTTGTATTCTCAAGTAGACACTAACATAGATATAAGAATGTCATATACATCTTTTGAGTCGTAGTATGGCTGTATATATGTTTATGGAAGTTAATATATTTTTCACCATTTCATAAAAAAAAAAAATTGAGAAGTTTTTGAGGTGTCGCCTCAAGTAAGGACTTAAAAAGTTAACTCATTAAAAAAGAAAAAAAAAAATAGTGATTGTAATTAAAAAGTATAGAATGAGATGATAAAAATTGTGATCTTATGGGTGTATTTGACGAACTTAGTTGCAACTGAAACTTGTATTATAAGTTGAAAGGTGAAATATTTATTATAAGTTAAAAAGTTAACTCATTTGTTTGACGATTTAATTATGGCTATAGTCGATTATTTTACAATAACATAAAAGTCATTAAAATAAGTTGATACACATTACAATCTTTTTATGTATTAATTAGTAATATATCGGAGAGTATTTAAATACTTTAATTAATTACATGTTTTGCTTATTTGAAAGAACACATTTTTATTAAACCGAGTTTACAAAATCTTATACTTCATTTAATTCGTCTCATAATAAGTGTCCAAAATGTTATTTTGAAATATCTCATAATAAATGTTCATTTTGTATTCCAACTAATGAGATTAGATATAATCGTTATAGATGTATTTGATTTGTGAAATTGAAAAATATATTTGTAGAATTTCTTAAACTTTTGTGCATTATGATAGTTGAGAGACGAATGTCAATAAATCAATGTCAACAAAGAAAAGTAATTTATTTGCATATGTTAATTTCAATTTATAAAAAAAAATCCTAGTGACGTATCTCATGAATTAGGTCATTCACAATGAGGTGACTTGACATACGTGCAAAACAAAACAAAAGTACATTCAACTAAGTTCAATCCATTATGAGATATGCTAACTCCGCATATGTTTAATAAAGGTGTGTTTCTGTACATATGTCCATCATATTTACTTTATCAAACCTTTAATATTAAAAAAATTATTACTAACTACAATCTATAATTAATTAAAATTAATATGATGGGTTATAAAGGTAAAGTAACCCGATCGACCCGACAGGTTTCACCGTTTGAACCGGTTTCGTTTGAAAAACCAGGTCAAATTAAATTGATTTTTATATTTTTGAAACTCAGTTAGACCTGCCGAGTTTAAATGGTGTGCATATCAACTTCCGTTTTTTAACCCCTCGTTGCATGGCCTGAAAAAAAAAAAAAAAAAAAAAAAAAAAAAAAATTGCGTATGCAACCCACGTGTCACTTAATTTTATCAATCCAATACTTAACGCATCAACCAATAAAAACACTCTATTCACCCTCACACAGATCACCATCCACGGTCCACATTCACTCTCCAATATTTTAATCCAACGCCCCAAAACACACATTGAAGTATCAAACAAACACACAAAAACTCACTCCACTGCTATAAAAACACCCGCTCCTTTATTTCAAAATCACAAATCAAAATCAAAACCAATTTTTATAACAAACAAAAAGAAAGAAATGTCAGGAAGAGGGAAAGGAGGAAAAGGATTAGGCAAAGGAGGGGCGAAACGACATCGTAAAGTGCTCCGAGACAACATCCAGGGAATCACCAAGCCTGCTATTCGTCGTTTAGCACGTAGAGGTGGAGTGAAGAGGATAAGCGGGTTGATTTATGAAGAGACACGTGGCGTTCTCAAGATATTTTTGGAGAATGTTATCCGTGATGCTGTCACATACACTGAGCATGCGAGAAGGAAGACAGTAACTGCAATGGATGTTGTTTACGCTTTGAAAAGACAAGGCAGGACTCTCTACGGTTTCGGTGGTTAAACTTAAATTAGCTGCTTTTTATTGTGTTAGGTTGATTAGATCTGGTGTTTGGTTACATGATTTAGATCTGGTTTATTGTGTTGATGTTTTAGAGAGGATGTATGATATTTTAATCAATGAACATGAAGGTCTTATTCGGTTTAATTGTTTCTTGTTACCTTACAATTTGTTTATTTGTGATGTTAATTGTTAATGCAATCTGCAATATTCGGTAATGGATTTTACAAGTCTGCATGCAATATTCTGATAGATATGCTAAAAAGTTGGTTATCTGTTGTTAACTTAGGCTATACAGTCTAGTCACAATGAGTAAAGAATTATGTTAAGAATGGAGACCAGATGTTAGAGGAGTGAGCTCATTTTTGAAACTCGACTTTGAAAATGTGTATGATTCAAAAGTATCTGCAATGCTGTCATTACTCGTTGGGTTTCTCATTAACCTTGGTAGCATTATGACAATCCCCACAAACCTGGAAGTTCTTATAAATTCGTACTGGAGTACATATATTCCAATAGCAATCGCTGTTATCGCACTATGACTCGTACAAGTATGCTGTTTTTATTCACCTCAACATCCTACATTACAAGGCTATAATCCAAAACACGCCCTATGACTTCATTACGTACTGCCATTTAATTATCCAACAGCTTTTCTAGTTCAAATTGACATAAAATCTTTCTCTAAAACAACATATGCCTACAACAGTGCTGACATTACAAAACAAAAAATTGACGATGACCAAGCCGAGCAAAAACTTAGAATAGCTAGCAAAGCCTATGAAATACCAACACACATACTTCACTCACTAGATCCCTGGTGCTTTGGGATATAGCCATCTTGTGAGGTTTAATTTCCTACTAGGTTACATATTATAATTGAAAACACTACTATCTCATATATATATATATATACCACAACCTCATATTCCCTTACAAATATCAAATTCTTACCAAAAGATAACATCCGATGATTTAAAAACCAATCAACGAGGACGAACGTAGCCAAGGATCGTGTAAAATGTTTGGGCAATGGTTAGAACTAAAAGAATCGAAGCTGCTAACGCCGATATAAACGACCATGGCGTGTTAAAATACGTGTACATAAAACTCGCCCATTGTACGTGCCACCCGCTACGATAATGTTGATTCACTTTAGCAAACAAACGAGCCATGTAACAATCATTGACATTGAAAGAAATATCCTTCCTCGCGTTGTTAATAAAGGATGCAACTTCAACATCTGTACCCAAATTATTTTCGATTATGTCCCAATCACATAATAACCCCACATCTCTAGATGTGTTTATCAAACAATCGAGTAATGTAATGTATGTCGTGAAATGTTTCGAGCTTCCACTATGACATTGTTCAAACGCTACAGCATTTAACAAGAATGCACACGTGAAATCGTCAATGGAAATTGTTGGCATTTGGATTACACCATTTTGTACTTTACAGCAAGGAAGCTTTCAAGTCCCACGGCTTCAACCGGATTCCTGCACGTTGGAGCTTTGAGATGTTGTGAATTATATGTGCTGGTGGATGGTTGTCGTGTTTTGTTGTCTGCTCGAGTTCCGGTGGAAGTAAAGTCGTCCGAAGAAGGTCGAGCAAGTGTTTTGCTTTGGTTTCGGAGTGTTTTTGCCAAACATTTTCCGGTCTTTGAAAACCATAATCAAAAAATCCCAATGCTAGCGTAGCTAGTGTTGGACTTCCTGGCGCTTTCGTTAAATCAAATAAACATTCGAGAACAAAAAAGGGGATCTGGTTTTCGAGGCAAATCAAATCCCTTAAGAAAAACGAAAGGATCCACGACATAGTAAAAAGGGGATCATGCTCATCAATCTGAACCACATCACCAATCATTCTAAAAAGTTCAATAACAAAACAACCATCTAGTACCATCATTTCAACGAACTCATCTGTACTTATATAAGAGATGGTCTCAGAGTAACACTCTCTAGCCTTGCCTTCTAGTCGTTGCACGGCCTTCAAGTAATCCTCCAAGACCATCCCTTTTGCTTCTGTTCTATTCAATAATTGGCGTAAAAACCGCCACTTGTGCTCCTCCATCATCTGCAACTGAGGCTGACCGTGATGAAATGGTCCTATGGAGACGATACGTGGTTGGTATGATTTGCCATTTACGTTGAGTAACGTTTGTGGGACTCTGAATATGGAGCAAGTGGTTCGACCAGCCGCGACACTTAGTAGTTTTGGTGTATCGGATAATTTGTGTTGCATAGCCGTGACTCGATCACGATTGATTTCCCAAATCGTGACCGGGGTATGTTGTTCACATGTTTGAGAATTGGTTTTCATTTTTTTTAGTTCTTAAAACATACAGTATGTTTTTTCATTGATTTCATATAAATAAAGGTGTTATTTGTCAATGCATAGCTAACATGATGTGGTTTGGTATTGTGGATGAAATAAATTAAGGATAACGTTTTTTTTCCTGGTCACGTATTTTCTTCTACATTTTTTTTTTGTATCATAGTCGCCTCCTGTCATTAAGACGAACAGTTTGTTTGTTTTTTCTGAGGTGATTGTGACTGCTTATATGGTTTTTTCTGCTTACTACAATGCTGCTTAAAAATAAGTATATATACGGAGTAACTACTTATTCCTTGGTTCAGCAGACTGTTTATTAGCCTCTGGACCTTTTGCAACTACACATTAACTTTAGAATTTTTTTAGCATATCTGAAATCAATATACCTGAATATGAACTGCCTTTTCATAGCCATTTCTAAATAAGCTAAGCCTCCTTTTAGAAACCACCCCCAATCGAAATCATTCATCAGACTCAAATATATAATCTTTTGTACTCCATCATAAGCATATATATCACTATGATCAGAGACTGCAGACACTTAAATATCCACAGCTGAAGCTTTTGGCATTTTAATAATATCTAGGTTGAGTTGAGATCGATATAACTCATATTTGTATGTAACAAATGAACCAATCATAACCTTCTATTTTTATCTAAATTAATACAAAATCATTTTCCACCTTTTTTAAAACATCATATCTTACAAACGGTAAATCTTCAAAATATAAAAATCTGTATCGTGACGAGAATTAAATTATCTTTCATAGATATGCACTTTCATATTTTTAAACAAACATTTTTTCAAAATTCGTCCGAAAAATCATATATGATTTTACGAATCATATATGATTTTTAAAATCATGTATGATTCGATTTTTACGAATCATATATGATTTTTACAATCATATATGATTCTCAAAATCATATGTGATTCAGAAAATCGAATCATATATGATTTTCACAAATCATATATGATTTTGTTGATCGAAATTTTGAAAAAAAAGTTGTTAAAAATATATAGTAGTGCATATCTATAGAAAGATAATTTAATTCGTCACGATGATAATTTTTATCGTAACGATTAACGGTTTGCAAGATATTTAATTTTTAAAAAGGGTGAAAGTTTATCATAATAAAAATGAATGGTTATTATTGGTTGATTGGATCTATGGTAAATTTTAGTTCTATATCGAACTTTTGCCATCTAGGGTTAATGGTCCAAAAAATATACAAACTTTCCACTTTTTACTATTGTGACAATAAATTTTTTTTTTCCTATTAAAACAAAAAAACTTCTTAATGACTATTATTGTAACCAAAACTGACACGTGGCAATATTAATTAACACTTAACCCAAAAAACTCATTTATACTCGTTTTATTATTCTGGGGACCATTTTTGCCAACTTTCCAAACCTAAATACTAATAATAAACAAAAATAGAATGTACCTAGTGAGCAATTCAGTCATTTGCACCATGTAGTACTCATTATACTCCGATGTTTTCCCATAACTAACTTTATGTCTATCCCATGGCGAAAGATATAGTCCTAAGTCAATCCCAGCTTTATGAGCAGCATCAGCTAGCTCACCCACCACATCACCCGTGCCATATATTCTATACGCCTAAATGACTCGGAAACAAGAATGTGGCGAAGCTATTTGTGCCGATCGAGTACAACTCGATCCGGCTTTAGCTCGACACTCATATACATCCTTACGGGCTTGTGCCGGCTGTTGAGCCAACCACCACTAGCAAGGCCAACACCCTCGATGACTGCTCGACACTCATATACATACTTTCACAAGAATGAATCTTATGTGTTCATATTTATACCAATCGACCACGAATCCTTTATGATACCACCAAATTGAAGCTTGAATCGGCTAGTACACACCTTTGAATTGCAAAACCCCAATCTAATTTTCGAAAACCCTAACTTTTACCCAACCCTAATTTTTGTAAAATGATGATGAAAACTCAATTGGTGCCTCTTTCTACTCGATTCAAGAAATAGAAGAATAAATGGGATGCCTTGACTTCACTTTTCTTCTTGGGTCTTGGTGAGGAACCATTTCAAGCTAAACTTGTTTTCCATCCTCATAACTGGACACACCCTCGTGATCACTTGTGGGAAAAGAGGAGGTGAAGATGATAGGCTCTTCATCTAGTGATAGGTCTTAAAGTTTTGACATTGTGTTGAGGCATGCGATTGGTGGCAGAAAAGGAGCAAGGAGACAATTTGTTTCATGTATTTAGGAAGAAATGGAAGGTGATAGGCTCTTCATCTAGTAGATGCTTTTATTAATGGCCTTTGTAAATGCAGGAAGCCGGATGTTGCGATGATATATATGGAAGAAATGGAAAAGAAGCATCTATGTTTATGGGTTTTAAGGCTTTAAAGTTTCCGCTTAGGTTTGGAAAGTTGGCAAAAATGGTCCCCCAGAATAATAAAACGAGTATAAATTAGTTTTTTGGGTTAAGTGATAATTAACTTTGCCACGTGGCATTTTTGGTTACAATAATAGTCATTAAGAAGTTTTTTTGTTTTAATAGGAAAAAAAAATTATTGTCACAATAGTAAAAAGTGGCAAGTTTGTATATTTTCTGGACCATTAACCCTAATATCTATATCGACCAATAACCTATTCAACTTACTTCAGATTAGTAACTCTAAATAATTGAGCAAGAGAAACTATTCCCACTCATAGGTATATCGTCGAGTCTTAAATTCGAGACAATCTCTCTTCTAGCCTCAAAATATTGTTCCTGTTTCTGCCCACAATCCAAGCACATTCACAAATTTCATCTAAAACCTTTGCTTACTAATAGTAGGCTATATACTTGCAGATGATTGTGGTAATACACTATTACCTTGATTTTGTAATCCAATATCGCCTCAAGACCATAATCGAGTCCGCTCAAAAGCATCCATGTAAATGTTGCGATCACTATCTTTTATATGCATCAATGGCATTAAAAGGAATGGAGATTGGCATTAAATTAATGTAATATGAGCTTGCTTTTAGAATTTACAAATAACAGTCGCAATTTTGCTATCTAAAAAAGACAGCTGAAATACATAGATGTTTGATCAGTCTCAAGGTGAAGAGCATATGTGAGATAGTCCTTATAAAGATTACGGTGGCTGTATAAGTTCCAAAGGAATTTCAATCTATGAATGTTCAACATTGTTGAGTTAAGATTGAACAAGCATCAGAATTGACTTTGGGCTGCCGAAATGGGATGGTACTATGGTAGCATGACAGATTCAATGATATTGTTTCATGAAACATTCTATGAGTATAAAGTATCGAAAAGATAATTATGGCTACTAAATTTAACATGATTGCCTTTTGGAACTGGCTTGACTCGATTCTGGTCTTGAGGTAATCCGGCATTATCAGAAGTTCAGAACTAAGTTAACGTTGTATCACCACAGTTACATGCAATTAAACAACCTGCCATTTTTATGTAAAGGTTTAATGTTATACATGTAAATGTGCTTGAATCACGGGAGAAGACTGGAATTAGATTTAGAGGCCAGTTCAAAGATCATGTGGTAATATCTTCGAAAGATCGTCTGGAAATTAAGACTCGCCGATATTTCTGTGAGTAGAGGTCTGCGTTCAAGATTGGAGAGAATTTAATATTAGACAATCTTTATCAACAATCTACCGCAACCCAATTTCTTTATTAATATATTATTTCCTCTTTCCTCTACCTACACAAGTAACACAATTGATACATACAATCAATCTATATTTATTTACTCACTCCGTATCAAAATAATAGTCCACATTTCTTTTTTTGGATGTCTCAAATTAATTGTCCACTTTCCCTTTATAGTAAAAACTAGAAAACTTTGTGGGGGAAGATTCCTTTTGAATGGTTAAAAATTAAAGTGGTCCCACTTTTATTAAATTGTGTGTTTCTTGTCTCATGACAATAATTTTGAGACAGAGGGAGTACCATTTATCAACAACCCAACATAATAATATAAAACAATGTTGCAAAAATCGGTCAACTCGGCCGATTAATCGTTAATCGTCCGAGTACCTTGTCGATTTTTGAAAATCGGTCGAAAAATCGGCCTAGGAAAAAATCAACACTAAGCAGTCAAAAAATCGGCTGAATCGGTCAAAAATTGGCCGAATCGGTCAAAAATCGGCAAACTCGGTCATTTTAAAAAAAATAATAATTTAGGCATTCTACTTAATTTGAGGATCGTATATTTCATTTATAACGCACAATGGGCATCAAAATCAGAATTTGAGCCTTTTATTGAGGTTTGGAAACATAGCAGGCTTGAAATCGGTTTAAGATTTTTAGTTTGGTCTCCAGAAATACTAAAAAATTGCAGGAAATAACAATCCGATTAATCACCGATTAATTCCGATTTGACCGATTACTCGCTACAGGGTGGTCGACCGCCCGACTACCGATTCACGGTTTTTGCAACATTGATATAAAATAATAAATATTAAAAAGGAAAAAGAAAAAGAAAAAAGAAAAAAATGGACAACTAGCCATTTGTGGGCTGTCATGTGGCAGATCGAAGGTTGACAACTTGGGCTGCCATACGATCATGGTTGGATATGAAGATTGGATGACAACTTATTTGATAAATATAGTCTTAGAGGATAGGATAAAAAAGGGAGAAGTTTTTTTCTTGACTAAAATACACCGTTGGTCCCTAAACTTGTAGCGGAGGATCGCGATGGGACGAAACCGGGCATAATCATCGCCACGGGTCCAAACAAGAGCTATTAAATGCCGATTGGTCCTTGACCAAGTCAAAGTCGATTTTTGTTTTGTAGTCGAGGGTATTTTAGTCCATACACATTTATACTTTTATAACACATTTATGTTTTACCCTTCATCTTTCATCATCTTCATCATCTACCCAAATCATTCATCTCCCAACAATCATCCTCGAAAAAAGCGTTGATGAATCAAACGTAATTATCATTGATAGTATTCTTGTGTTGGGTTGTTTGTTATGTCAATGGTTACAAACACAATTGCTAATTCTTGAGTGCTCCTTTTTAAGTTCCATCTAATATTTCTTCAATTGGGTTGGTATTAGTGAACCACCCATTTACTTCATCGAACAAGTGCAATAGTTATGACCATTGGAAGTTAAGGTTTGAGCTATATCGACTTCAACTTTGAGTACATCTCGAGCTTTAAATATTTACCAAAGAGTTAAGTTCATAAAGTTTAATAGGGCTTAGACTTGCTTGGTTATTGGACCATATTCACCATACATGTTATGTTGAGATTCTCTTAAATTGGTTTCGGTTTATAATAAAGTTTTGGGAATATATCTGTCTTGAGCTCAAGCAAGCTTATTTGTCAAGCATTGTTCTTAATGGTATTTTGAGCTCAATAGCTTTTAAGTTGAGTGAAATCTTTCTCAAGAAGAACTCTAGCATCCATTAAAAGTCTTGGTCAATATCTTGAATTGATTTTGAGCTTCCGTAAACGAAGCATGTAATTCCTTTCAAGGTTTTAATACAAAGTTGTTGATTTGATTGAACACAAATAACAAGTTCAGAGGTTGGATGATGTTTGCGAGAAATTTGAGAAAAACTTCAAATCGGTTTACTAGTTGGAAGCTTACGGGTTGACATAAAATCAATATTCAACTCCCTTGTTTGGGAACATAGTTAGTACTTAGTCCGATTATCACATATTGGTTTTCCTTTATGAACTGTAGACCGGATATTCGTGGAGGATTGTAAAAGCGTGGACGCTTATGAGTCAAGAACGAAAGATATTGTTTCAAAGAATTGTTGGTGGATTCAATGGTATGATTTTACTCGATCAGTGATTTTTAATGTCGTTCCTTCTCAAATCTTCTTTCATATTTATTTAACACAATCAATTTTTGTTAATCCGCAATCTTTTCAAGCACAACCACATGCTTTACGCATTTGGAATCATCTAATGGAACTTGAGAGTTGAGACTAATGTTTAAAGTTTCAAATAAACCAAATGTTCTCTCCTTGATATGGAAAGACAATTCCATATTTGATATCGTATGTAATACCTTGCATGTTCAACATTGTAGGATTTAATATAACACAACATCATCAAAATTAGGCCTTTACACTAACAACCAATATGAAGAACCATACTCTTATATGCTTGGGATTTGGCAATGGTCTATCTGTCTATACTCTGCACTTCAAACATTTCTTGTAAATACTGTAATAGGCTATGCAAGGCCTAAAACTTTGAAGGCAATAATGCAATATATTATCAAATATTTTAGAACAGGGCACTCAAATATATTAGATGGAACTTAAAAAGGAGCACTCAAGAATTAGCAATTGTGTTTGTAACCATTGACATAACAAACAACCCAACACAAGAATACTATCAATGATAATTACGTTTGATTCATCAATGCTTTTTCCCGTGATTATTGTTGGGAGATGAGGTTGGGAGATGAATGCTTTGGGTAGATGATGAAGATGATGAAAGATGAATGGGTAAAACATAAATGTGTTATAAAAGTATAAATGTGTATGGACTAAAATACCCTCGACTACAAAACAAAATCGACTTTGACTTGGTCAAGGACCAACTGCATTTAATGGCTACTGTTTGGACCCGTGGCGATGATTATGCCTTTGTTTAGTCCCATCGCGATCCTCCGCTACAAGTTTAGGGACCAACGTGTATTTTAGTCTTTTTCTTTATAAGATCGAAGCTAGGATGCTTGCAACATGGATTAATGTAAGAAGACATCGATCAATGATATATCCTGGAACTTTTAAAAATCAATTCGTTGTTTTCTTCTATGCGTACAAGTTCTCTTAACAGTCAACTGTAAATACTAATGGCGGTCGGTAAACAATCACTTGGTTCGATTGTATATGGCTCAACGAGTAATTTTCAAATGTTTACTCTGGTGCTTACCAAAGGATAAATTCCTACCATCCATCTAGTTTGATCTAATGATGGGATAAACCTAAAATTTAATATAGAAACCTAAGTCCATATTTTTTTTCTCCTTTTTCTTTGTCTTTTTGTCTTCCTTATTATTTAGATTTTATTTTATTATTATTTTTTTGGAATTTACGTTTTTATTCAATTCAATTTTATTTATTTTATTTTTTTTAGTTCACTTTTTTATTATTTTTTTTTAATTTTAAATTCACGTTTTTTTATTCAAGTTTTTTTTCGCTTTCATACGTTTTCATCTGTATTCATACGTTTTCGCTCGCTTTTATAAGTTTTCGTCCGTGTTCATATGTTTTCGTCATTTTTTACGTTTTCGTCGATTTCGACGTTTTCGTCTGCTTTCATCCGTTTTACGCTTATATCCGTTTCGGCGTTTCGTCCGTTTCGACGCTTTTGTGCGCTTACATACGTTTTGCACGCTTTTAGACGTTTTGTCCGCTTCATATGCTTTCGTGCTGCTTTACGTTTACATCCATTTTAGACATTTTCGCCTGCTTTCGACGCCGTCCGCTTTTAGACGCTTTCGTGCTTTCACACGCTTTCATCTGCTTTCTTACGTTTCCGCTTTCGTCCGCTTTCACGCGTTTTCGCCTCGCTTTCTTACGCCGCTTTGTTTCATACGCTTTTGTCCATTTTCACGCCGCTCGTTTCACACGTTTTCGCTCGTTTCGTCCATTTTCATACGCTTTCGACGTGTTTTACGCTTTCATACGTTTTCGTCTGTTTTCTTACGTTTTCGTCCGTTTTCTTACGTGTTCATCAATTTTCATACGTTTTTGTCTGTGTTTTTAGGTTTTCATGTACTTTCGTCCGTTTTTAGACGTTTTCGTCTATATTTTTACGTTTTCATGTATTTTCGTCTGTTTTTATATCGTCCGTTTTCATACGTTGTCATCCGTTTTTTTACGTTTTCATCCATTTCTAGACGTTTTCGTCTGTTTTCAGACGTTTTTATATGTTTTTGTCCGTTTTCATACGTTTTCATCCGTTTTTATAAGGTTTTTTTTTTTTTTTCTGTTTTTATACGTTTTTATCTATTTTCAGTCGTTTTTATCTATTTTCATACGTTTTTATACGTTTTGCATTCGATTTTATACGTTTTTGTCCGTTTTCAGACGTTTTCATTTTGATATTTGTAAGTGACACTTATTTATCTCTTGTGATATAACACTGTAAGGAAGATAAAAAGTATTACATTCTTCATCATGTATGTGTTATCAATTGTGATACTCAACTAAGAATGTGATGGTTGTGTTTTTGAAAAAATTTAGGAAGATTTTTGTGTTTTATGATATTATGAAATATTAGAAAAGTTGTTCAATTGAAAACAAGAGATGTTATGATACTTTTGTTAGACTTGTGGTGGATTTTTCTATTTAAAGGATACATTGTGCATGTTTCGATAGGTTTTATAGCGGGATTTGAAAAAATCTATAGTTGAATCAGCAAACTAAATAAGCTATGGTTGAAGATAGTACATGTGACAACTCGTAATTTCAGGTCATTTTTCTAAACAATTCACGTTTCACAATTTCAACATTTATCGTAAACTAGGTTTACGTGTTCCAAATTCGCGTAACCTTAAAGGTTTAGCGGCGAATTCATGATCATATCATCACGAACATTTCATATGGACTAAGTTTAGTCTACATTTCATTAGCATCATTTGCATCATGTTAGTTCATTCATGACATTGCAATTCACATTAAACGCGTAAATTTTTATATTAAATAAACGTTATCGCGTGAGTTGTTATTTTGAATATTTAATCCGTTACTTCTAAAAATGATCCCGATATATTTTTATACTTACATTTAGTTATAAAAACAATATTTTTAGTTTACCTAGTGTTTTAAATTTATTTTGTATATATATCGTTAAATTTATATTATTACGACGTTTTTCTTAAAAACTATACGATATTTATTATATCACTCAATTTTTACAAGGAATGTATTTTTACAATTTTTATGATCTCATTATACTCTACTTTGATCTATTAAAAATTACTTTTACCTAAAATTTCCTTAAATACACAAATGAATATTAAATCTTACAAGTTACCTTTTTATCTATACATTTCACTTACATTTTAATTATACACATGATATAAAAGAAAAATATATATATATATTTGACAAATCCCTCCCCCTTGGCCGACCAAGGGGAGGGTGACATTTATTGTTTGGCAAAATTTTCTTCTTGATTGTATATATATCCATACTCCTTGTAAGATTTTTCAACACATTCACTTATTTCACCAATAATTCAACAAGTGTTAGAAGTTTTCTCTCTTCTTGTTCTTTCTCTCTTCAAAACCGGTTTATCACAAGGAGTGCAAGGGATCACAAATTTTTTTACAAGCTCAAGTTAAATACAATCTAGATCACACTCTTATTAAGGTTTTGAAATAAAAACCTAGGGTGTTTAGGTTAAACATTTGTTCTTTGCACCTCATCATAGTAGCTTGTAAGCATATTTCTATCATTTTACATCTTTCCTTTTCATTTCATAAGTATTTTATCATTTTCATAGCAAGCATGCAAGACTTGTGTTAGTTATACCATTTTTACAATGATTTTAAGAGTTTAATATATATATATAGTCATCCTATAATTATTCCCTTGGTATATATTGGTCTTGATGATGTTTAGGAACCCATGACACCCTAAGAAGGTGTATGGTAGGATTAGATTAGCTTTGGAGTTGATTTGAAGGGATTGGAATAGGTTTAGTACGAGAAAAACTATTTTCGACAAGTATATATAGTGGTCTGTTCTTATTTTGTTTTTCTGGAAAATCCGACAGTAGGCACAAATTTTTGGCCTTGATATTTAGAAAATATACTTTAAAACGAATCCGTGGCCGCTTGAACGGATTAAAACGGAGTTATAACGAAGAAGTTATGAATTTTTCAAGTTTGACGACGAAATATATATTTTTCTGAAATTTCAGCAAAGTGTTTTTGGTTTGTACGAGTCAAAAACGAGCCTTAAGCTTTACACATTATTTCGACTTGTCAAAAATATATTAGTATACTTTGATACGAAGCTAAGGACGTATAATACGTAGAAAACGGATTTGAAACGACTAAGATATGCACGTTTTCATAAAATTGCCGTAACTATATTTTTTAGAGAAACTATATTATTTTTACGAGACAAGTGTTACGGTAACTAAAACGACCATGTTGAAGGCTGTTTTTAACGATGATGTGGAACTTTTTGTAACGAAATGTCTTCTAATAAAATCGAGATCACCAAGCATATTTTCCAAAACGACCAACCGTTTGTATAGCGGAGTTGTAATAAATTATTTGCGGATGCTTAAACTTTGCCGAAACTCATTTTTACACAACATTTGGACAAAATCACCATCTTTAACCTCTATTATCTTTATATTCGAGACCTCTATGACGAAAACTCAGGTAATAAAACTTCTAGATTTTGATACAAACTTTCCAAAACCGTCGAGTTCGTTTCCTAACGCTCGACGTACACCATTTTACGACTAGTTTTTCAAGCCATTTTGTCACTTTCATGAAATTTCCGACGACTTCATTTTACTGACGAAAAGTTAAAATTTCACTATAAATCATTACAAAACTATTGTAGGATGACATTTTGACGTAAATACTTGTAAAGTAATTTTGAATGGTCAAGACATCAAAAGAGTATTTTTCGACAATAAGTATTATTTTCAAAACTCACAAATGGTATAAATAACATACGAAATGCATGCATATCATTACATCATAACTCATTACATATCATATCATTCGTAATAGGTCCAGATTAAAGTATCACGCTATACCTCGATGTACTCACTCTTGTCATCATACCGGTTTATCAAGTGAGTTTTCATAGCCCCGATTTATTCAAGTTTTACTTATTTCAAACCTACGGGAGAATACATTGCACAACATTTTATTACGATACCAAGTATGTTAAATTCATTTACATTGCTTAAGTTACCACGTTGCCGCTTAAATGTCCCCATTTCAATGCATGAGCCGTTAATTTTCTAGAAGCGTGTGTGAGTGGATAGATCTATCGAGGTGACACCTCCATCCGGGTTGGTGAATCCCAACTAGTCATACGGATGCATTTCATTCATAAACATTATTAGAGTTGTTTGGCAAGACACTCTGTTGGGCGAACATCACTCGAGCTTCGGTATCATGCGCTTAAGCAATTGTAACATTTTATGTGACATGATTGTCATACACGTAACATTTTATGTGACATGATTGTCATACCGTAACATTTTATGTGACATGATTGTCATACCGATCTATACTTATGTAGTCGTATAAAACATTTACCTAAACCTATGATTTCTCACCAACATTATTGTTGACCGTTTTAGCAATGTATTTTCGTGTAACTAAGGCATTATCATCATGGCATGGTTAAGGAACCACCTTTTGAGTCATGGCGTCGACTTACATCATTGTATATTATGGCACTTTCTTTCAAAACCATCGTTTGGACTTGTAATATATTTATATTTCCGCAAACTTTGTAAACTTTTGGGACCTAGGTTGTAACTCTGATTATTTTATTAAATCAACCGATGTATTTTCCAAACGACACTTTAGGTCGTTCAATATAACTGTGATTGTGATGCTATGACGATCAATCCCGTGAATTCCATTCACGCAAAAAGTGTAATTTGGGGTGTGACAGTTGGCATCGAGCTTGATTATAGAGAACTAGGTTGCATCATTGACCCTAGATTATAACTACATTATCATAGCATCTCATCATTTCATCATAAGTGCATGTTCACTTTACATGCGGTTCATACGTACATTTTTCGAGTTATTTACTTTCATTTCATATCGATTGTCACATGGATGCCTTTAAATGCCCATTCCATTATTCTTTCTTCATACTCTAATGTGGAGAATTCCTCGTCATTCCCTATCACAATTTTCACATCAATTGACTCATCACCGATAACGTTGAATACCGAGATAAACCTTTAAATAGGGCGAAGTCACTCTCACTCCTTTGTTTCACCACTAACATGTTGAGTTACACTTTATTCACACACTAAGTCACTAAACCATTATACATTTGAAGCACTTACAACACCTTATAACCCATCTTTTCGGAACCCGTCGATCATTTTGAAAAATAACCTCAAACTTACCACCTTCTATCACTTCTCTTTAGAGCGCTTATTCTTAACATAGGATTTGACTACATCTCACCTTTCCTTTTTATTTTGAAGAAGATATGGCGTCAAGAAAGTCGCACTGAAATGGCACTAGTCGCTATCCAAAAGTACGTAGAGGATAGTATAGCCAAGGCACTAAGGAAAGAACGAGCAATGGTAATCATGTTACCGAGGCCACAATCTTCTTTGAACGCTAGACTTGCTTACATCAAAAGATTTCAAGAGTTGGCTGTTCTTTGCCTAGCTATGGTTTCGGACAATGAGAAAATATTGGAGAATTTCATTGGAGGATTTCCACAAAGTATCCAAGGAGATGTAACTCCTTTCGATCCACAAACAATTGAAGAATCTGCCCGGGTAACTCAAGTACTCATGGCACAAGTAGCAAGAGGGCAATATCACCAACACCAACCGTAACAACAATATCAACAACCGCACTAACTACCACAATAACCAAAACAACAACAACAACGACGATAATCAAACCAACGACAATAAAAGGAAATGGAAAATGACCGGGGAGGTTATAACAACAACAACCAAAGCCGTAGCACTAACCATCACCAACAATAGAATAGAAGACAAGAAGCGCGTGGTTTATGTTGCTACACCAACAAAGGAAAGAACTTATATCGAAACTTACCACGATGTCATCAATGCACGCTATATCATGATGGTCCATGTGGTATATGCTTTATCTGTCAAAAAGTGGGACACCTTGCCAAGGACTGCAAAGGAAAAGGATATGTTGGAACTCAACCACTATGTAATAGATGTAAGTTTCATCACTCAGGTCTTTGCCCTGCCAAGTGCCGCGAATGCCAAAAACCGGGACATCTTGCCAGGGATTGTAAAGGTAAAGCCATAGTCACGTGCTTCGGATGTGGGGAGCAAGGACACTATAGGAATCAATGTCCTCAAAACCAAGGTCAACAAGTTGAAGGTGCTCATGGGAATGCATACATGTTAGGAGGAGGAGAAGCTCGTCAAGGTATCAACGACGCGAAAGATCAAGAAGATTAGAAGTTAACGGTCTTATTTCTCCTTATGTACTATGTCGTACTAAGTTTATGTTTTCCATCGTATCCGAATCTTTATAACTTAAGATGTACTACTTTTGCTAAACCACTAGTTGTAAAATATTCTCATCTATCGTACTTTATTTTCTTTCCGATTTGTTATTACTCACGAGAATTTTAATTCCTTTTACTTTAACTATCATTTTAGCGACACGTTTAAATCCTTGTAAACATTGAGAGTTATAACAACTAAACCGAACGTCACGTCATCGTTCCTTAATTATACATAGCCTAGCTAACTATGTCTAATTCGGAGGATCATGTTATGTTGGGAGCGGTTATTTATAAATCTTAGTGCAAGCAAAATTTTCACATGTTCCAATTCAAAGTGTTACTTATGAGAGATTCATCCGATATTTTCTTTACTATGATGTTTTATACACTCTCAATCATCGAAACCGTAACGGCACTTCTCCATGTCTTCTCTCTCGATATTCATCACAAACTCAAAAATTCGATAGACTAACACGAACTGAATTCAGGGACTGAATTCCTTTTTGGATGGGCGAATGTGACAACTCGTAATTTCAGGTCATTTTTCTAAACAATTCACGTTTCACAATTTCAACATTTATCGTAAACTAGGTTTACGTGTTCCAAATTCGCGTAACCTTAAAGGTTTAGCGGCGAATTCATGATCATATCATCACGAACATTTCATATGGACTAAGTTTAATCTACATTTCATTAGCATCATTTGCATCATGTTAGTTCATTAATGACATTGCAATTCACATTAAACGCGTAAATTTTTATATTAAATAAACGTTATCGCGTGAGTTGTTATTTTGAATATTTAATCCGTTACTTCTAAAAATGATCCCGATATATTTTTATACTTACATTTAGTTATAAAAACAATATTTTTAGTTTACCTAGTGTTTTAAATTTATTTTGTATATATATCGTTAAATTTATATTATTACGACGTTTTTCTTAAAAACTATACGATATTTATTATATCACTCAATTTTTACAAGGAATGTATTTTTACAATTTTTATGATCTCATTATACTCTACTTTGATCTATTAAAAATTACTTTTACCTAAAATTTCCTTAAATACACAAATGTATATTAAATCTTACAAGTTACCTTTTTATCTATACATTTCACTTACATTTTAATTATACACATGATATAAAAGAAAAAAAATAAAATAATATTTGACAAATCCCTCCCCCTTGGCCGACCAAGGGGAGGGTGACATTTATTGTTTGGCAAAATTTTCTTCTTGATTGTATATATATCCATACTCCTTGTAAGATTTTTCAACACATTCACTTATTTCACCAATAATTCAACAAGTGTTAGAAGTTTTCTCTCTTCTTGTTCTTTCTCTCTTCAAAACCGGTTTATCACAAGGAGTGCAAGGGATCACAAATTTTTTTACAAGCTCAAGTTAAATACAATCTAGATCACACTCTTATTAAGGTTTTGAAATAAAAACCTAGGGTGTTTAGGTTAAACCTTTATTCTTTGCACCTCATCATAGTAGCTTGTAAGCATATTTCTATCATTTTACATCTTTCCTTTTCATTTCATAAGTATTTTATCATTTTCATAGCAAGCATGCAAGACTTGTGTTAGTTATACCATTTTTACAATGATTTTAAGAGTTTAATATATATATAGTCATCCTATAATTATTCCCTTGGTATATATTGGTCTTGATGATGTTTAGGAACCCATGACACCCTAAGAAGGTGTATGGTAGGATTAGATTAGCTTTGGAGTTGATTTGAAGGGATTGGAATAGGTTTAGTACGAGAAAAACTATTTTCGACAAGTATATATAGTGGTCTGTTCTTATTTTGTTTTCTGGAAAATCCGACAGTAGGCACAAATTTTTGGCCTTGATATTTAGAAAATATACTTTAAAACGAATCCGTGGCGCTTGAACGGATTAAAGCGGAGTTATAACGAAGAAGTTATGAATTTTTCAAGTTTGACGACGAAATATATATTTTCTGAAATTTCAGCAAAGTGTTTTTGGTTTGTACGAGTCAAAACGAGCCTTAAGCTTTACACATTATTTCGACTTGTCAAAAATATATTAGTATACTTTGATACGAAGCTAAGGACGATAATACGTGAAAACGGATTTGAAACGACTAAGATATGCACGTTTTCATAAAATTGCCGTAACTATATTTTTAGAGAAACTATATTATTTTTACGAGACAAGTGTTACGGTAACTAAAACGACCATGTTGAAGGCTGTTTTAACGATGATGTGGAACTTTTGTAACGAAATGTCTTCTAATAAAATCGAGATCACCAAGCATATTTTCCAAAACGACCAACCGTTTGTATAGCGGAGTTGTAATAAATTATTTGCGGATGCTTAAACTTTGCCGAAACTCATTTTTACACAACATTTGGACAAAATCACCATCTTTAACCTCTATTATCTTTATATTCGAGACCTCTATGACAAAAACTCAGGTAATAAAACTTCTAGATTTTGATACAAACTTTCCAAAACCGTCGAGTTCGTTTCCTAACGCTCGACGTACACCATTTTACGACTAGTTTTTCGAAGCCATTTTTGTCACTTTCATGAAATTTCCGACGACTTCATTTTACGACGAAAAGTTAAAATTTCACTATAAATCATTACAAAACTATTGTAGGATGACATTTTGACGTAAATACTTGTAAAGTAATTTTTGAATGGTCAAGACATCAAAAGAGTATTTTTCGACAATAAGTATTATTTTTCAAAACTCACAAATGGTATAAATAACATACGAAATGCATGCATATCATTACATCATAACTCATTACATATCATATCATTCGTAATAGGTCCAGATTAAAGTATCACGCTATACCTCAGTGTACTCACTCTTGTCATCATACCAGTTTATCAAGTGAGTTTTCATAGCCCCGATTTATTCAAGTTTTACTTATTTCAAACCTACGGGGGAGAATACATTGCACAACATTTTTATTACGATACCAAGTATGTTAAATTCATTTACATTGCTTAAGTTACCACGTTGCCGCTTAAATGTCCCCATTTCAATGCATGAGCCGTTAATTTTCTAGAAGCGTGTGTGAGTGGATAGATCTATCGAGGTGACACCTCCATCCGGGTTGGTGAATCCCAACTAGTCATACGGATGCATTTCATTCATAAACATTATTAGAGTTGTTTGGCAAGACACTCTGTTGGGGCTAACATCGATCGGAGCTTCGGTATCATGCGCTTAAGCAATTGTAACATTTTATGTGACATGATTGTCATACCGTAACATTTTATGTGACATGATTGTCATACACGTAACATTTTATGTGACATGATTGTCATACCGATCTATACTTGCGTAGTCGTATAAAACATTTACCTAAACCTATGATTTCTCACCAACATTATTGTTGACCGTTTTAGCAATGTATTTTCAGGTAACTAAGGCATTATCATCATGGCATGGTTAAGGAACCACCTTTTGAGTCGCGGCGTCGACTTACATCATTGTATATTATGGCACTTTCTTTCAAAACCATCGTTTGGACTTGTAATATATTTATATTTCCGCAAACTTTGTAAACTTTTGGGACCTAGGTTGTAACTCGATTATTTTATTAAATCAAACGATGTATTTTCCAAACGACACTTTAGGTCGTTCAATATAACTGTGATTGTGATGCTATGACAATCAATCCCGTGAATTCCATTCACCGCAAAATGTAATTTGGGGTGTGACGACATCTTTATAAACAAACTGAGAAAGCTCAAACACTTGTGATATCACAAGTGATATCACCTCACTTGTTATATCACACGTGATATCATGTGTGATAACACCGTTGATATCACATGTGATATCATGTGTGATATTACCGGTGATAGCATGTGTGATATCATAGTTTATATGACTTGTGATATCACCACCAATGATATCACCTGTGATATCATGTGATATCACAAGTGAGGTGATATCACCTGTTATATCATGTGTGGTATCACAAGTGTTTGAGCTTACTCAATTTGTTTATAAAGATGTGTGCTTTCTTCAACCATAACTTCTTTAGTTTGTCGATTCAACCATAGATATTTTTAAATTCTGCTATAAAACCTATTGAAACATGCACAATGTATCCATTAAATAGAAAAATCCACCACAAGTCTAACAAAAGTTTCATAACATTTTTGTTTTCAGTTAAACACCTTTTCTAATATTTCATATTATCATAAAACACAAGAATCTTCCTAAATATTTTCAAAAACACAAATAAGAAAAATGAACATAATCATTACAGTAATATAATAAGTGTTGTTTATTATCATTTCTTTCATATATACTTGGTAAAATACTAAATTCTTATCACATTTGGTATGAATTTAATATTTTACATTATTAGTTGAGTATCACAACTGATAACATATATGATGAAGAGTGTAATACTCTTCATCTTTCTTCTGATGTTATATCACAAGAGATAAAATAAGTGTCACTTAAAAATATCAAAATGAATAAAAGGAAGCAAACTATAAAAATAGAGACTTGACATATTTTCAAAATCAAACAAGTGTTGCATTAAATTAGCATTTTTTTAAACAAAATAAGAATTCACCTAAAGAGACTTTAACCTTTTTATTTATACTAAAAGTATAATATCACAAGTGATAGATAACATTGGTTGCATTAAAAAATATGCGCTTGTCAATTGCGATGAAAGGCACAAAACTAAAACTATCTTGTAATCGAAAATTATAAAAATATTAGAAAACACATAGGTGATAATATATAAAATATACGGATCAATGAAATATCTCGGTGATATTAAAGGTTAAAAACATACTTGTTTGTTTATGAAATATCACAAGTGATATTAGACATTAAATTTTTATAATAAAATATCACAATTGATATTAGACATTAAATTTTTATAATAAAATATCACAATTGATATTAGACATGTAATATAATAAAGTTTAATAATAAGCATGAAAACATATGAAAATAGACGAAACGATAAAAAGCGCAAAAAGCGGACGAAACGTATGAAACGGACAAAAGCGATAAAAGCGAGTGAAAAGCGTATAAAAACGTATGAAAACGGAAAAAAAGCGTCTGAAAACGGACGGAAATGTATAAAAACGGATGTAAATTGACGAAAACGTATGAAAACGTCTGAAAACAAACGAAAGCGTCTAAAAATGGACTAAAACGTAAAAAACGGACGAAAGCATATATAAACCTATGAAAACGTAAGAAAACGGACAGAAACGTAAGAAAACAGACGAAAACGTAAGAAAATAGATGAAAAGGTATGAAAACGGACAAAAACGTAAGAAAACGGATGAAAACGAACGAAAACATAGGAAAACGGACGAAAATGTAAGAAAACATGCGAAAACGTATGAAAACGTAAGAAAACGGACGGAAACGTATGAAAACGGACGAAAACGTAAGAAAACGGATGAAAACGGACAAAAAATTAAGAAAACAGAAGAAAAGGTAAGAAAACAGATGAAAACGAACAAAAACGTAAGAAAACAGATGAAAACGTATGAAAACGGACGAAAACGTAAGAAAACAGATGAAAACGTATGAAAACGGACGAAAACGGATGAAAACGTAAGAAAACGGATGAAAACGTATGTAAACGGACGGCGTGTGAAACGGACAAAAGTAAGAAAACGGATGAAAACGTAAGAAAGCGGATTTAAAACGTAACAAGACTTACGAAAACGTATGAAACGGACGGCGTAAGAAAATAGACGAAAACGTAAGAAAACGGACGAAAACATATGAAAACGGACGAAAACGTAAGAAAACAAACGAAAACGTAAGAAAAAGGACGAAAACGTATGAAAACGTAAGAAAACAGACGAAAACGTATAAAAAGAAAAAAAACAAAAGTGATTAATAAAATACAAATAATGAGAAAATAAATAAGAAAGATAAAATGAAAAGAATAAGACAAGAAAAAAACATGGACTTAGGTTTAGACATATTAAATTTTAGGTTAATTACCACCATTAAATTAAGCTTGATGAAAGGTAAGGATTTATTCCTTAGTATGCAAAGATTTTTGAGTATGCAAAATAAAGCGACTGGCTCAACACTTCTTTACAACTTTTTAGTTGTTAGTCCCACACATACACCCAAAGTAAAACTTTATTAGTTTGTATACTGTGATAGCTTTGTGATAGCTTTTATTTTATTATGTTTGGGATAAAATATTAGGCTATCAAGTGTTATGATAAGCATTTTATTAATAAAAAACTTTAAAATGTATGGCATACGACTTGAAAATTTATTATAATTCCTAACATTTTTACTAAATTTTATTGTACCTCATTGCTACAAAGAAAAGTTGAATGTAAATAGAGGTGAACATAAAAACCAGTTAACCGAACTGATGTGCTCGGTCGTGTGCAAGTTTTAAAAATTTATAAACACGAATTATCCGGCAATTACTATAAACACATACGAGCAAGTATACTCGTTCGCGATAGCAAAAGTAGGTAAGTCAAGATCGTCCCAAAAGATTTGCTTTTTAATTTGTTTTAAAAGATTGGTAACAAGAAAGCTTGTCAAGGCTCTCTCAAAAATAATGGTTTAGTGAAAATCAATATTAAGAAACATATACTTGTGTGTAGTCTATAGCCAATCATAGAAAGTGTTCATGAAGGCTTGGTGTAAACTCTTGATGTGATGCACAAATCATAAGCAAATGATTTCCAACCCATGGTTTATGTTTTGTAAAATCATTTTAAGAACAATAACATGTACGTAATCCTTTCGGTCCTTATCCTAATGATTATCCTTTAGAAAATCCATTTGTTTATAAAATGTTCTCATTAAACTTGTTCCTATGAATCTTTCGACCTTTCGTGATGAAAATGTTTCTAGTCTTGTTTCAATAAGTAAAAATGGTGGGTGTCAATCGCCATATCACCATACTAGTTTGTCACTTAACTTTTTGGAATAAAACACAAGAGAAATCATTTCGGTCCTTTTTCTTAAAACATGTTTTACCGACAAATCAAACAAGACTAGTAGTTTTCCAACAAACTCATTTAAACAAGATCATATACATGCATCACATATAAGAACACTAGTATGATTTCCTACATCTTTACACACAAGTATATTCAAGAATTACTCCATGACAATCATAACAAAACACAAGTAGTAACAAGGTAATTCAAATAATTCAAGAGAATAGAAATTCATAACAAGTTCCATAGAATACCTAAGCTTTTGGATTACAAGAATTAGAAATTGTGGAATATAGCAACCACACGCCTCAATCGTCTAGCTTAACCGTACAACTCGAATGATCAAACAATGGATGAGAATTCGTCCTCAAACCTCCGGACGCTTTCTACAGAGAACAAGACTTTTGGGATGAATAATAAGGTTTGGTAATAGCTTTGGTGTAAACTATTACACTTTTGGTTGTGACACACCTAGACTACTAAGTCTAGGTTCATTTTATAGCTAAAGAACCTTAACTAACTGGCTAAAAACGTCCCATACAAGTTAATAACAGGAAATGATCGGCCTCCAATGATTATAGGGAGTTAAGGCAACATTAAATAACAAAAGATGTAACTCCAGGGTAGGCAACCGGATCGGTTGAGGAGCAGCCGGATCGGTTGCGTGTTGACCACTAGCCAAACCGAATCGGTTGCGGGCTCCAACCGATCGGATGGGCGCCTCTCATACTCCCAATTTTGACTTTTGTTGACTTTTCTTGATTCGCTCCTTTTTCTTTGTTTTCGCTGCTGATTTCCAAGACGAAACTTGATCTTTACTTGTTGTAGATACTTAGAAATCATTGCGCTTCCTAATCATTGAGTCCAAGAGCTTCCTTACTTGACTTCCTTCCTCGGGAATTCTCCAAATGTGCATGAAATCTTCATTTCTTCATCTTTTGCGATACCTGGATACATTCACATACAAATACGCATCTTTTGCACTTTTTGCAACAATTATGAGTAAATATAGCCGATTATCATACACAAAACTAACAATAACGCTACTAAAAACATGTTCCTTTTGAGCGTTATCAAATTCCCCCATACTTAAGTTCTACTCGCCCTCGAGTAGGTCTAATATTTGCAAAAATCGATTTCAATGGTCTTGATACCGTGATTCCGAAAATTTAACCATCATCTCAAAAGAAATAATTATTAATTTGCTTTTAATATGTGAAAACATTAAAATGAACCAAATAACTTTAGATAACACAACTAAACACCTCACGAACGATTTTAAGAATTCACTCAACACTCATATATTGGTGGGTATATGTAAATCACTCAATGCCTAGTCATGATTAATGCTTTTTACCATAAGCTTGTACAAGTATCAAAACAAATAAAATAAATTCATCAAAGAGGGCTTTTATTCGGGTTATAACGTTAAGGCTTTGGGTTTATAAATGGTATGGATAAGGCATAGGATGGTTTATTGAAATTGGTTTTAAAAGAAAAATAAAGTCAAGTCTAAACCTCCATGTTGCTAGCCATCATACAACCACAATCCCAAAAATGATTATATTTTCCTCTTCTTCACATATCGATCTCCAAACATATATAACTCAATTTAGATCACTGGCTAATCAATATTCTTCATATAGCATATTGGCTATAACCATTTTTTTTACTCCCCCACACTTAGTATAAGCATACACCACAAAAAATACAAACGAGAAAGACGTCTCCTTCATCTTTGTTGGAGAATGGTACACACAAATGACAAAGTGTAGCTTCTTCATAATCATCAAAAATAATCCAACACTCCAAACAACTAGCAACAAACCAATAGACATGACATGGGTTGGCTAAGGTTTAAGGTGTAAAATATTTTTGTATTTTTATGGATTTAAACAAGAATGAAAAGATTGGCTCGAAGGGTGTAACTAAGGGTATCTAGTGCTAAAAATGAGCACTAACAAATGGGTTCATATAAGGTGGTTAACTAACCGATGTGGTTAGCAAAAAACATTAGATGTAAAATGAAAGGCCATTTGGGTTAAATCCTACGATGCCTCTTATCATTTGAACATATTTTTATCACTCGAGAGTGATTTTAACCGTGATGCATAACAAGTACAAGTTCTAGAATCGACATAATCACCGGCACACTCATAGCAAATATAAAACAAAAGATGTGTTTTATACAAAAGAAACCTCACAATTTAGTGGAAAAAGGCTATAATGCGTGCTAGAAAATGCTATCGAATCCAAATGAATTACTTTCGTAATTTGGTTCAAATCAAAAATTTCAAAACCTCATTTTACCATTGAAATACCCAAGTTGTTCTTTTAATATATCTTAATAACGTGTGAAAACAACTAGACAACCAAGGCGATTTTCTACTAATTACTTGAATCCAAAAACTTTACCTAAAAATAAAAATAAGACTAAAACTAAAATTTAAAATCGTATCATTTTTCCTATTTTCTTCCCTCCACCATACTTAAGTTTTGTATTGTCCTCAGTGTAATAAAATGAACTTCAAAGTAAATAAAATGGGAAAAAGAAATAGTCAAAAAGATACCACGGGATAGAATATGCAATATGCATATTGGGTCATAAGCAAGCATGTGAGTTATCCAACTCCAAATATTGACCAACAATAAGCTTTCGTCACATCCATCCTGCAAACAAAACTGAAAAATATGCACAATACACAAAACAAAACAAACAAACAATCCAAAAGCTACTTAAAACAAAAATAAACAAAGTATGATAATCATCCTAAATAAATAGTTAAGAGATAGAGATAGAGATAATATTCTTAGATACATAATAAGCATTGTTTTTGAAATCACAATCCAAGAATGATCCACGATCATTCGTCATCCTCACTCATCTCATCATCATCGCTTTCGGTCTCATAGTTCTCCTCCTCATCAAATACTGTGTAAACCTTCCTCTTCTTCTTCTCTCCTTGCGATCCTCCAACCTCGGGTAATCTCCCGATGAAGATCCTCCAACATCATAGCTAGATCCTCCAACCTCGAGTTCGTGATGCAAGCCCTTTTCCTAAAACATTCTTCACAACATAATCAAGGGATTAGCGGTTAGAAACATGCAATATCATCGTGGAAATCACAAATATAAGTCAATATAAGAGTGTTTGAACAAACGATAAGGTTTATAGAAGCCTCTAAGGTCTAGTTCAAAAATCCGAAATTATTCAAAACAGAACGTGGAACTGGATCGGTTGAGGAGCAGCCGATTCGGCTCCTCTCACGACCTCACTCCAACCGTTCGGTTGCAGCTCGCAACCGAATCGATTACTTAACCTGCAGAAGGCTTTGGCCTTCCAATCTATTTCCCACTCGATTCTTCCAATTCCAATTCACTCCTAAACTGCATTCTAACATCACCAATGATTCCCACATCCTCAAATTGCTCTTAATTCGCATTCAAAACTTCCAATCATCACATGTTCATCTTGCTTAGAACTAACAATCTTAACTTCAATTCTCAATCACATGTTCTAGTCAACAATGTGGCATCTAAAATTCATTAAAAATGCATCATCTACCAACTAGGAATCATCAATTGCAACTTAATTTGATTCAATGGCACAACCTAATTAAATCCAAAAATTCAATCATCTAATACTCATTCCATGTTGAATCAATCACTACAATTTTTTTTGCAATGCATTCCTATATCAATTACCCACTTAATTCTAAAAGATTACAACTTAATTCGAATTCTATCAAAAACCTCCAAATTAGTGACCTAATTTGCAATTCGAATCAAACACTCTAATTAAACCTTAATTAAGTTAATTGATTGCAGATGCTTACTAGTTTAGGTGCCATGATGATCTTCTAAAACTCTTACAATCTTCAAACAACTTTTAATGGTCGAATTTTGTGAAACCCATATGGAGGATTAGTGTGTGTGTGTGTGTGTGTGTGTGTTTTTCTGGAAAAATGAATTTTTGGTATTTATACTTGCATCCAACCGATTCAGTCATTGACCCAACCGTTTCGGTTTGCATTTTTGCAGAATTTTGCCTTTTTAACTTTACTTGGGCATTTTACCTTCCAAGCAACAATTGTTTACTCAAAAATCCGATTAAAGATGCACACAACATTCATCCAACCATTTGCAAATTTCAACAACATCTAACTCAAAAACTAAATCATCATACTTATCATCATAACTTAAACTAAAACTCAAAATGCATTGATTAAAATAAATTCAAACCAAAATAATAAGAAAAATAAAAATCAAATGAAAAACAAAATCCCTAAGTGCATAAAATAAAATTTCATCAAAAGATGAAAATCAAACAAACAATTGCTTGTTATTATTGTTGCATTGTTCTTCTCATTATCACTCCTCAAAATACTCATGCCTCAAAATATCCTCACTTTGGAATTTTCCGGTCAACTCACGGTATGTTTCATGAGTTTTGAACTTCCTAACAAATCTTCTTCCATCCGGGCATAGTATATCGAATTTGACGTGCCATTCCCCGTCTCCATCCTCTCTTTTGTATACACTTGACCCCTCGGGTCCCCATTCCAAATTTTTTAGTTGTACCGGTAGAGAACCTAAGGAATCTGTGAGCTTCTTGTAAAGAAGGATGTTCTTAAATGGATTGTAGAAGGCTTGCACCGCGAGTGCACGTTCCATTTCATCATCAATATCAAAATATGGTGGAGCAAGCGGTCCATACATAGGGTTTCCATGGACATCACGTCCAACTTCGAAGCAAGTTAAATCATCTTCCCCATCAAAGAGTTCCAAATCCTCCATAAATTCTAACACTTTACCCCTAGGCTTGGGATAATAAGTTTTTTGAGATCCCGTCATCGATTGTCATAGTCCCCCTCCCCATATCTATAATCGATCCACATGTGCGTAGGAAAGGTCTTCCAAGTAGGAGAGGTAGACTTTTATCAACCAGTATGTCCAAGACTAGAAAGTCGGCCACGTAAGGTTGATAGCCAATTTGCACCCTTACATTTTTCACTTCCCCCATCGCCTTTGCTTGGGAATTGTCCGCCATGGTTAGTTTAGAATGATTTGGTTTTGGTTTGCTTAAGCCCAACGTCTTGAATAGTGGATAAGGCATAACGTTGACGCTTGATCCCGTATCCGTCAAAGCATACACCGGAGTGGTCCCGTTAACTTTTATAGGCAAAACGAAGTTAACCGGGTCACTCTCTTTCCGTGGCATACCCCGAAATAAGATCCTATCCCTATCCTCATCCGATAGATCCTTATCTTCCAATATTGATCTTGCTAACATCACCGCATCTAGATTTTTGCGGTATAGAACATAATCTTGTAGCACTTCAATTACCGACTTCTTCTCATTAAGTTCGAGAAATTTTTTTCAAGGTTTGCTAGGATGGCTTCATTTTGGTCTCGAGTTAAAGGTTTGAAGGTGTTTGGTGAATTGGGTGGTGATGGTGTGTAATCATGGGTCTTGTTGGTGGTAGATGTGGTAGGAGTTAATTTATTTAATGAGGTTTTCTTTCTACTAGCCTTCCCCATCTTCATAATTTCCACATTCTCCTTCTCCATGTTAGCACATAATTCCACAAGCATTTCATTCACTTCCTTCTCCTCTTCCAAGTCGGTAATGTTGATTCTCATCTTACCTAAAGCAAAATCCAATTGACATTTGGTTGTCACAAGGAAATCTCGCCCAAAGCATACGTCCGGCTCATCCGCGTTTCCTTCTTCCAAGACTACAAAATCCATCCCGAAAATATGACCATGGATATTAATCCGAAGATTCTTAACCATTTTTCTCCCATAAGCTTCATAATCCAAACGAACGTGGCCAATTTGATCAAGAACTTTGTCCACAATATAATTTTCCCCATAAGACATGTTCAATTGAGCATCCCACGCGCTCACCCCTTCGACACTACAAAGTGTCCCGAACCTCATAAGTGGTGAATTGTACCCCGTGAGAGGTGCTTGCGTGAAAATCACGACTCTACTTTTTTTAGGAACTTGAACCTTGTTCTCTTCTACTTCTTCCACACATTCGAATCCATAGCCAACTCCTTCTTACTTTCTTCCAAAATATTTCCAATCTTCTCCAACGAGTTTCCGGTATCATTAAACATCTCATCCAAGTTGCGTAGGTACTCGGAAATTCCACCTAAACTATCCATAACAAACTATCTAACAAAACAAAACAAAACAAAACCAAAGACAAACATCCAATTCATTAGCGTTAGAGTTAGTAAAAATCAAAACAAACTACAGAAACATATTCTAAACAAGTAAAGACAAAGTATGTGCTCGATGAAGAAAGTCAAAGTCTTGAAGAAAGTCAAAGTCTTGCTAATGAAAGTCAAAGTCTTGCTTGTGTCAAAGTCTTGCAAAGCTAAAGGAAGCTATGCTATATCGTTTATGGAAAGCTATGTAATTCTAGAATATTCTTAGTTTAGAATTAGTATTACTTGTCGTACAAGGATTGTAATTGTAAACCGACTAGGGTACTCCTTATGCCTATAAAAGGACCCTAGATTGGCATTAGAGATCGTGATTTTAGAGAATATTAGAGATCGACTTACATGCAAGTACGATATTAGAGTTATTAGGGTTGTTAGTGAATCTGTGTATCAAGCAGGTTCAAAGTTTTAATATAATCGTTGAAGTTTAAAGTTATTCTTCTTAGCTTTATTGAAGTAGTTTCCGCATACTTAATAGAGTAATATCAGTGTTTCATTGTTAGTAATTTAGGATTTATCCAAGGTTGCTAAACCCTTACAAGCTACATAGTTAGTTTGGTCAGAGTATATCGATCCAACAAGTGGTATCAGAGCTTGTGTGGAAACTCTGATTAAGAAGAAACCCTTAAAACCGATTTAACTACAAACCCTAAAGATGTCGACTGAAGCTGCACCACCCCATCCATCACCTCACTCGAATTCCTATCATCAAGAAGGAGAATATGATCTACGGAGCATGAAGATGAGGCGATACATTGCTATTACGGACCATGCATTGTGGGATGTGATTGTCAATGGTAATGTCGTTCTTGAAGAACACAGTAGAAGTTCTGGACAACCTAAACCACCTAAGCCTACCTTGCCGGTGACTACAAAAGAAATCAAGAAAAGGCTCTCAACATCTGTTATGCTGCTATTCACGATGGTCACTTACTAAAGTTTCATGATGCTAAGGATGCAAAACAACTATGGGTTGCTCTCAAGACAAGATTTGGAGGTAATGATGCTTCCAAGAAGATGCATAGAAATCTGTTGAAGCAACAGTTTGAAACATTCATTTGTTGGTGAAAGAGAAGGTCTTGATCTTGCCTATGATGATTCCAAAATCTTCTTAGTATGCTAGAGTTATACAAAGCAAAGGTATCTGTTGAAGATGCAAATTTGAAGTTCTTAAGAAGTTTGCCATCCGTATGGCATGTGATTGCTACTATGATTAGAGGACAACTGGTTTGGACACTATGGACTTTGATGATCTCTACAACCATTTAAAGGTGTATGAGCATGAGATGAATGGTCAAACAAGTTCAAAATCTCACGACATTGCTTTTGTGTCTTACGAAAAGAGAGCGGTACTTCCACTAAAAGTCTTGCTTATCCTATTCAAAATCTTGTTGGTGATAAACAACATATTTACACAACCATGACTACTACCACCTCATCACCATCAAACACCATCCACTCGATGAAGTTGTATGTTCCTTCTTTGCTCAACAAGCCACTTTACATTTACTTATGAAGAAGATTTGTCACAAATTGAAGAGGATGCTCTAGAAGAAATTGACATAAGATGGCAAGTTGCCATGATCACTTTGCAAGGATCAAGAAGTTCATGAAGAAAGCAGGAAGAGGCATTGACTTCAAACCCAAACGGTATAACATTTGACAAGTCCAAGATTGAATGCTTTAATTGTCAAAGAACTGGACACTTTGCAAGAGAATGCAAGTTTGCTAAATATCGAGCAAATAGAATGATTGAGAAACCCAAGCTTGAAATAAGGAAATTCCTATTCTTGAACCAAAACCAAAAGCTTTGGTTGCTCAAGAAAATCTATCGAGAGGTTGGTGAGTCTTGAATTTGATGATGAACCGGTAACCTACTCTATGGTCGCAATGGAAGAGTTTGATTGGAGCACAACTTTTGATGAGGAACCGAGTTTGCTTGCTTTGGAATCAAGAGATGGTCTTGGAAGCTTTGATTGGAGCATGGAAAGTGAAGAAGAACACATTACGCTCGCTATGGTAGCTACTTCACCAAGTTCACCCACTATCTACGAGGTATGTTCTAAGTGTAATGATTTTTATCAAAAGTGCTTAAAGATTATGTGACTGAAAGAGATAATTATAGAAGGGCTAGGTCTGAGGTAGTTGGTTATCAAATAACTTTAGAGTCAATGGAAGCCAAAATAATCACTCATGAAAATAATGAAATGGCTTGGGCAGAAAAATATGAGCAACAAGATTATCAATTAAAATTGAGTGAATGGAAGTTAGGATGTTAGGTTTACGAACTTGAAAAGATGACTAAAGAAAGGGATGAATTGTTAGAAAAATTGCTAGTTGGAAAGAATCGGCCTTTCACATGTTAGTTTTGTTGAAAAACAAAAAGAGCACACATTAAAAGCGGCCTAGGTTTTGGTATGGATTTTAGCAATCTAGAAGAGAACCCACTAGTGATAAGGAACAAATTGATTCGGAGGAGATAACAACTAGTGATGATGAACTCATTAGCTCGAAAGAAAACACATCTAGTAATGAGGAATCAATTAGTCAAACACCTCACGAATTTAAGAAAGACAAGGGTTATAATGCGGTTCCTCCACCCATTGGTAGTTTTCAACCACTTAGGACAGATGTTTCTTGTTTTGGAGTAGACAATTTAGAGTTTAGGAAAAAGCTTCTTGGTCAATCTAATTCGGGTCCATCTAGTTACGAATCCCCAAAAGCAGTTGAGAAACCTAAGGATGATAATGTTAAGAGTTCAACAGTACCTTCATCTCAAAGTACTGCTAAACATTCAGCAGTACCTTCAAGAAAAACTTTTCAAAATACTGCTAAATCATTTTGGGATAGTTTTGGTCATTCACCAAAAAGTCAGGATAGTTTTGGTCATAGAACTAAAGGAAGAAATTTTGGGAGTATGGGTCAAAATTATGTTTTGTTTGTTATAGTCCTGATCATTTGATTAAGGACTGTGACTTTCACTCAGAATATTTAAGCAAATTCCCAAAGACCACATCTACCAACCATAAGCCAAGGAGAATAAACCAGTTTGGAATCATTCACATAGGGTTAACCATAGTAATTTCTCAAAAGACTATAGGTACCCTCACCGAAAAGACCTTTTCAAAACCACGGTACCCTCAAGCACTTTTCAAGGTCTTGGTAAGTCAAAGTTTTCTCAAGCGGTACCTTCTCAAAGTCTTGCTAGGTTTTCACCCAATCAAGGTCTTGCTAGCACTTTTTGGAATGGAAGCCCTAGGAGATCCAATTACTATCAACCTAGAAGGCGTTACACCTCAAATAGAGTATCTAGATCAAAGAAATCTACACAAAAAGTTAAAACCAAGCGGGTTAAGAAAGAAAGTCGATGGGAACAAACAGTATTTTCTACAAGTAAGGGTGAAAAAAGGAATTTTGTTGAAAAAGAAAAAGAGAATTTTGATGAAAAAGAGAGTTTTGTTGAAAAACCAACACATGTTTTGGAACAAACGAAAATAATTGATCATGTTTTCAAAAGCGATGGAGATTACATACTTAAAGAATTTAAGTATGTCACTCCACAAGGGAACACAAGTCGATAATGGCTTGGGTTCCTAAAATTAACTAACTCTTTCATCTTTGTGCGGGGCAACCCGGAAGAGGAGCTTAAAGATCATTTAATTGTTGATAGTGGTTGCTCTGGAAGCATGACGAGAGACAAAGAGATTCATCGATTTTAGATCTTATTTTGGAGGAAGAGTTGCATTTGGGAATGATCCTAGTGGAGGTAGAATTCTTGGAAAAGGAACCATCAAGGCGGGAAGCATAGATTTTGAGAATGTTCGTTATGTGAAGGAGCTCAAGTTCAACCTTTTGTCGATATCTCGGATCGTGACAAGAAGCACCACTGTGTTATTCAACGACACGAAATGTCTTATTCTTTCCCCTGAATTCAAGCTTGTTGATGATAACTTGGTAACACTGAGAGTACCAAGAACCAATGATGTGTACAATCTAGATTTGAAGACTCATAAGTCTATTGAAAGAGCAACATGTTTAGTAGCAAAGGCAACACTTGAAGAAGCACATCTATGGCATAGAAGATTAGGTCATGTGAATTTCAAGAATATCAACAAGTTGGTTAAAGGAAATTTAGTTAGAGGTTTACCTTCCAAAACATACAAGAATGATCATTCATGTTTGGCGTGCAAGAAGGGTAAACAACACAAAGCTTCATGCAAGAAGATTGAGGAAAGAACTATTAGAGAACCTTTAGAGTTGCTACACATGGATCTGTTTGGACTGTTTACATTGCAAGCTTAAACAAGAAGAAATCTTGCTTAGTTGTAACGAGATGATTGTAGTAGATTTAGTTGGGTCTTTTCTTGGGATTTAAAGATGAAACCTTTGATGCTATTCATGATCTTATAATAGCCCTTGAAAATCAATTGAGACTCAAAGTAAGAGGTATTAGATGTGATAATGGGATGAATTCAAAAACAAGTTTATGGATGAATTTTGTGCCAAGAAAGGGATTAAGAGGAGTTTAGCATTGCTAGAACTCCACAAAAAATGGTGTTGCGAGAAGAAAGAACAGAACCTTGATAGAAGCGGCCGAACAATGCTTGCGATTCTCTATTACCTATTCAATTTTGAAATTTGAAGTTATAAATCTTGCTTGTTATGTGTTGAATAGAGTATCGATCACTAAACCTCGGATGAAGACACCTTATGAGTTGCTTATGGAAACAAACCTAACATTCGTTTTATGAAACCTTTTGGATGTCCTCGACTATTCTCAATACTATTGATACTTTGGGAAAATTTGATGGCAAGTCGGATGAAGGATACTTATTGGGTTCTTGTACCAATAGCAAAGGATTTAGAGTGTACAACAAGGTTACCAAAAGGTTCAAGATTGTCTTCATGTTGAATTTTAGAAGATCAAGAAAATCAAAAGGGTAAAGGTCACGATTGGATGTTTGATCTTGATGTTTTGACTCCTTCTATGAACTATGTTCTGTCGAGAGAAGAAAATCAAGTTGTTCACAAAGAAGAAGATTTACATACATTGTTCATGGAGTCAATATTAGACACGATGTTGTTCACGATGAAGAACCTATATCTATTGAGAAGGAGAAAATCTTGATGAACCAAAATCCACATTGTCTGATGAAGATCAAGCTATTCAAGATGAGCTTAATAGGATGCTTTTCAAGAAACAATAGCACAATCTTATGAGGATGATCAAAGAAGAGCTTATGAAGAAGCAAAGAAAAGGGTAAGTCTGATTACTCTCACGATTACTTTAGATCACGATACTTTGGATCAAAATCTTCTTTGCACCAATTGATGATGCTTGATGATTTGAATGATCCTAACATGCAGGATTAGAAGACACGATGATGAATTAGATGATGAAGGTATTTTCTCAAATTCCAATGAAGGAGCTGATTTCACAAATTTGGGTGATGATCTTGAAGTTCCACAGACTCCTACATTAAGAGTTCATAAAGATCATCCTGTTGGTCAAATCATTGGACCTTCTACATCGGGGTGCTCACAAGAACCAAAGCTAAAGGCTTCTCTAAGCCACATAATGCTTTACTTAGCTTTGTGTATAAACAAAACAGGATGAATCATAAGGATCAACAAACATGCTTATTCACTTGCTTTATCTCTCAAGAAGAACCCAAGACTGTAGCTCAAGCATTAACTAAAGAGAGTTGGGTTGAAGCCATGCAAGAAGAACTTCTTCAATTCAAACTTCAAGAAGTTTGGGTACTATGTGATTTACGAGATGGAAAGAAAGTCATTGGTACAAGATGGGTTTTCGAGTTAAGAGAGATGAAAGAGGAATGTCATCAAGAACAAAGCAAGATTAGTTGCACAAGGATATA
Organism: Chrysanthemum lavandulifolium; assembly: GCA_022545495.1. Classification (NCBI taxonomy): domain Eukaryota; kingdom Viridiplantae; phylum Streptophyta; class Magnoliopsida; order Asterales; family Asteraceae; genus Chrysanthemum; species Chrysanthemum lavandulifolium. The sequence goes on along the minus strand of CM040238.1, from coordinate 231,160,607 downwards.
GACAAGAAGAAGGAGTGGACTATGATGAAGTGTTTGCTCTCTGTAGCAAGGATTGAAGCCATTAGATTATTCCTTGCTTTTGCATCTTATATGGGCTTTCCTGTTTATCAAATGGATGTCAAGAGTGCCTTTCTTTATGGCAAAATTACAGAGGAAGTCTATGTAAAACAACCTCCTGGTTTTGAGGATCCTGCACATCCAAACAAAGTCTACAAAGTTGTTAAGGCTCTGTATGGCCTTCATCAAGCACCTAGAGCTTGGTATGAAAGACTCTCCACTTTCTTATTGCAACATGGTTACAGGAGAGGAGCAATTGATAAGACTTTGTTTATCAAGAGAGACAAAAAGGATATCATGCTTGTTCAAGTATATGTGGATGATATTATCTTTGGAGCTACAAAACAGTCAATGGTGAAAGAATTTGAGCGGCTCATGCAACAAGAATTTCAAATGAGTTCCATGGGTGAATTAACTTTCTTTTTGGGGCTTCAAGTTAAACAATCAAAGGCTGGAATCTTCATTAGTCAAGATAAGTATGTCACTGACATTCTTAAGAAGTTTAACTTCAATGCTATCAAGCCAGTCACCACACCTATCAAAGCTATCAACTCATTAGGAAAGGATGAAGATGGACAAGCTGTGGATGTCAAGCTTTACAGATCAATGATTGGTTGTCTTATGTATAGCGCATCTAGACACGATATCATGTTTGTTTGTATGTTTATGTGCAAGATATCAAGTCTCACCCAAGGTCTCTCATATGAATGCGATCAAGAGGATTTTTAGTTATTTGAAACAACAACCTAAGTTAGGGTTGTGGTATCCTAAGGATTCACCTTTTCACTTGGAAGCTTTTTCGACGGTGATTATGCGGTGATAATTATGATAGAAGATCAACCACTGGAGGATGCCAATATCTTGGAAGAAGATTAGTTTCATGGCAATGTAAGAAACAAACCATTGCGACAACATCATCCACTGAAGCGAGAATATGTTCTTCTTTGCAAGTGTTGTGGACAAGTATTGTGGATGCGAATCAACTCTTGGATTATGGATTCAATTTTAAGAATACTCCTATCAACATTGACAATGAGAGTACAATTTGCATTGTGAAGAATCTTGTTTATCATTCCAAGACCAAGCACATTCAGATTAGGCATCACTTTATTCGAGATTGTTATGAGCATAGGCTCATTAATGTTGTCAAGGTCCACACGAGATGATAATGTAGGTGATCTACTCACAAAGGTTTGATGTTTCAAGATTCAATCATTTAGTGGTGAGTATTGGTATGATTAACTATTAAGCTACAATTAAGGGAGGACTTATTAGTTAGTTAGTTAGTCTCATGCATTGTTTAAGGGAGGCAATACAATGCTTTTGATGTTTTGCCATAGTGAAGAAAAGGATGGAAAATCTTGCTTAGAGTTTATCCGAAATCTTGCTCTGAAAATCTTGCTTTGAAAATCTTGCTTACGTGGAAAGCACTGCGATCTTGTCAACGTCTTGTTCCAACGGTCAAAAGATGGGGTAAAATTCAAACAACGGTAACTTTATTAATTGGGCTTTGATTTTTAAATCTTATCTATAAATAACTACCCTCCGATTTTCCCTCTCATCTTTATACTTATCCATCCATATCTCTTTTCTCTCATTAACATTCACTATTCATCGAACCATTCTTTCTTATAACAACACACAATGGCTAATCGTACCACTGTTAGTAAGCACAACATGGTTGCTAACTTAGACAAGACACCGTCCAATGTCGCTTTTCATGACATAATTGATTTCCTCACTGGATCATCAATCAATTATGCTCTTTTGGTCGAACCTGATATCATTGAACCCTGGATTCAACAATTTTGGGCAACTGCTAGATCTCATATGCAAGATGATGAATCCTATATTCAGGCTAAGGTTGCTGGAAAGATAGTTAGAGTTACTGAAGCCACCATTCGGGAAGATTTACTGTTTCATGATGAAGAAGGGGCTATTCGTTTTGACAAACAAGTGCTTTGGGATACATTAAGAGATATAGGGTATGAAGGGTCTCTCACTGAAACAACTTTTAAGAAACCCTTGTTTAGTCCTCAATGGAAGTATCTAGTTCATGTTTTGCTTCATTGCTTAAGTCCCAAGAGTACTTCATGGGAACAATTTGGATCAAATATCGCCTCTGCCTTAGTGGGATTAGCTACCAATCAACCCTTTAACTTTTCAAGAATGATTCTAGATGGTATGCTATCTCACATCTCCAATGGTTCACCATTCCTAATGTACCCTCGATTTGTTCAAGTCTTCTTGAACAAACAGCTTAAGGATGTCCCTAAACCTTCTAGCTTGCTACCTGTTGTAGTACTTCCACCAAAGGTATTTACTTTCATGGCTAGAAAGAGTGACAAGTTTTCTGGGAGGGATACACCATTAACTGCTCACATGATGGAGGTAGTACAAGCTGTTAGAGATGAAGCTGCTTCCAGTGAAGATCATGAGCCTTCAGTTTCAAGGGAAGGTACTGCTTCTCAACATACTGCTTCATCCCGAACACAGTGCCTCAACATGCATCTCAACCTATTGCATCTTTGCAAGATATTGCTCATGGTGATTCAGAACCAGAGGTCAACCCACCATCATCTCCCAATGATTATACTTCCACAGATGGGTCTCAAACATCTGGAGGAGATGAGGGAGATATGGCTTCTGAGGGTAAGGTTTTGGATAACTATGCTTTGACAAGGGAACTTTTGAGATTGAAGAAAGATTATGAAGCTCAAGCTGCACAACTTATGAAGTTGAACAACAAGTTTAGAAGATTGAAGAAATTTGTCTGGCCATTAGTTCAACATCACAGATTGTGGGTCAAGTCTCAGAAGAAGAAAGGAAAGAAATTTAAGAAGGCTTCTAAGGACAAGAAGTTTCACAAGCATTCTTCATTCCAATTGGGGAGGATATTGGAGCAAGAGAATTTGAATGAAGATGCTAAACATTATGAAGAACCAGATGCTGAACCTTATAAAGATGCTGAACTTCAAAGTACTGAGCCTCAAGGTCTTGAGCCTCAAGTTAATATTCAAAATCTCAAGCCTCAAGGTCTTGGTGTACAAAGTCTTGGTGATCAAGGTCTTGATGATCAAGGTCTTTGGTGATCAAGGTCTTGCTCTTCAAGGAACTTTTAGGCAAGAGCTCATTACACCAAGAACCCTAAATTTTGAAGAAGAAGTTGGTCCTTCAACGGTCTTACATGAAGAAGAAGTTGGTACATCTAAAGTAGAACATCTGCTAGTGATGATGAGACAATTGCTCGGATAATGCTCAATATGTCAAGACCAAGAGGTGTTAGTATCCACGGGTTGAAGAACAACCTCAAGTCTTGCAATCATCTTCTCAACCTACTTTAGATCCTAAAGATAAAGGAAAAGGTAAACTGGTAGAAACAAAGAAAAGAAGAAGCTTACTTTGGCGAAATTAAGAGCTATTGAAGTGGCTAAAATGAAGAAGTTGCTAGAAAGCTACAAGCGAATTAGATCTTGAAGATTGTTCTACCGAGAAAACTTAACTGTTATACCTAGAAGACCTCGAGTATTGCTAAAGAAAGGAATGCTATGATGGCTTATCTAAAGGGTAGAGGATATCTTGGTTTACATAAGTTGAAGTATATAGAGATGAAAGATTTGTATGATCTTTGTTAGAAAGCTTATCAAAAGGAAGTGGAAGGTATTATTCCTTTTGATGATGAAAAGCAGAATGAGGATGCAAGAAAAAGAAGTTTAAAGAGAAAGAGAACAAGCGATGATGAACAACCATCAAAGAAGATACAATTGAGAACATATCTGAGTTGATGGTGAGGAATTATCTAAGAGTTGTAGATTTTGAGCATCCTAAGTCTAAAGAAGTTGCGATAAAGAAGTCTAAGATGTCTACATTTGAAGTTGTAGAATCAAAGGAAGGAGACTATCTTATGTTCCATAGAAGATGAAAGCTTTAGAGTATTTAATCTGTTATGGGATATACTGCATATGATAGATAGAGAAGATCTGTTTCACCTGTATCAACTAGTGCAAGAATATTTTGAGCATATTCCATCAACTGGAGTTGGCTTAGTCTTGCTGGGAGATCTTATAACTATCTGGGAGACAGAAGAAACAAGCACTGATGCAATCTGGAACAACCAAGAAGTTTGGGAGATTACTAGCTGGAGATTCTTTGAAGAATCAGGAGTGCATGTTTTGGAGTTAGAAGATGGGACCATGATTCACATGCTAGCAGAAAGAAGATATCCACTTACAAGAGATCTTATGATCGAATGCTAGATCATGGTATGGAGGTTGAGCGGGAGAATGAAACGACCCTTATGGTCATTGAATTGTTTATCAAATGGACAACTATGGTGATGATGATGCATAAATCTTGGTATGGTTCTTAATTATATAAATTTTTGAAAAATCAGTACTTTATTCAAAATCTTCTTTGGACAAACAATACTTTATCAAAATCTCGCTTGCGACTTAAAACCAGTAAAAGTCTTTAATGAAAATAAATAAGCAATTTTTTGTAAAGTGCAAAATACTTTTTGAAGCACAAAATGTACAACAACAAATTTTTTTGAGAGCAACATCTTATGGTAATCAATTCACCATGTTTAATAAACAAGAAAGAGTTTGACTCATCATGAGAATACGGCTCTGATGTGATTATCAAATCCATTTTTAGTTGACAATTTACTAAAAATTGTATGGTTTTCAACTCACCATATCTGTAATAGTGAAGAGTTGGCTAGCCCACAAGAAAATGGCTTGTGGTAAAGGCTGTGGAAAAACCATTTATATGGTAATTAGTTCACCATGGTTGTAAGAACTAACTAGTCCAAAAGCAAACGGCTATTGGTAAAGACTTATCAAATCCGTTGATAGCTGATGATTTGCTAAAAATCATATGGTTATCAATGTACCATGGTTTTACACACCTAAACATTGGCTACTCCAGAGTTAATGGCTTTGGTAAAGAGACATCAAAATCCATTAAATTTTCAATGATTCACCTCTCACGGGAGTTAACACACCGGAAGTGATGAGAATAGTATGAAACTTTATGATCGATGTACAATTTGCCATATGTTCTTGAGAAGTTGAAAAGATGAAGGTTCTTGATAATGATTCTTTGAAAAGGATTGCTTATAAAGACTACTTTGATGATGATAATACAAGCACAAGAGTACAAGACAAATCGAAGATAAAGACACAATCTTTCCTTGAAGACAAAGATGTTAAAGTTAAAGATACAAAGGAACTTGAAATCAAGCAAGTAGAATTCAAGTTAGGGAGGATTGTTGGGATATAAAAGACAAAGTAAAGAAAGTCTTGAAGAAAGTCAAAGTCTTGAAGAAAGTCAAAGTCTTGCTTAATGAAAGTCAAAGTCTTGCTTGTGTCAAAATCTTGCAAAGCTAAAGGATCTGCTATATCGTTTATGGAAAGCTATGTAATTCTAGAATATTCTTAGTTTAGAATTAGTATTACTTGTCGTACAAGGATTGTAATTGTAAACCGACTAGGGTACTCCTTATGCCTATAAAAGGACCCTAGATTGGCATTAGAGATACGCAACATTAGAGAATATTAGAGATCGACTTACATGCAAGTATCGTTATTAGAGTTATTAAATACTACTTAACTTAAAGAACTACGACTACGAGCTTTCTAACGATTACATATACTTGAGGTGACCGACTCTTTAATACACAGAATTTCTAATTCCTAACAATCTCCCCAAGGAGGTCACCTCAATCATGTACCAAAATTACATTGAATACAAATAGATATTACATTAAAATTGTTCTTGCATTCTTGATGTAGTCCTATGCTCTAAGCTCGTAGTTATTGATTCTTCACATTGCATGTTTGGTTACTCCAAGTGGAGGTCTTTTCTTGATCCATGTGATAATAATTTGAGCCGACTTTTGAGATCATCGACAATCAAAATCTCGAGACATCCATTGTGGTGTTGGTATTATGTGATGTTGTGACTTTCGGACCGACATGCTCACATTACGGATCATGATATCTTCTCATCGAGTAGCGAAGCTTTCGTTGATTCATGATATTGGCGTGATAGCGAAAGCATGGAGTGAAAATATCGAGTCATTGATGCACTAATCATGATTTCTTTTGAGATGAATGTGTTAAGTGAGCATGCGGCTATGGATTGACCGCTTCATTACGATCGGTTGCAAGCGTCGGTGTACCGCACACAACGATTAGCAATAAATCGCACGAAAGTGTCTTTGATCACTTCGTTGAATTGAGGTACACGACCCGGGTTCCCGTTGATCGATACATGTCTTGCTGTGATCGGTATAATTCAAGAATTTCCTTGACGGGGTTTCGCAATTGCTCTAGTTGTTCTCAAACCGGAACATCTCAAAGAAGACAACACGGATTGAGTGAACTAGCAATTTTAAGTCCAGCGATTGATGAAAAGAGATTTGAAAAACAATCGTGTATTGCTCGATAGAAATTGTTTTTGCAATACAACGAAGGTTTTATTGAAAATCAATTATCAATCATAAAACACCTTTGGTTTGAAAAATGAGTACACGGTCGATGTGCTAAAGAAAAGAGTTGTTAAGCACAAAGACCGGTTTTTCAAAGGTATCCGTCAATCCATAACTTTGAACCGAGATTGATTCAAGAGATTGAATCGCCCATTGTTTACATTCGGTTGTCACATGGTTGATCTATATAATAGATCTCACATGCCACCTACCGAGGAGCTTGTTTGATGTTGGCTCGAAGGCTTTTCATCTTCATTGTGAATATGTAAACACATCACTCGGATGTTACGGCAATACCACAAGGATAATCGTGGGACTCAAGATATAATTTCTCTTTCCACGTTGTGTGAAACAGAGTCTTCATTGAAAGTGTCCTAATGAGATTTATTGATGATCTCGTGGCTCTAGACTCAATTTTGTGCATATTTGGATCCCGTGTCGGGAGACTAGGAAGAGGGTCTCCTTCTTCAATATCAACAATCTCTAAGAAAGTCGATAGATAATGTCGGTTCCCGTGAGAATGAAACAAGTCCTTTTAAGAGGAACTTGAGTGGTTTGGAAAGTTGAAGTGTAGTGCGTCATTTGGGTCCATGACGTCTTGTCTTCAATCTTGATGTTACCATCGGTAGCATATGAATTGAACCGGTTTACGCCCTAAGGTTGAATAAATGGAGGCTATTTGTTTCACCCTTTTCTCATTCAATTCTTTTAATTCTTGACCCTTCGATTACTTACGAGACTTCATTGCAAGAACCTTGTTGGGTTTGTTCCGATTACTTGCTACGCCTCGGTCCGTACTCTTCCCATATCTCACTTTTCTCCTTTTATCATCATACCTAAGGACTTCTACACTAACTAGTGGATTGTCCTGGGTAGATCCCTCCGGTTACAGGCGGATCATGGGAACCAATACCTAACCTTATCATCCTTATATCACCGTACATAAAGTAAAGTTGGTGGAGTCTATTTGGTATTGTTCATACGCCATTGGAACCAATTGAAAACCATTTGAAAATCAATCCTTATACTTGTGATATATTATCAAAACATTTTGTACCTGAATTGTTTTTGATATTTTTAGAATAAGTGCTCCCCCTCAACATGTGCATCAAATGTTTGAAATCGTTTTGCACACGAAGGTAAGAGGAAGAAATTACTTCTTTGATTACCATTTTCTAAAAGATATCACCATCACTTCCTTGATCAAATCAAGTAGATAAAGCATTTCCGGGAAGGATGAGGTTTTCATAAGTTTGCTCCCCCTTAATATGTGCCTCGAGATTTGAAAAGAGTTTTGCACATACTAGAGGGAACCTGCATATTAAGATAAGTTGATCACGTTTCAAATCATAGGTTTAAGATAGATGCTCCCCCTCAACATGTGCATTGAAAATTTGAAATCGTTTGTCACATGTGGGAAGGACAACATGTACATCCTTATAAAACCATTTACCGAATTATCGGTTTAAATCCAATTTAAATCACACATTCTCCCGATCACAATTATCAAATCATTTGAGATTTGTGATCTCTTATAATTTAAATTGATTTTGAAAGCTTTTAAGGAGAATTGTGACTTGATTATGAAAGCGTTTTAAGCGATAAGGATCGGATTTAAGACTTTAAACTCCATTGATAAAACATGCATGTACATCTTTTGAAAACAATTTAATGCCAAATAACTTTTAATTTAATTGAAATCATTCTCCCCTCAATCAATGACATAGGTTGTTGATTGAGAGATAGAGATTGACAAATAAGTCCGATGATTATCAAAAATAGAGACCGAGTTATTTTTCAAAGCGATTAGTTTCGGCGGATAAATGTTTATAGAATCGAGCATGGAATTTGAAAACATGGTAAAGCATGGCTCGTTCTTTCTTTGAAAAGCGGTTCTTGCACAAATGACAATAAACCATTGTTTCTCTTTCTCCCAAAATATTTTTGATTTTTTTTTTTTTTTATTTTTTTTAAAATTGAACAACATCTAAAGTCCCGTGTCATTCTTTGAATGACACAAACCGTAGATATTATCGAACCGAGAAAAACAAGACAAATTGACAATATTTTTTGAAGATTTTTGAATTTTTGATTTTATGGATTTTGAAAGTTTTATAATTTTCTATTTGATTTTTGAGAGTTTTATAATTTTGTATTTTGTTTTTCGAATAAATATTTACAAGAGATAGATGAAGATAGACCTTTACTCCTCGTCTTCCTCTGAAGGCGTTTGAGTGTTACGGTTGAAGGCTTTTCAAGCCAAGGCGTGGAAGAATAAACTCAAAACGTTCTCTTGGAAGAGCTTTGGTGAAGATGTCGCTAGCGATATTCGAGACCTCGCAAAATAGGTTCCACCACACCTTTTTCCACTTGTTCCACGATGAAATGATGTCGAATGTCGATATGCTTTGCTCTTGAGTGTTGAACATTGTTGCATGAGAGAGCAATAGCACTTTTATTATCTGTCTGAGAGGATTTTGTTGAATTCAAAGCCATAGTCGGATAATTGAGATCTCATCCATAAGATTTGAGCACAACAAGATGACATGGCTATGTATTCACCTCTGTAGGAAATAGAAATACTCATTTGCTTCTTTGAAGACCAGCTCACGAGCTTATCACCCAAAAAGCGAGCACCTCGGATATACTTGACGAGTATCTTGACACCTGCATGATCGGCATCTGCATAGGTTTGTTGGTGACATGCTGGTGTCCTTCGAATCTTGTCACAATTCTCAAATTCGGTCATTTCTTAAATTATTTATATGCATCATATTAGCTCATTCATGGCATTTTATTTCATATTTTACGCGTAATTTTTATATTTAATAATCTTTATCGCGTGAGTTATTATTTTAAATATTTAATCCATTACTTTCAAAAATGATCCCGAGGTATTTTTAAACTTACATTTAGTTTATAAAAACTAAATTTTTAGTTTTACTAGTGTTTCAAATTTATTCGGTATATTAATCGTTAAAGTTTAATTATTACGATGTTTTCTTAAAAATTATACGATAATTATTTTAGCACCCAAATTTCACAAGGAATGTATTTTGACAATTTTTATTATTTCATTACATTCCATTTGACCTATTAAAACTTACTTGTACCAAAATTTCTATTTACCTTTACTTGTACATTTTCTACACAATTACTTACACTTTCTTACCAATTTATTCAAGTAAACATTTATATAACATTTTAGTAAAAAAAAAAAAAAAATTGGGAAACCAATCTCCCAAAATCCGGTCCATAAGGTTTGCATTTAATTAGTTGGTACAAAATTTGATAGTATAGATCTTTACTCAAAGATATTCAACACATATCATTCATTTCTATTATTTTCATCAAGTAGCAAAATCATATTTTCTCTCTTGTTTCTTCACTCCTACAACCGCCATCTAGAGGCTTTCCAAAGGATCACAAGATTTTATCAAGTTCAAGTGTATAATCAATCTAGTATATACTCTATATAAGGTTTTGAAATAAAACCAAGAGTATTTAGGCAAATCCTTGTTACCTACACCTCATCACTATCATTTGTAAGCATATTTCTTCCATTTTCAAGTTTCCTTATCATTTCATATTCATCTTTTCATTTTTGGAGCAAGTATGCATGTTATGTGATTTATACCATTTTATTTCATGATTTTAGAGTTATTATATACTTATGGTCATCCTATAAATATTCCCATGGTATTCTTTGGTCTTGATGGTGATTAGGAACCCATGACACCCTAAGAAGGTGTATGGTAGGATTAGATTAGCTTTGGAGTTGATTTGAAGGGATTAGAATAGGTTTTGTCCGAGAAAAACTACTTTCGATAACTATATTTATATGTTCTGTCCTTAATTCAATTTCTGGAAAACCTACTGTTGATGCGAAACTTTGGCCTTGATATTTAGAAAATATACTTTAAAAGCGAATCCGTGGCCTTTTGAGCGGATAAAAGCGGACTTATCTTGAAGCCGTGGTGAATTTTTAAAGTTTGACGACGAAATGTTTATTTTTCGAAAATTCAGCATGCAGTTTTACATTGTTTGGGTCAAAACGAGCCTTAAGCTTCACAAATTATTTCGACTTATCAAAAATATATTAGTTTACTTGATACGAAGCTAAGGACATATTATACGTGAAAAGCGGTTTAAAGCGACAAATATATGCGCGTTTTTATAAACTTGCCGTAACTATTATTTTCGATAAACTATATTATTTTTACGATACAAGTATTTTGGTAGTATAACGTCCATGTTTGCGGTTGTTTTTAACCATGATGTGAAACTTTTGGAACAAAATGTCTTCTAGTAAAATCAAGTTCACCGACCATATTTTTCAAAACAAAAAGCTGTTTGTCAAGCGGAGTTATGGTAAATTATTTACGGATGTTCAAACTTGGCGAAACTTATTTTACGCACACAGCTTAGCAAAATCACTATCTTTAGCCCTTAATATCTTTATGATCGAGACCTTTTGGACGAAAACTCCTGAACTGAAACTTCTAGATATCGATACAAACTTTCCAACACCGTCGAGTTCGTTCTCTAACGATCGTACACCATTTTACGACTAGTTTTCCAAAGCCATTTTGTTACTTTTATAAAATTTCCGGCGACCTTTGTTTTGCGACGAAAAGTGATAATTTCACCATAAATCATTATAAAACCATTGTAGGATGACATTTTGGCGTAAAACATGTAAAGTCATTTTGAAGGTCAAGGCGTCAAAAGAGTATTTTTCGACGACGAGTAATATTTTCAAAACCGTAAATGGTATAAATAACATATGGAATGCATGCATAACATTACATTGCAACTCATGACATATCATATCATTCGTAATAGGTCCCGCTAAAACATCACATTATTCTTGATTGTAACCACATTTGTCATCACATCTATTCACCAGTGAGTAATCACATCCCCTTTTACCGTTTTACTATATTTTGGGGTTGAATGCATGAACCATACTTGAATTAAATTGATCCTTAAAATTGTGAACTCTTTTGACTTGAATATTTGAACTCGAATTAATCCTTGAACTTAATTACGAAATTATGACTTATTTGAACTTATTGAACCGTGCGTGTTATGACCTTGTCCTAAAGTCTCCAATGTTGAACATCACTATAAAGTCTCCCATGTTCGAACATCACTATATAGACACCTTTGTTCGTAGTATATCTTTGGGAAGAGGCACCAGGTGTATCTTTGGGAAGAGGCACCCAGTGTATCTTTGGGAAGAGGCACCAAGAGGTCTTTGGGAAGGGCACCAGTATAACTTTGGGTAGTGGCACCCGACTTAATTTGGTTTCATCGGTAGCATTCTGAATTATTATATTCGTGGTACTATATTGGGAACTATTATGACCACTTACACTTGACTACTTGACGCTATATAATTTTTTGTGCAATGGGTTGTGTACACACGGGTTGCAAGTTTTGTATGGGCGAATTTGGGCGAGTGGATACACAATGCCTTTGCTTTGAGAACTATTTTTCGTTGACCGAAAGCTTTGTATATTTCTTACGAGTTTTCTTATTTCACTAAGCGTGTTTACTCACCAACTATTTTCATAGTTGACCCGTTTTCTCTCATGCATTTCGGTGATCGTTAGTAAGCTTTTCTATCAAGTCTTGCATAAAGTTTTCCTTTGGTCGCTACAAGTCGTATGTAATAAAACTCAATATTTTGGAATCTAAACTTTGTAATATATTTGCCGATGATGGCTAAACTAGTATTGTAATGGAGTATTATTTCTTTTTAATCTTAATGTTGGTATGTTCTATTATCTTGTGCTTATGTTCCTTCCGTTACACCTCGTGTTTCCCCTCCGTAGGTGTGACAGATTGGTATCGAGCCAAAGGTTATAGAGAATGCCGATTTTTCAAAAATAAAAATCACACTATAACCGGAATAAATTTTTTTTTGTATATTATTTTATTAAACATTGAACACCATTCGAGTCAACTAGTCCTATCGTTGCATCGTTACTCATAAATTATACATAGCACGATCAACTATGTCTAATTTATGAAGAACCATCAATGATAAGAAGGTAATTTTAAATCATGTTTGGTCGAGTCTTTTGAGTCGGTCACCGAAGTTGCATTGGTCGGGTGGGTATGCATAGCATGTTTTACGTTCACGTCTACATTACCGTACCTTGTTCATGTCTTCTCTTTTCCATCTTTCGACTTGTTAGACATAGCATGTCTCATTCTGTCATGTTTGATCACTATAACACATTACCACCGTTCGCACCTCATCCGACTTCGTTCGAATATCGTTTACTCAACCCGATGTTTTGGTCCTCTGTGGGATCATGGTCGCAAGAAACACGCTCGGGAGGTAACAACAACGGCAACCCAAACAACAATGACAATCCGGACAACAACGCTGCTGGAATAGCGGATCTACTCACTCAAATTATAACACATCTCGATGCTAGGCAGACCAACAACGGAGAAGGTTCTTGAAACGGTCAAGGATGCGACTACAAAACTTTCATGACATGTAAGCCAATGGAATTTCATGGTCTTGAGGGTGCCATTGAATTGCTAACTGGTTCGAGAATGTTGAGTCGAAGCTTAGTATCACGAAATGTCTTTGAAGGAAACAAGGTTGAGTTCTCTGTTGGGCTACTACTACGGTCGAGCATTGACTGGTGGAACAACCAACTACGGATCGGAGGAAGAGGGTGCGAATGCGTTATCTTGGGAAGCATTTGAAACTACTAACCGATGAGTCTGCGAGAAAAGATGAAGTCGTAAACCGGAAGAAGAATTTTGGAACCACTTGATGGTAGGAGTAGAGATCGACAAGTACACAATCCGGTTCCACGAGTTAACTAGGATGGTTCCTCATGGTTTCCACCGTGAAAAGTTGATTGACCGATATATATGGGGATTGATACGAGAAATTAGGAGGGATGTCACTGTCGAAACCAACCACTCGCAGTCACGTGAGTATGGCGTATCGCTTGACAAATGATGTGATCAGTGCGGAGAACTAACAAAAGCAAGCGACAATGGACGAAAGCGACGGGAGGATCACCGGAAGCCGAGACCGTAATCGGCAAAACAAGAGGCGTGAATAACTCGTAACTATGGGCGATCACCGGGAGCGCAAAGGATATGCAGTCCACATCCTTTGTGTACTCGATGTAATTATCATCACTCGGGAGGCTGCGAAGGTGCGACAAATGTGGTTAGGCGGCCACTTCGCTCGAAATTGCTCAAGCAGGCGGGAATCAAGGACGAGAAAGCATGTTACAGTGTGGAAGTCTAGATCACCTTCGCAATACTGTCCAAAGTGAAAGAACTCCCAATCAAGGAGGAAATCGTCAAACTGGCGTTGGCAATAGAGGCCCACAAGATCGAACATTGAAATTCCTCCCGCGTGGTCGAGCATTCTATCTGGGTACCGAGGAAGCCCATAGCGCTTAACGGGTACATTCTTTCGAACAACTACCTTATTTACATGCGACATGATTTTGAGTACATAACTTCCTTCAATCTTTACACGTTCACGACATTGATTAATTTGAGACCTATTGATATCGACCTTAGTTGTTATATATTTTGTTGATTGGATTTGATTGTGTAAGCAAATCGAATATCGGCGAATCTTTCAAAAGACTTCATTCAAGGATGTGGCATCCTACCTTTCTAACAACTTGTTTCTAGCTTGATCTAGTGACGGTTCTTGTTTGATGAGTTGCGAAAATCAAGCTAAGAGACAAGTTTACTCAAGTCGGTTTAGTTTAATCTCATGACGGTTCTTGTTTGATGAGTTGTGAGATTAAATTAGAATCGACTACCTAAAGGTCTTTTGAGAGCTCGTTCGATATTGGATAAGTTTACCCTATCAAATCGATCACGAACACGTACTTAGTTATATGGGGAACACGTAAGCATGGGCATTGATATGATTATTTAGGCTGCTCGATACGAGCATGAACTTTAGAACTCTTGTCGAGGTTCGGACCATAGTATCGTTAATCGAATCACGGGGCGTGATTCGGCGACATGGGAAGAATGTCACAATTCTCAAATTCGGTCATTTCTTAAATTATTTATATGCATCATATTAGCTCATTCATGGCATTTTATTTCATATTTTACGCGTAATTTTTATATTTAATAATCTTTATCGCGTGAGTTATTATTTTAAATATTTAATCCATTACTTTCAAAAATGATCCCGAGGTATTTTTAAACTTACATTTAGTTTATAAAAACTAAATTTTTAGTTTTACTAGTGTTTCAAATTTATTCGGTATATTAATCGTTAAAGTTTAATTATTACGATGTTTTCTTAAAAATTATACGATAATTATTTTAGCACCCAAATTTCACAAGGAATGTATTTTGACAATTTTATTATTTCATTACATTCTATTTTGACCTATTAAAACTTACTTGTACCAAAATTTCTATTTACCTTTACTTGTACATTTTCTACACAATTACTTACACTTTCTTACCAATTTATTCAAGTAAACATTTATATAACATTTTAGTAAAAAAAAAAAAAATTGGAAACCAATCTCCTAAAATCCGGTCCATAAGGTTTGCATTTAATTAGTTGGTACAAAATTTGATAGTATAGATCTTTACTCAAAGATATTCAACACATATCATTCATTTCTATTATTTTCATCAAGTAGCAAAAATCATATTTTCTCTCTTGTTTCTTCACTCCTACAACCGGCCATCTAGAGGCTTTCCAAAGGATCACAAGATTTTTATCAAGTTCAAGTGTATAATCAATCTAGTATATACTCTATATAAGGTTTTGAAATAAAAACCAAGAGTATTTAGGCAAATCCTTGTTACCTACACCTCATCACTATCATTTGTAAGCATATTTCTTCCATTTTCAAGTTTCCTTATCATTTCATATTCATCTTTTCATTTTTGGAGCAAGTATGCATGTTATGTGATTTATACCATTTTATTTCATGATTTTAGAGTTATTATATACTTATGGTCATCCTATAAATATTCCCATGGTATTCTTTGGTCTTGATGGTGATTAGGAACCCATGACACCCTAAGAAGGTGTATGGTAGGATTAGATTAGCTTTGGAGTTGATTTGAAGGGATTAGAATAGGTTTTGTCCGAGAAAAACTACTTTCGATAACTATATTTATATGTTCTGTCCTTAATTCGAATTTCTGGAAAAACCTACTATTGGTACGAAACTTTGGCCTTGATATTTAGAAAATATACTTTAAAACGAATCCGTGGCCTTTTGAACGGATAAAAACGGACTTATAACGAAGCCGTGGTGAATTTTTAAAGTTTGACGACGAAATGTTTATTTTTCGAAAATTCAGCATGCAGTTTTACATTGTTTGGGTCAAAAGCAGGCCTTAAGCTTCACAAATTATTTCGACTTATCAAAATATATTAGTTTACTTGATCTGAAGCTAAGGACATATTATACGTGAAAACGGTTTAAAGCGACAAATATATGCGTTTTTATAAACTTGCCGTAACTATTATTTTACGAAAAACTATATTATTTTTACGATACAAGTATTTTGGTAGTCATAACGTCCATGTTTGCGGTTGTTTTTAACCATGATGTGAAACTTTTGGAACAAAATGTCTTCTAGTAAAATCAAGTTCACCGACCATATTTTTCAAAACAAAAAGGCTGTTTGTCAAGCGGAGTTATGGTAAATTATTTACGGATGTTCAAACTTGGCGAAACTTATTTTACGCACGATTAGCAAAATCACTATCTTTAGCCCTTAATATCTCTATGATCGAGACCTTTTGGACGAAAACTCTGAACTGAAACTTCTAGATATCGATACAAACTTTCCAACACCGTCGAGTTCGTTCTCTAACGATCGACGTACACCATTCGACTAGTTTTCCAAAGCCATTTTGTTACTTTTATAAAATTTCCGACGACCTTTGTTTTGCGACGAAAAGTGATAATTTCACCATAAATCATTATAAAACCATTGTAGGATGACATTTTGACGTAAAAACATGTAAAGTCATTTTGAAGGTCAAGGCGTCAAAAGAGTATTTTTCGACGACGAGTAATATTTTCAAAACCCGTAAATGGTATAAATAACATATGGAATGCATGCATAACATTACATTGCAACTCATGACATATCATATCATTCGTAATAGGTCCGGCTAAAACATCACATTATTCTTGATTGTAACCACATTTGTCATCACATCTATTCACCAAGTGAGTAATCACATCCCTTTTACCGTTTTACTATATTTTGGGGTGAATGCATGAACCATACTTGAATTAAATTGATCCTTAAAATTGTGAACTCTTTTGACTTGAATATTTGAACTCGAATTAATCCTTGAACTTAATTACGAAATTATGACTTATTTGAACTTATTGAACCGTCGTGTTATGACCTTGTCCTAAAGTCTCCAATGTTGAGCATCACTATAAAGTCTCCCATGTTCGGAGCATCACTATATAGACACCTTTGTTCGTAGTATATCTTTGGGAAGAGGCACCGGTGTATCTTTGGGAAGAGGCACCAGTGTATCTTTGGGAAGAGGCACCATGAGGTCTTTGGGAAGAGGCACCCAAGTATAACTTTGGGTAGTGGCACCCGACTTAATTTGGTTTCATCGGTAGCATTCACGAATTATTATATTCGTGGTACTATATTGGGAACTATTATGACCACTTACACTTGACTACTTGACGCTATAATTTTTTGTGCAATGGGTTGTGTACACACAGGGTTGCAAGTTTTGTATGGGCGGAATTTGGGCCGAGTGGATACACAATGCCTTTGCTTTGAGAACTATTTTCGTTGACCGAAAGCTTTGTATATTTCTTACGAGTTTTCTTATTTCACTAAGCGTGTTTACTCACCAACTATTTTCATAGTTGACCCGTTTTCTCTCATGCATTTCGGTGATCGTTAGTAAGCTTTTCTATCAAGTCTTGCATAAAGAAGTTTTCCTTTGGTCGCTACAAGTCGTATGTAATAAAACTCAATATTTTGGAATCTAAACTTTGTAATATATTTGCCGATGATGGCTAAACTAGTATTGTAATGGAGTATTATTTCTTTTTAATCTTAATGTTGGTATGTTCTATTATCTTGTGCTTATGTTCCTCCGTTACACCTCGTGTTTCCGCCTCCGGCGGTGTGACAGTACCAAAGACCCATATTGATGGTTCTTTGGAGATACCGAAGACCCGTTTAATCGCTTCAAGGTGCTTTTTAGTAGGCTTAGCACGGTATCTAGCACACATGCAAACAACGAACAAGATGTACGGTCTACTAGGCGTAAGGTACATCGGGATCCAATCATACTACGATATTTTGTTTGGTCAATCATGATCCACGAGTGGTCCTCATCTAGTTTGGTTCGATCAATCATGGGAGTGTCAGCGGGGTCACTGAATCAAATCCAAATTTCTTTAAGATCTCGGTTGCATATTTAGATTGATTTATGAAAATGCCTCGGGACTTTCGAAATTTGTAATCCCAAGAAAATGACATTTGTCCCATCATTGACATTTGAAATTTTGAACTCATTTCATTTGAAAATGATCACATTCCATTAGGTCGGTCGAGGCAAAATAATATCATCAACATAAATTTGAACATGAATTCAATGTTTGCTGACTTCACGGTGAACAATGTTGGATCAACTGCTCCTTTACTAAATCCGGTAGATAGAAGAAACTTTGATAGCGTATCATACCATGCCCTTGGAGCTTGCTTTAAACCGTAAAGAGCCTTCTTCAAGCGATAAGCGTGAGTAGGATGCTCTTGATTCACAAATCCTACGGTTGGTGGCCATGCAGACGACTTCTTTAAGATCTCCGTTCGAAATGCCGTCTTTACATCCATCGATAGACTACCATGTTCTTACTAGCAGATTAGCCAAAAGATTATGATTGCTTGATTCGAGCAACAGAGCAAAAGATTCTTCAAAGTCAATACCCTCCTCTTGACGGTATCCTTTAGCAACTAATCGAGCCTTGTTCTTCAACACATCACCATGCTCATCAAGTTTCACTTTGAAGATCCATTTTAGAGCAATAATCATAGCACAATCTGGGCGGTACTAACTCCCATACATCAAGTCGATCAAACTCATGAATTTATTCTTGCATGGCATTGAACCGACTATCTTCATTCATGGCGGTTTTGACATCTTTTGGTTCGATCTTAGAGTACGGAGTTGAAGAAGCACCATAAGGCATCGGTTGCAAGTTGTTTCCGTGTGGATCTTGGACGAGAGGATTTCAATGATGTTGTCTAATGGATGATCGTGAGTCCATTTTTGAGGTGTTCATGTGGTAGTTGTTGAGGGACCAAGTAGCAGTCGATGTCTCTGAAGAAGATGGTTCGATGAAGATTCGAGGAGCAAATATGTTTTCAAATGGAGCATCTTCGAGGAGTAGCAAAGGGATTAACTTCATCATTGATGCGAAAGCAGTTCCATGATGTACAATCGAAGATTGATGATTTGTTGATGAGGCTGATCGATCAGCGCTTCTTGACTTAATGAGATTGAGGCCGAAGGTTGACATCATTCATGTGGATAGGAGCACCCTCTTGATGGATTGACATTTCATCGACATTTGTTTCATAGTATTCATCAAACATTGGATCGAACAATTTCCTTAAATCATCTTGATGGAGGTACATATGGAGTGTTGGAGAGGATTTGGTATAAGGGATGAACCAATGGACTGTTTTGAAGAGGGTCCAGGCTGGATTGTCCGGAGCCATAGGACCACTGCGATAGAAACTCTCTCGACTATCTTTATCAACCCATATGTAGACAATTGGAAGTGACCACCGATGAAGAAAACCTGATATACCAAACTTGAAACTGAAGAAGAATTCCCTTCACATGTATCTCAAGCTTGCACTTAATGATGGAAGAACGGTGTTGAGAATTTATGCACCAAGCAAATCTCTAAGTGCTCGATACTCAACCAAAGTATGAGACATTAACACCTCTTGCGATTATCCACAACGACATCTGCGTGTGACATCGAGTAAAACAACGTAACTCCTTAAAGTGATAGTTAACCGTGTCTTCAATACATCCCGATCGCCGGTAACTAGATAAACCAAGTCTTCAACTCAAATTCTTAAGCCCGAGCAAGTTTATCAAATAAGAACACGCCTTAGAAATTCAACTTCAATCTCAAATAATTGATAGATGATTAAATCGAAGTAATCAACTTGTGTCAGATGCCCAACATGTGAATAAACATACAACCGGATGTACATTGACCCACTGAATGAACCAAAGCAAATGATTCCTCAATCATCAATGCATTCGAGCGGATGAGGTGGTCAATTTCCTTAATGTTCATGTGGTTGATTTATAGCGTGCACAATGAGAGGAATAATAATCCGTGAAGATTTGGCAAAGGAATACCAAAGAGCGGATCATTATTCATGAACAATAATCCGTGAAGATTTGGTAAAGGAATACCAAAGAGTGGATCATTATTCAATAGTGCAACTTACAATATCATGATAGTCATTATAAACGCCTTGTGAAATAACTGGAGATAAGGTTTCTTGAGAATTCCAAGAAGTACTTCTTAGATGGTGAACCAGTTGAGTCAATAGAAACCGGAGCATGAGCTTCAGAAGCTGGATGATCAATATTCGTTGGAGGTTGAAAGTACTCATCAAACATATCTTTGAAAAATAATGAATCCCAAACATTGATTCCCATTTATCCTTAGTAAGTGAAGCATTAGGCGTTGGAGGAGAGTCATCAAAATTCAAAACAATGAATCCCAGTTATCCTTAGTATATTCACTCTTCATCAAAAAGAATATACACTCATCATCATCAAAAATTAAGTCGTATAACCATTATTCATACATCCATCATCATGTAGTATATTCACTCTTCTCCCCCTCAAAAATTGCATCCGAAGTTGCCATTTTTGATTTAACAAGAGAATAAGAGTATACACCAATGAACGTAGATCCACTTGATGACTGAATGAGCATGGAAAAACATGAAGCTTGTTGATGAAGAATGTAGATGAGTATGGCCATTCATGAGAGAATTTCTCTTTAGCTAAAGATAAAGCGCACAGAAGAGCGTACACTTTTCTTTTCTATGAGGAACGGGGCCTGAAGTGTTATCTGCAGACGCCATAATGATGAAGTACGAGGCTGAATCGATTGAGCAGGGCGTCATTGTTAAGAGCCCATCATATGTTTAGAGCCGCCGAATCCAAATACCAGGGACGATTTATACGACTGCTTTGGACAATGACGAAGACAGAGAATTGGAAACATTGGATCCCCACGTCTTGATGGGTTCCTTTTGGTTAGCACAAGCAGGTCTTTGAATCGCCAGAAACCCTAGATGCAATGGCATTATCCCTAGGAGCCGAACTAGTAGAGGCATCGACTTAGTCAAATGACATTTTGTGCTTAATGGGATTATTCTACCAGTTGGTCGCCAAACCTTAACAGCACTATTCTCGCATAGTGGATCTAGTTAAAGAGTAAGGTTTGCCATTCGTGAACATTCGACTGTTGGCTTCCACCGAAATCCTACATTGGTAAAACCTTCCTGTAGGTTTCGGGATTGCTTAACTGTTTGCTTTCCAAACTTTCTTAATCGGGTTATGATTCTTAGATCTCGAAATAACACATCACATTTATCATGATTACCGGAAAATAAATATTTTTTACATGTTTTGCGACAACATAAGGCCTCGAATTAATTTCGATAAGCTTAGAGCTAATACTAGAACTAACACGATTCTTTTTGTTCAAATCAAACTTCTTGTCCCTATGGTGTTCTTTTACTTCCTTATCATGATCACTTTTAGTTTGCGTAATCCTATCCTTCTTTGCATTGCTTCTAGGTTTTGACCGCTAACTTTAGTGTCAATCTTAACATCTGTAGAAAGTAACGATGGGAACATTACATGGCTTCACTACTTTCGCATTCCCGGTCTAGAAGTCTTGGATATGAAATTCTAGGAGGCACATCAAAGGTTGCTTGCTTGAATTTCGACATGGAACAAGGCATATCAAGGGTCACATGCTTGGCTTTAGGCATAGAACAAGGCACAACTATTCTATCTCGCCTATTGTTAGATTTCGGACTTGTGAAATTTACATACTCTAAGAGTTCACGAGATCGTTTGGCATCCATGCGGGGCATAGGCTATAGTACTATCAAAAGGTTTTTCTAATCTTTCATCTTCAACAATCTCACGAGACCCTTCAAACTTTCCTTAAGGTATGAGAGATATGCTTTATGTGCAAGTTCATTATTCCTAATGGGCGAGGAATATATAACATATCGATAGCATATTTATCACAATCGAAACCTTAGGAACAGTATTTGCAATTGGGGATTGGCAACTTTCCTTTCACCTCACGCTTGATTCTCAATATCGTTAAGTAAAGAAGTTATCTTTTCAATTTGTTTATCATGATTAACTTTAAATGAATCACATAACTCTTTGTTTTGATCATTAACCTTTGAAATTTCGACTTTAAAACAGTCATTTTCCTTTGCAAGTTATCAATTATGTTTGAAGTTGGAAATTCGAGAATCTAAAGGTGGAGGCATATGGAACCATCACATCCTTCTTTTCACCTTTCGGTTGTGAAATTTAAGCTTTCAATCTTTTGATCGTGTGGCAATGAGCTCGAATTGTTCATCACGTTTGCTAATTTCAAAAGCGCATCAAACTCGGGAGCATCGAGAGGATGTCTTGATATTTGAGGTTTTAACATTTTCTTTGAGATGTTGATGTTTTAATTGCAAAGCAAGATGTTCAACTTCTAATTTAGAATAATGTTTGACCAAGTTATCATGATCATCCTGTTCTATTTTCTCATGCAATTTTGAATTTGTTGTTTCAAGCTCAATGACACGATCATGGGAGACTTTCGAACAATGAGATAATTCTTGAAATTGAGAAGCATTAATGGAACAATTTGTAGCGATGAAAAACACATCTTGAGCAATACATTCGAAATCGATTCTCATTCGGTGTATGCAAGTTCTTCCTCTCAATCTCATTATATTTTAATTCTCTCTCATAATCACTAACCTCAACAATCATTGCATCAAATTCCTTTTCCATTTCTTTAATGTCCGAATTCATTCCTTTTAAGACTCTCAAAATGATCTTTTAGTTGTTTAAAGAAAGGCATGACTTGATTAAATAACATTCTTTAGTTTGCTCAAACCCCTTTCTCCTTGAAGAATACCGATGGTGTGATCCTTTTCTTGCAAGTTTTCTCAAAATCAACAAATAGTTGAAAGATAACATATTGACTAATTAAGGTCTTGCTTTTAGTGGCAATTGTTCTATGAACAAGATGCATTGGTGTATTCAGAGGATACACGATCGCTCTAGGCATTTTCCTAAGGGAGGTTCGTTACAACAAGATTCTACGCTTTTGCTTATCTAAATCCTTTTTCCGAACACTTGTTCGTGGGGTTAATAAGTCTCGAGGCTTAAACTTGTTCAAGGAGATCCAATTTTCTTTAGTGTAATTATGGGGTTTAATCGTTATGTTATTCTTTTACACTCGTGATCTTCTAACTTCTTATTCATTTTCTCCTAGTGACTTCATCGATTTCTTATCTTCCTCGGTGCACTCAACGCAACTAGGTTTCGCCTAGGCTTAAGGATTTCATTACCATCATAAAGCACCTTATGAGCATTTCTAGCCTTTTTAATTACCTCTGGATTTGGTTCCTCAACAAGGGAATGCTATGCTTATCGCTTAAGACTCGATGCTTAGTGATCATGTGAGCGCTTTGAATGGTATTCCTTGTACGTACAACTTATTTTCAAGCATGTTTTCAAAGTTTTTAGATTGGAAAAATCATTCAAAAGTTTTGATTCCTTAGCCTTGAATTCTTGCATAAGCATTTTAACATTTTCTTGAAGTTCGTGTTTTGCTTAGCGTTTTGGAAAGCTTTTCTTGTAAGGAGTTTAACTCTTGTTTTAATACTTCTTCTAAAATTACTTTTCTAATAATTATGCGCATTTGGATATCCATCTCCGCTCACGAGTGGTAAGTTCAAACTTAGCACTGCTGTTAGATATGGCAACTTGATCCTTATAGGTATTGAGTTCATGGTCAAGGAATCATCGAGCACAAATGCAAAGTGTACTCATGCAATTCATAATCATCATTTTGAGAAGAAGATGCATACCTAGGTACTGCAAACTTTCATGCAACTTTCCTCTGCATTAACGTGCAGTTGTGCCGGTGCATCTCTATCTTGGGTACATCCGAAGCTTCCATGGGCGTTCCTTTGCATTAGCTTGCATGGGTTGTGATGGTGCACCTCTCTCTCTTGTGAACATGAGCATGAAGATTCTATTTTAGCATTGTCCGACTCATCATTATTTGTTTTCTAACATTACGCATTCAAGAACACCCGATTCTTCCACATATACATTACCCAACTTATCACAACAATCTCTCAACCGCACGACACTCATTCACTTTTTCATCCTTTTGTGCGGTTTCCTCAATGTACTTTTCACATTATCCATGAGTTGGATAAATGTCTCAATGAATTCTCAATTTCCATTCCAAGATGTTTTTGAAGGAAATTCGGTCAAGTGTTGATCGTGTCTGTTTGAATATTCCCTACCGATGAATGGTCAAATTGTTTGTAGATTACTTGAAGAGTCTGACCGAACCATCTTTTGAACTTCTTCATTGGTAAGTTGCGACTTTAAATGCTCTAAGTTCAACAACAAGCTTCTTGTCAATGTAGGTAAGTCCCAGCGAAAAGAGCACTACATGTTCGATCCCGACTATGGATAACAACCGTATGAGGTGCGGATGAAGTAGTTGATAGGGCTCAATCTCGCATTCCATTTGCATGGCAATCAGTGGTGTGCAATTCATTCTCATTGTACTCGAACATGAAGATCTCACATCCTCGTTGTTTAATTCAAACATCTTTAATTGTTCGATGTAGCATCCATTATCATTATTATCCACAAGATCATACAATTTAAGCACTTCGAAATCACCGGTCGAAGAGAGTAAGACATGATGTGGTAGAATGCACGGATTTTACAAGTCTATGATTTAAACCGAGAAATAGAATCTTTCGCGGATTTTACTAAAATCAAGACTAAACCGTTAAGCAATGACCAATGGAATGTGTTAAGGCGTCGATGGATCGACACAATGATAGACAATTGTGTGTTAGGTCTTATGATTGTTTGTGGGATAAGCAGAGATGTTGTTTGGTTGTGATTTGGGTTGGTTGTTGCGATTTTATGGAGAAATTTAGGTCTAAAAACTTAAAAGCTCAATAACTTCCTTTCGGAGAGGATTTGGGCCTCGAAAATTTGTTTCACGACACCTTCGTGAAACCTCACAATATTCGAGTTGTTCGGTCGTTTTGACGGTATTTCACGAAAACGCAGATTCTGGATCAAAAGTTATGGCCGTTTGAAGTTTTGACGTAAAAAGTCAACTTTGGTCAAACCTCTTCTTCGTAAAAATCAACCAAGTCGCTAAACCCCTTGAACCAAGTCGCTAAACCCCTTGAACCAAGTCGCTAAGTACCAAGTCGCTAAGTACTAATTCGCTAAAGCTCCAAGTCGCTATCTAACAACTCGCTACAATCCAAGTCGCTAACAAAATTTTGGCAGCAATTCGCTAAATAGCAACTCGCTACTCACCAAGTCGCTAGCACCAAGTCGCTACCCATAGTGGAGAATCCACTACTTGTACTGTAAGTCGCTAGGCCCAAGTCGCTAGCTCCAAAAACTGCAACTCGCTACAAAATTGTAAAGCAAGTCGCTACTAAGAAACAAGTCCGTAAGTCAAGTCGCCAAAGAAGAAAAACAACATAAACATCACTTTTCAATCCAAAACAACCCAACCAAGGTGATTCAAGCTACCAAATGAAAACCTAAACACTTGTGATGATTCTAAACATAAAAGTACTAACAAAATCCAAGCTTTAACACAAGAAATCAACCAAATGATGCACAAACCACTAAACTTTTCAAACTCAAAACCACCTAAAACCACTAGAAATCCAAAGATGTGCAAGATATGATCTAACCATGGCTCTTGATACCAATTGTAGGAAATTGGATTTCACATACACATCAAACCATTAACACAAGTAGGCGTACAAGAGTGTTTTAGAGATAAAGTTAGAGGTTTAGGGAACTTAGTGAGAGAAAGTGAAAGATATTATTATGAGCTCCAACTCCCTACCTTGGGAGGTAGAGAGTATTTATAGTCTTACATAAAACGCCACACAACGGGCTGTGGATCAGGCATACAGTGGGTAAAGCCCGTCCGTCCTCCACGGTGTTACTTAACTAAATACTACTTAACTTAAAAGAACTACGACTACGAGCTTTCTAACGATTACATATACTTGAGGTGACCGACTCTTTAATACATGGAATTTCTAATTCCTAACAAAGTTTTAATATAATCGTTGAAGTTTAAAGTTATTCTTCTTAGCTTTATTGAAGTAGTTTCTGCATACTTAATAGAGTAATATCAGTGTTTCATTGTTAGTAATTTAGGATTTATCCAAGGTTGCTAAACCCTTACAAGCTACATAGTTAGTTTGGTCAGAGTATATCGATCCAACAGTAAGTCGAGATCGTCCCAAGAGATTTTCTTTTTAATTTGTTTTAAAAGATTGGTAACAAGAAAGCTTGTCAAGGCTCTCTAAAAAATTATGGTTTAGTGAAAATCAATATTAAGAAAAATATACTTGTGTGTAGTCTATAGGCAATCATAGAAAGTGTTCATGAAGGCTTGGTGTAAACTCTTGATGTGATGCACAAATCATATGCAAATGATTTCCAACCCATGGTATATGTTTTGTAAAATCATTTTAAGAACAATAACATGTAGGTAATCCTTTCGGTCTTTATCCTAATGATTATCCTTTAGAAAATCCATTTGTTTGTAAAATGTTCTCATTAAACTTGTTCCTACGAATCTTTCGACCTTTCGTGATGAAAATATTTCTAGTCTTGTTTCAATAAGTAAAAATGGTGGGTGTCAATCACCATATCACCATACTAGTTTGTCACTTAACTTTTTGGAATAAAACACAAGAGAAATCCTTTCGGTCCTTTTTCTTAAAACATGTTTTACCGACAAATCAAACAAGACAAGTAGTTTTCCAACAAACTCATTTAAACAAGATCATATACATGCATCACATATAAGAACACTAGTATGATTTCCTACATCCTTACACACAAGTATATTCAAGTATTACTCCATGACAATCATAACAAAACACAAGTAGTAACAAGGTAATTCAAATAATTCAATAGATTAGAAATTCATAGCAAGTTCCATATAATACATAAGCTTTTGGATTACAAGAATTAGAAATTGTGGAATATAGCAACCACACGCCTCCAATCGTCTAGCTTAACCGTACAACTCCGAATGATCAAACAATGAATGAGAATTCGTCTCTCCAACCTCCTGGACGTTTTACAGCAGTAACAAGACTTTTGGGATGAATAATAAGGTTTGGTAATAGCTTTGGTGTAAACTATTACACTTTTGGTTGTGTCACACCTAGACTACTAAGTCTATGTTCATTTTATAGCTAAAGAACCTTAACTAACTGGCTAAAAACGTCCCATACAAGTTAGAACAGGAAATGATCGGCCTTCAATGATTATGGGGAGTTAAGGCAACATTAAATAAGAAAAGATGTAACTCCAGGGTAGGCAACCGGATCGGTTGCGTGTTGACCACTAGCCCAACCGAATCGGTTGCGGGCTCCAACCGATCGGTTGGGCGCCTCTCATACTCCCAATTTTGACTTTTGTTGACTTTTCTTGATTCACGCCTTTTTCTTTGTTTTCGCTGCTGGTTTCCAAGACGAAACTTGATCTTTACTTGTTGTAGATACTTAGAAATCATTGTGCTTCCTAATCATTGAGTTCAAGAGCTTCCTTACTTGACTTCCTTCCTCGGGAATTCTCCAAATGTGCATGAAATCTTCATTATTTCATCTTTTGCGGTACCTGGCTACATTCACATACAACACGCATCTTTGCGCTTTTGCAATGATTATGAGTAAATATAGCCGATTATCATACACAAAACCAACAATAACGCTACTAAAAACATGTTCCTTTTGAGCGTTATCACGAACCGTAACCGAAAACAAACCGAAAAACCAATCCGGTCAAAACCGGTTTTGATCATAACCGGTCCGGTTTTTATCCAAACCGCCGGTTTGGAACCGGTTTCTCATTTTGAAAAAACCACCGGTTTGGAGACCAGCTTTTATTAACCGGTTATACGAACCGGTTCGGTTAACCGGTTCCAAACAGGTTTGAGCGGGATTTTCAATTTTTTTTGAATTTCAAAATTTTGAATTTGAAAAATTTGAATGTGGAGCGGGAAGGGGGGGCGGATATTATTAAATAATGTTCAAAAATTATCATTTTACCATAGAAAGGTTAGTATAAATAGAAGTGTTGTGTATTTGGTTAATGACAACTTTCAAACATTCAAAAAACACTCAAAAAAATCAAAACCGAAAGTATTTCACTAATGGCAAGTTCAAACACCACCAACACCAAAAACACCACCAACACCGAAGTTGGTTCAACAAGTGTTGCGACGATTGTCCGAACTTTACCATGTGAACGTGTAAAAGATCCATGGGAAAACTTCAACCTCGTCCTAATGTCGGATGGTAAGAAAAAGGCTCAATGTAAACTTTGCTTGAGTATAATGTCTGCCGGTTCCAACTCGATGTTGAGGGCTCATATCAAACAAAAGTATTGCAAGGCACTCAAATCGGTTCCGGAAGCCGGTCAATCGTCCATGGGTCGAGACGGGACTATTTTTGCATACGATCATGATTTACTCCGTCAACAATTTGCCGGTTTGATGATTCAACGTGGTTTGTCGTTCAACCACTTTGACGACCCTTTGACGACGACGGTGTTCCAGAATTATATGCAACCACAGTATAATCGTGTAAGTCGTATGACTCTAAAATGCGATGCTACGAAAATGTGGAAAACGGCTAAACAAGATTTAAAAAATGTTTTTTTAAATTTAGATGCTTCTGTTAATTTAACAACCGATGTTTGGTCCGCTCCTCATAATTTGCCATTTTCGTACCTTTGTGTTACCGCACATTGGGTTGATCCCGAAAGTTGGCAAATGATGAAGCGAGTCATAGAATTTGAAGACTTGCCGGTTCCTCACTCCGGAGATGCTTTATACCAATTGTTGAGAAAAGTGTTTCATAAATTTCACTTGACAGGAAAAAAAAATTCAATAACGTTGGATAATGCTAGTAACAACACAAATGCAATGCCTAGACTAAAAATGGAATACGAGCCACCTTGTAATGGCGATTTTTTTCATAGTCGATGTGTTGCACACATCATTAACTTGGTCGTGCAAGCGAGATTAAAAGATGAGAATTTGAGTCAAATGAAAGAAAGTTTTAAAATAATGTTTCATGATGTTTTTAAAAAGGTAATAAAAGATATAATGCATACATTCGGTTGTGTGAAAATGCGGGGAAACCTTGGTTACAACCTAATTGGGATATTGAAACAAGATAGAACTCCACGTATCTTATGCTCATAAGTGGTTTAAAACAAAAGGTGACTTTGCAATATTCCATGACAAATTGTCGAAAAAGGGTAAGTGTGCTCCATTTAATGCCGATCATTGGGATACTATTGAAAAACTAACCTGATTACTTGAAGTTTTTACAACGCAACAAAAAAATTGTCGGGAGTTTATTATCCAACGGCTCATTTGGTACTCGAGCAACTATACTTGATGTCTTCACATATTTCCGCATTTGAACTTAATGGTGGTGTTTATACCAGCATGGTTTTCGGCATGAAAGATAAGCTTTTGAAATATTTTGAAACTTTGCCACCGTTAATTACTTGTGCGGCCGCATTAAATCCATGTTATAATTTAAGCGGGTTAGAGTTGCTTATTGACTCGATTGTGACTGATTTGGGTTGTTTCGCGTCAAACCCGAACTTTGTTGACGATGCAAAAGAGTCCTTTGGCCATTTTTTAAAGGTTTGTGGGAATATTATTTTGAAAAATACGGTAACCCACTTCCTACTACGACTGAGTCTTCTTCATCATCATCAAGGGGTTTTAGAGGGAATCCGATACTTGCTTTGCATAAAAAGATAAGAGAGAATCCAAAAACGGTCAAAAAGTGATCGTTTCGTGAACAATGAATATGAAAGATATACCACAACCGATTTTATCTCACATATTCCGCCCGGACAAGTTGAAAACTTTGATGTGTTGGCGTTTTGGAAAGCAAAGGAAACAATGTTTCCCGTTCTATCCCGAATGGCTCGTGATGTACTAAGTGTACAAGCTACTTCGGTAGCTTCTGAATCCGCTTTTTCAACAAGTGGAAGGGTTTTATCAAATCTTAGAACAAGACTCACACCGGCTTCTTTGGAGATGTGTATGGGTTTGAAAGATCACTTGGACGAAATGAAGCGAGTGCAAGATAAAGCTAATCTTGAAAATGCAGTAGACTTCGAAGAGGAGATCTACGAGGAAGAGGCGCAAGCGGGTGAAGTCGAGTTACTTTCCGATGAAGAAATAAGACAAGATGCAGCTGCTCAAGAAGCTAGGGGATCCGATGAAGACTATTAGGACTTTTATATTTACGTATTATGTTTTAAGTTTATGTATTTTCTTTTAAGTTTATGTATTTCCTTTTAGTTTATGTATTTCCGACGTAATAAATAAAAGTTGAAGTTTATCAGTGTAAGTTTGTATAAACTACGGAAAAAAAATCGGTTTCATACCGGTTGACCGGTTAAAAACCGGTCCCAAACCGGTTTACTTTTTATAAAATTTCAAAATTTGTCTTGGCGGCAAGTTTTTTTTCAAATTTTAAACCGGTTAACCGGGTTCCAAACCGGTTATATATTTTAAAAAATTTGAATATTTTGGGCGGCGGCAAAAAAAGTTTTCAAAATTTCAACCGGTTAACCGGTTAAAAACCGGTTTGAATTTTCAAATTTCAAATTTCAAAATTTGAATTTTTTTTTAGCGGGAAGGCGGGTATAAATAAATAGATTGTGTTTTTATTTCTTTGCAACTTTTATACAATTAAAAATACACTCTAAAAAATAAAAACCGGAAGCATTTCACTAATGGCTGATCCTGCACCGCCTCCGCCACCGGTGATTGTTCGTATTTTACCGGTAAATCGTGCACCCAATGTTTGGGCTAACTACAACTACGTCGAAATGTCGGATGGCAGGCGAATGGCTCAATGTAAGCATTGTTTATGTTTATTGAAACCCACTTCCAACGTGGCGTTGAGGGTTCACACACAGAATTATTGCCACCATGCACTTGCAGTTGATGCCTGATTCGAGACCCTCGAGTCGACGTTGAGTAGCTTATCAAGTTATTGATGTTTTATTTTTATGTTATTATGTGTTATGTTTTAAGTTTATGTTATTATGTGTTATGTTCTAAGTTTATGTGTAATGTGTGATGTATTCCTTTCAGTCGTATTCTCCGTTCTATTAAATAAAAGTTAAAGTTTATTAATACACGAAACAAGAAAACGATGACAAACGACGACGGAAAACGAAAAAAAAATACTAGAACCGGTCAAAACCGGTTAACCGGTCTAGACCGGTCCCAAACCGGTTTGGACCGGTTGGATTTTTCCTTCGCAGCCGGTTTGTAACCGAACCGGTTAACCGGCACTACCGTTTTTTTTTCGTTGACCCAAACTGGTTCGGGTTTGACCAGTCGTCAAACCGAACCGGTTAACCAAAATGTTCACCTCTAAATGTAAAGCAAATATTCTTTAAAAACCAAATGAATCAATCTTTATCATTCATTTTTTTAATCTAAAAAAAACACATTTTCAATTTTATTTTAAATAAATATATCACAAATTCTTAATCGAGGGGCACTTCTATAACAACGAGAATTAGATCATCTTTCAATAGAGGGGTACTTCATATATACTTTCGACGAAGTTCTTTTTATTGTTTTTGTGAGTACTGAAATTTAGTTCTGTAAAAATGATATGTGATTTATGAAATCACACATGATTCCTAACATGCAAATCTCATGTGTTTTTTTGACATAAATTTTAACGCTAAACAAAACTCGATATGAAAAAAATCATCGAAAGTATATCGAAGTGCCCGTTTACATAAAGATAAAAGAATTCTCGTCGCGGTAATATATTTTTATAAGGTGGTTCCCTTAGTCGGGAAGCCAAAATTAATGAGATAACTGGTCGGGTCGGATCGGATTCAAATGTAGAAGTACATCATTAGCACTTTACAATTTAATTGAACAGATATTATTGTTTAAATAATTGAATCTTTTCAATTCATGACTCATAATACTAATTTTTACTTATTGCTTGACTCCAATTCTTTTGGCAACATTTTAGCATCTATGTGTATACAAGATGATAGTTCTAAGAAAAAATCTACACCAAAGTTTGAAACTCCAAAATGTTAGACCAAGAAAATTATACAAAAAAACAGAGATTAACCAACAACTAAGTGAGAAATTATGGTTCAGTTGCTAATAAAAATAACACACAACCACTTGTTATTGGGTTGGGAACAACATATTGAGATGGGTAGTGCGTAACTAGACATAAAAAACTTAAAAACAAGTCCATTTCACTGCCCAATGCATTAAAGCATTATATCCAATAGTAAACCGATAAATAAACCGATTCCGAACATTTATAACCGAAAAAACTGATTTCGAAAATACTAAAAAATCGAAACCGATTTTTTTATAATCGGTTTTCCCAAAACCGAAAACCGGTTTTAACCGATTTATTTGCATCTCTACCCATAGTTGCGTTACAGCTAATGTAATCTCCAAAATTTGAAATTTTGAAAATTTAAAAAGCGCCAAAACTTTCTTTCACGTGCCACTTAAATCCACCGATCCGCAACTTCATGAAATCAACCAATTAAAACAATCTTTTCAGTCGCACACGGATAACTATCTAACGCTCCACATTCACTCCTTAATCACCTATCCAACGACCAAAACACATCAAACAGACACAAAAACTAACTCAACCACTATAAAACACCCACCCTTTATTTCAAAATCACAGATCCAAATCAAAACCAATTTTTTTTTTTAATTAAAAAATGTCAGGAAGAGGGAAAGGAGGAAAGGGATTAGGCAAAGGAGGAGCAAAACGACATCGTAAAGTCCTCCGAGACAACATCCAGGGTATCACCAAGCCTGCTATTCGTCGCTTAGCACGTAGAGGTGGAGTGAAGAGGATAAGCGGGTTGATCTACGAAGAGACACGTGGCGTTCTCAAGATCTTTTTGGAGAATGTTATCCGTGATGCTGTCACCTACACTGAGCACGCTCGCCGTAAAACAGTCACTGCTATGGATGTTGTTTATGCTCTCAAAAGACAAGGCCGCACTCTCTATGGTTTTGGTGGTTAAATTGATTAGGTGCTGTTTGGTTACATGGATTAGATGTTAGGTTTTATTATTATTAAGTGTTGATGTTTTAGAGTGGATGTATGATATTTTAATCAGTGAACATGAAGGTCTTATTCGGTTTAATTGTTTCTTGTTACCTTACAATTTGTTTATTTGTGATGTTAATTGTTAATGCAATCTGCAATATTCGGTAATGGATTTTACAAGTCTGCAATATTCTGATAGATATGCTAAAAACTTGGTTATCTGTTGTTAACTTAGGCTATACAGTCTAGTCACAATGAGTAAAGAATTATGTTAAGAATGAAGACCAGATGTTAAGGGGAGTGAGCTCATTTTTGAAACTCGACTTTGAAAACGTGTATGATTCAATCAGTGGAAAGTATCTGCAATGATGCCATTACTCATTGGGTCTCTCATTAACCTTGGTAGCATTATGACAATCCCCACAAACCTGCAAGTTCTTATAAATTCGTACTGGAGTACATATATTCCAATAGCAATCGCTGTTATCGCACTATGACTCGTACAAGTATGCTGTTTTTATTCACCTCAATATCCTACATTACAAGGCTATAATCCAAAACACGCCCTATGACTTCATTACGTACTGCCATTAAATTATCCAACAGCTTTTCTTATTCAAACTGGCATAAAATCTTTCTCTAAACAACATATGCCTACAACAGTGCTGACATTACAAAACAAAAAATTGACGATGACCAAGCCGAGCAAAAACTTAGAATAGCTAGCAAAGCCTACCAACACACATACTTCACTCACTAGATCCCTGGTGCTTTGGGATATAGCCATCTTGTGAGGTTTAATTTCCTACTAGGTTACATATTATAATTGAAAACACTACTATCTCATATATATATATATATATACCACAACCTCATATTCCCTTACAAATATCAAATTCTTACCAAAAGATAACATCCGATGATTTAAAAACCAATCAACGAGGACGAACGTAGCCAAGGATCGTGTAAAA
Organism: Chrysanthemum lavandulifolium; assembly: GCA_022545495.1. Classification (NCBI taxonomy): domain Eukaryota; kingdom Viridiplantae; phylum Streptophyta; class Magnoliopsida; order Asterales; family Asteraceae; genus Chrysanthemum; species Chrysanthemum lavandulifolium. The sequence goes on along the minus strand of CM040238.1, from coordinate 231,126,557 downwards.
TGTTTGGGCAATGGTTAGAACTAAAAGAATCAAAGCTGCTAACGCCGATATAAACGACCATGGCGTGTTAAAATACGTGTACATAAAACTCGCCCATTGTACGTGCCACCCGCTACGATAATGTTGATTCACTTTAGCAAACAAACGAGCCAAGTAACAATCATTGACATTGAAAGAAATATCCTTCCTCGCGTTGTTAATAAAGGATGCAACTTCAACATCTGTACCCAAATTATTTTCGATTATGTCCCAATCACATAATAACCCCACATCTTTAGATGTGTTTATCAAACAATCGAGTAATGTAATGTATGTCGTGAAATGTTTCGAGCTTCCACTATGACATTGTTCAAACGCTACAGCATTTAACAAGAATGCACACGTGAAATCGTCAATGGAAATTGTTGGCATTTGGATTACACCATTTTGTACTTTACAGCAAGGAAGCTTTCAAGTCCCACGGCTTCAACCGGATTCCTGCACGTTGGAGCTTTGAGATGTTGTGAATTATATGTGCTGGTGGATGGTTGTCGTGTTTTGTTGTCTGCTCGAGTTCCGTGGAAGTAAAGTCGTCCGAAGAAGGTCGAGCAAGTGTTTTGCTTTGGTTTCGGTGTTTTGCCAAACATTTTCCGGTCTTTGAAAACCATAATCAAAAAATCCCAATGCTAGCGTAGCTAGTGTTGGACTTCCTGGCGCTTTCGTTAAATCAAATAAACATTCGAGAACAAAAAAGGGGATCTGGTTTTCGAGGCAAATCAAATCCCTTAAGAAAAACGAAAGGATCCACGACATAGTAAAAAGGGGATCATGCTCATCAATCTGAACCACACCACCAATCTTTCTAAAAAGTTCAATAACAAAACAACCATCTAGTACCATCATTTCAACGAACTCATCAGTACTTATATAAGAGATGGTCTCAGAGTAACACTCTCTAGCCGTGCCTTCTAGTCGTTGCACGGCCTTCAAGTAATCCTCCAAGACCATCCCTTTAGCTTCTGTTCTATTCAATAATTGGCGTAAAAACCGCCACTTGTGCTCCTCCATCATCTGCAACTGAGGCTGACCGTGATGAAATGGTCCTATGGAGACGATACGTGGTTGGTATGATTTGCCATTTACGTTGAGTAACGTTTGTGGGACTCTGAATATGGAGCAAGTGGTTCGACCAGCCGCGACACTTAGTAGTTTTGGTGTATCGGATAATTTGTGTTGCATAGCCGTGACTCGATCACGATTGATTTCCCAAATCGTGACCGGGGTATGTTGTTCACATGTTTGAGATTTGGTTTTCATTTTTTTAGTTCTTAAAACATACAGTATGTTTTTTCATTGATTTCATATAAATAAAGGTGTTATTTGTCAATGCATAGCTAACATGATGTGGTTTGGTATTGTGGATGAAATAAATTAAGGATAACGTTTTTTTTCCTGGTCACGTATTTTCTTCTACATTTTTTTTTGTATCATAGTCGCCTCCTGTCATTAAGACGAACATTTAGTTTGTTTGTTTTTTCTGAGGTATTTGTGACTGCTTATATGTTTTTTTCTGCTTACTACAATGCTGCTTAAAAATAAGTATATATAACTACTTATTCCTTGGTTCAGCAGACTGTTTATTAGCCTCTGGACCTTTTGCAACTACACATTAACCTTAGAATTTTTTTAGCATATTTGAAATCAATATACCTTCGAATATGAACTGCCTTTTCATAGCCATTTCTAAATAAGCTGCTCTTTCCCCCAGCCCACATCGAAATCATTCAATCAGACTCAAATATATAATCTTTTGTACTCCATCATAAGCATATATATCACTATGATCAGAGACTGCAGACACTTAAATATCCACAGCTGAAGCTTTTGGCATTTTAATAATATCTATATCGACCAATAACCTATTCAACTTACTTCAGATTAGTAACTCTAAATAATTGAGCAAGTGAAACTATCTCCACTCATAGGTGTAGCGTCGAGTCTTAAATCCAAGACAATCTCTCTTCTAGCCTCAAAATCTTGTTCCTATCTCCGCCCACGATCCAAGCACATTCTCAAATATCAGCTAAAACCTTTTCTTACTAATAGTAGGCTATATACTTGCAGATGATTGTGGTAATACACTATTACCTTGATTTTTGTAAACCAATATTGCCTCAAGACCATAATCGAGTCTGCTTCAAAAGCATCCATGTAAAATGTTGTAGTCACTATCTTTTAAATACATCAACGGCATTAAAAGGAATGGAGATTGATTTGTTTGGTGGTTAACTGTATGTTTGATATAAGGGCGCACTGATCTGGAACTTAATATTTCATTACTTGCAAGTTGCACCTCTAGTGATCAATTAGTCTCCCGATACTCAACCAAGGTCTTCATTTCATTAATACACTCCTAAACTTGATAATCTCTTGTCGTATTTGGTCTTAACAGAACTGATGAAATGTAGTAGCATAAATATGGTATGGTATGAGATTTACATGTTAATTAAATTCGCCTATGGAATATGGTACAATGCATGATTATCCAATTGAAAATACTAATATATGAAGTTCTGGTGTCTATTCATGATTACGAGTCAAGCGGGGAAGTTATAGTAATATGAGCTTGCTTTTAGAATTTACAAATAACAGTCGTAATTTAGCTTTTAGTCTGAGGGGGAAGAGCATATGTGAGATAGTCCTTACAAAGATTATATGGCTGCATAAGTTCCAAAGGAATTTCAATGTATGAATAATGGTTAACAATTGTGTAGAACTGTTCAGTTAAGATTGAACAAGCATCAGAGTCGACTTTGGGCTGCCGAAAGGGGATGGTACTAATAAGACGGAGCCAAGACCAAATATGGCCGGGTGCACAAAATCTTTTGAACTGTAATACTGGAAACACATTTCGAAGGACCAGGTGCATTTAAGATGCATTTAGGAAAAATCAGTGTTTTTTTCAAAAATTAACACTATATCGAAAAAATCCATGGGGTTCCCGGGCACCCGCGGGAACCCCCCTAGCTCCGTCCCCGTACTATGGTAGCATGACAGATTCAATTAACATGATTGCCTTTTGGAACTGGCTTGACTCGATTATGGTCTTGAGGTAATCCGACAATATCAGAACTAAGGTAACGTTGTATCACCACAATTACATGCAAGTAAACAGCCTACCATAAATACATATGAGACCTGAAAAATGATCATGTAGAGTATCATTCATTCTAAAAGAACAAATGTATACAAGGGCACAAGGCCGATAGCCATAATATCATATTCAAATTTAGCTAAATCATAAATATGATTTACCATATCGCAAACTGAACTAGAAGAAAACTATTGTGTACGCAACAGAACTACTATTATCATGTACAAATTACCTCAGAAACTTATATGAACCAAAATCTTTGTGATGAAAAGTAAATAGCACAACATATAGAGTGTCATTAGCTTCCTTAAATTTTGGCCATGTAAGGTAATGTCGATGTTACCACATCGTTAGCCGCGGTCGATTTACAGCTCAGATATCCCAAAACTTTCCACGAACATTTATTTTGATCACCACTTTGGTTAATCTTAACAACATCATCACACGAATCCAAGGAACCGAAAAGCGTCGTTGATGGAATTTGCCTAACCTGTCGGTTCTTTATGTCCTTAAGATCCATTTCTGATGGTGGCACTTTTACTAGCCCAAACAAAAAAACGTACCATCGTGAAGAAGATGATTTATTACCAGAACCATCACGCCGGCCTAATCTCCGGGCCTGGTTCTGATCTCATACTTGAATTTCGATATAAATTCTTGTAATCTAATGACCGGCTGTTTAAGGGCCTCTTTGTAGTACGTTTGACGTGTGACATTGAGTCTGATCTTGATCTTCGGCAACCAACTGGTTCTGCAACAAATATACAAATTCTACACATTTATTTTGACATATTTGTGAAGTTATGTTATTTTTTGTGACGATGTTTGATTTGTAAAAGTGTCAAATTTTACTGCTTGCATTTATATAATTATGAAAAATATAAGAACACAAATAAAATGATGTAATCTCGTTCCTCTTGGCCAAGTACTCGCTGATTGTTGTTTGAAACTTGACATGGTTGTCGACACAAAAAAAATGCAGTAAAGGGTTGTTTGGTTTGTATGCAGTTTGCAGAATTTAACAACACATAAACTCTTGTATAAACTTTGTATTATTGAAGTATGAATGATGATTTACAAACGTTTATACAGCCTCCTTATATACAAAGTGAAACGGTACCATTAAAGGATACAACGTTTCATTGTTAAAACCTAAAAAGGGGCGTATATATTACTAATCGACACAATGGTTTACAGATAACCATTTTGACCCATTTGGCCCAAGCCCAATCAAACTTCCAGGCTTTTGCCAAACACTAACAAACTAATATACGGTATCTTATCTTAGTATCTATACAGTACATATAAATGTTTTACAAAGCAAATTACAGAAGACTTTTAAACATTAAAACCAACATTGTCCCCCTTAATGTGTAAAGACTTCTTTAAATTCCCATCTTTTCTTGTGAATCCTTCTTGTCCATCCATGTATCCTTGTTGCCATACGTGTTGAGAACTTGTGCATTTCCATCTTGTGACCACTGCCCATTCGACCCTTCTTCAATCTTTGGGGCCTTCCCATTGTTGGTTTTATGGACAATAAATTAATAGACGTGAGTTAAGATCGAACTCGAGACTATGGGATTGCACACTTTACGTATGAGAATTTAAAGTTAATAATTAAATATAAACGTTATATTTATTTATTTATTAAACGAAATAACTAACGGACGTTATGTAATTAATGTAATGGATTAACGGTCGTTAAATGTTTATGGAAAAGGACTAAATTGCAATAGTTGGGAAGGTTCCGGAATCCCTTTGGGATCTCCTATACCGATCGGCCATGGGACAAAACAAGGAAAGAAAAACCTAACTTGTTCACCAAGTTTGCTTGTGTATATATACAAGGTTAGGGGTTTTATTTTTCCATCTCTTGTGCTCATTAGCTAAACCCTAAAAAATAGTTTTGTGTGTGTTTTTTTGTCCAAACCGATCGGCCACACCTTTAGTGTGTCGATCCAAAACCTTTTCCACAATCAAGTTATTTGTTTGATAAAAACCTAGCATTACTTTAATTCGGTTTAGTACGTGTGTACAAGAACATAGTACAATCACACTATTGATTGTATCTTGGATTGAATTACAAAACGGTAAGGGGTAATTCACATAATCCTATAAACCCTAATTAGGGTTCATCCTAATTGCTAGTTTGTGGATTTGATTCTTGTTCGCTAGAATCAAGAAAGGTACGCATACTTTATTCTTTAGTTAATTAATTATTCATTATATGTTCCTATACGCCTCGCACTTACTTTGATGTTTATTGTTTATATTTATGATTAGTCATGTTATATAATTCCAACAATCACGAGTCATTGGTTTTAATGAGTAATTAATTACTAAACACGTAAAAAACGGATATTGTATTGTGTTTGATATGATTTATTCTAGGGTTTTGGTTATGATTATATAAACCCTAATTTTAGGGTTAAGGATTTTGCCCTAATTTGGTTTTAAAATCTATTATGGATCGAAAATTTTTTATGGGTGGAAACCCTAAAATTTTTTAGTCGATTTCTAAATTTTTTTTAGGGTTTATATTAATTGTTATGTTATCAATATCGAAACCTAGATTTAATATATTTGTTACGTGATAAATTCATGAATAAAGTGTTATGTGACATGGAATTGTATGCGATCTTGTGACTTAATTGAATAATTGTTATGTTATATCCATGATGATACATGCATGTTTGTCATGGATAGTTACTTGTATTATTATTTAATTGTTAAGATTGGATTAATTGTTAAGTTTTATACACATGTATATTTATGATAAATCTTGAATTGGGAAAACTCAATTATATACATTAATGAATCAATTATGTGCAATTTGGTATATCATTAATTATGGGTTTACGCAATCGATTCGTCGATGTATGTGGCTCACTTTCAATTGAGAGAGTGAAAGCCCTAATTAATATATACGTTAATTTAACCTAGACATTGATTATTAATAGGGTTTTATCGAATAAGTTGCATGTGGCTACTTGTTTACACGTATAAATTGTTTATTATGCGCATTGTTTTTAGTTGTTTATAATTTTTATTGGTATTACTTGTTTGTTTATTATGTGCGGCAGCTTTTAAGCAAAGGGTAATTTTGAATAGAAAAATAATACGGACTAAACAATGGTGAAATTTGATTTGTTTGGAAGAGTTAAGTTTTCAATAGTTTAATTGAGTGGTGACTTTGGTACAATGACCGAACGGCTCACCCATTCGAATGAACTATAAAGGGTTATTTAAGAAGCGCACATCATACACCGAATGGATGTCTAAGGTTATGCGTTTGCGCTTACCCGGTCCTCTCGCCCTCTGTAAGTTCGAATGGAGCTACTTAGTAAGCCATAAATGTACAAGCTCATCTTAAGGGCGAATTAGTTTTAATTCCATGCGCCACTTCGGTGGTAATTATCCGAAACACTAAGTGTTTACACTTATGCAAAAGTACGGTATAATGGATGATAATTAACACTAAATTCCTTGATTGGTGAACCCAATACCTCAATCAAAACCTTGATAATTTGATCTTTATGAATTGGTAATAAAAGTTTTTATTAAAATTATGCTACAAGATGAATGCATGACATCTTTGTACAAATTTGATTTGACCACATAAAATCAAAACTAGTACCCTTTTAAATTAAGAATATGCCATCTAATTAAAAGGAACACTTGAAGTTGCAATTTACGCCATGACAAGATTTGGCGAGATTGTGATGGAGAGGTAAATCTCTATGTAAAGTCGACCTTACATGGACATATTTGCGCTTCTTTAAGTTAGACACTTAAGTTGAGTAGGAAGTGAGACCTGGACTCAATGGCATAAGATGGGATGAAACATGTTTATATTTGCAATAGCGTTGGAAAATATAAATCCCATAATAATCTAGGAGTTGGAAATTGTTTGCCAATTAATGTTCGACAGATTACCTTATTATATGCGTTCGTTGCTAGCAGATCAACTGATGGAATGAACCTATGATAATTTGGATCCTAGTTTTCGAGAAAATTCTATGGTTATATGAATATTACCTTGGGTATTTTATTTTCTTGAAAAGTTTAATTATCGAAAATACTAAAATTGAATTTTGCTAATTCTTTAAATGTATTAATGCAACATTAAACCGTAAACGAAGGTTATTCCTGTATTGGTAAATTGATCTACACCTGTAAGGGTTTTTGGTAGAGTCAACTTTACTAAAAGAATAAACCTAGTCCTCTTTTCTAAGAAAGAGTGAGATTCAATCCTATTCCTTTTCATGAATGAAGAAAGATATGATAGGACAATTAGAATTGTCTAAATTCTAAATACGTAACTCGTAAGCAAATTTTAATAGTTAAGAAAATTGCATATTTTATGAGTTATTAAATTAGAAGCTGGACTAATTACTGTATAATTGGTAAAAGACAAACTAGCATATTTTATCTAGTTATTGTGCTTTGACCATTTAAAAGTACTACTTACAATTGTTGGAATAGTAGAACTATTAAGAAAGAAATTGCATGCCCAATTTTTCAAGTTAATAGCATTGATGGATAAATTCATCATCTACATAGTAGAATACACTCTTTAAGTACATAAGTAATTGTTATGTATGGACTTTATCAAAGGTGTAGGAAGTAAATAGAACACTATTTTCTTTCACCGGTTAATGAAACACTTACAATGTTGTCAAATCCAAGTGGAGAGTATGTTGTTCTTATTATCGAATAAGGAATTAATGTAATGATCTCTTATTCAAGGGAGTTACAAGCTTTGTCATCTTGGTAGTAACCCGATTATCTCTAGAATGCCTTAAGATAATTACTTTCCACTTGTAGACACTTATGTTTTCAAGGATAGTCATGTACGTTTCCTTATTAGACAATGAAGTGATTCTACATCTACTAGTTATGCTAATATCAATGACAAAATCATATTAGTCACATAAACAAACATATGTCGTGTTGTTTATCTGCTACATGATGTTGTTCCATGCACAAGTGGGAGAAATCTATATTGTGTGCAAGGTACAACATATAAGTATATGATTTAACGGATTCTTTTGACTGCAAGGTAAGAGACTAACATTCTAATATAACTTGAACATATCTAATTCAAGAAACATTTGGTGTTGCAATTTACGTCATGTCAGAACTTGGCGAGATTGCAATAACAAAGTAAATCTCTATGTAAAGTCAGACCTTGCATGGACATATTTACAGTTTCTAAATTAGACAAGTATTTAGAACATGTGTCAAAATGATATATAAGACTACTTCAAATTAAATATTTATGTATTATTAGAATGACATAAAATTAAATGAAGTAATCTAATCCTACTTCAATTTGTTTATTTATGAATTTTGGAATGACATAAATGAAAAATAATGTAGTCGTACATTATTGTGAAGTAAAATAAATTAACTTGAAATTACTATTGAAACCAAGAGTTGTGTTCATAATTACTTTAGTTAAACATGTTTATGATTCATCGTAAAGACATAAACATAAAGTCTTTTAAGACTTATAATAAAGTAAGACGTTAACTTGTTATGTTTTTTAATTAAGACATATACAAGAAGTCATTGAGTTGATCAATGATTTATAACGTATAATGGGATTATAACAATTTATGTTTTTTGTTGAGACATGGATATGAAGTAACTTGGTTAAAAGGTACTTGTGTTATAAAGCATGTAATTGGCTTGGAAAGTCTATTATACCATTAAGTTGACTTAGTTTGTAAATAGGTAAGCCAAAAGGGATATGTTTATCTTATATATTGTTAGATTGTCTTACATTATTAAATTCTAATGAATACCACAAGTTGATGGTATGTTCAGTTAGGAGAATCAAACTCCATTTGATTTGTTTGATTCATGATAACCATAACTTCTTTCTTAAAAAGTAACAAGGTTAGAAAATTGAGTATGGATTGAATATACTCAATATGACTCCAATCTAGAAGATTGTTAAAACACCATTTCATTATGGAATGTGATGAATCACATTAAGTTTTAAAATTGAATATTCTGAATTTGTTAAACTATTAATGAATAGGTTATTAACAAAGTAAAATCAGAAATTTTCAATGTGTATTTGTAATGTCCAAAAAGAGAACAATGTAGTTTTGCTCTAATTGCTAAGTATATATAGATAGTCTATATATTACAAAAGGCAAGTGGGAGTTTTTTATCTTGAAAGATAAAATAACAAGATACATAATCTTCTAAAACACACTAGTAAATATCATGATGAGGTTAGACATGTAAATGATAGACCTCATGATGATGGAATTTTCATTCATAGATCTGCAAAGATATCTCGGATATTTGACTTATATGCCGAGAAATATGAGTTTGAGGATTATAGTAAACCCGATAATCATTATGATGGATTACCAAATATTGAATTGGGAAAATTACTCATACTATGAATGTTAAAGATGTTGTCCATAAAGATAATCAATTTTGGAAATTTGGTTTATCTTAATAGTTAGACTAGAGAATGGAAATGAGTTTCTTCAAAGAGATGAAAAACCCTAGTGGTTTGAATTTCTATGTAGAAATCATATGGACAAAATATTGTACACATATTTAATGCATGTTTTATGACAAGATTATTAGTCATACTTAAGCAATTAATTATGATTGAATATTCTTTTCTAGACACATTAAATATATAAAGATGATAATTGTCATACTTGTTTTCATTAATATGAAATATGACAATGGAATATCAAAACTCTTTCTTGAGAAATTACTTGAGCGAGGACGGTAAGTAATTGAAAGGTTTTTTGAATTCATATAATCTTTGGAAGTGTACGAAGTGCAATAATTCATGAATGAATAAATGCATGCATCTATGAAATTATTCTTATGTTTAATTATTAAATCCTAGTTTCGATTTATAATTGAAATAAGATAAATTTTAAGTATTCTTGAAAGCTAGTGGGAGTATTATGTTAAGATTTTAAATCTTATATGTTGTATAACATATGAGAAGTAACATTCCTTGAAAGCTAAATGTTAAGTCTTAGATTGGAATGAAACTTCACTTGTAAGATTTAATAAATTAAAACATATAACCTTGAAATATATGTTTATTGTTAATAAACATGTGCAGTAAAAATAAATGATTCTAATAAAACATGATATATCATTTGGGAAATTGATAAATATCTTTTGACAAGATAGAATATGAATGAATTCTAAGTTTGACCTGTAGATTCATCATGTACATCATGTTGTGTATTAAAATTGTTGTATCATTCTTGAATAAGAAGTGATTTGACAACATTGATATCTAACTAAAAGTTATTAGATAACTTGTGTAATGAATATTCTAAAAGAATTACATCCTCAACCTGGAATTGCTCCTAAATTCTATGGATGAACAATATGTCAAAGGTTGTGCAAATTGTCATCAGCTTTAAACTTGAAAGTTAGGAAAGCATCAAACATTACACAATAAGATATTAAAGTTTACGGAGTTTTAATAAGCATATTGTTGTTTGTATACAATGATGCTGGTTTAATTGAGATGACACTCAATACTAGTCATGGTAGGATTTCATCCTTGTTAATGACCATGTGACCTAGTTGTGCTTATCTAAGAGCGCAGTTGCATTATACATTAAAAGAATAAGAATACTTTAAACTTTGAAATGTTTGAAAGTTTAAATTGTCATAAATTGGTGAAAGAGGATGTCACACAATTTATGAATTATTATGTGAATTGGTGAATGCACACATACAAGGACTTCATTAATTGAATTCTTGAAATAAGTATTCTCAAAATTATGATAGATCAAGTTGGTTGATTTATGCCTTGTCAACAAGTATGATTGTCATTACTTGAGGCATAATTCATCAAACTGGAATTTTCATGCATTGATCTATTTGGTATTTGGATAAGGATGTTAAACAATTATTATAATAAATCAAATACTTGGTATGTTTGATTTTATAATATATTGTATCCTATATTTGCATGTTTAATCCGGTGAGTAAATTTATTTATTCTAAATCGTCTGCTGTCAATTAATGATATGGGAGTATCATTAAACTAAGACAAATCGAGAGATATGGTAGAATGTACTTGAAAGTATATTGATGAGAATGCATACCAATTTCGGATGATATTCAATGGATTGAATATAGGACTTATCCCAACTACATAATTTACTTTGTGGATATTGTTATAAGTAAATTATGAATAGTTATCCTCGGACTTGAGATACCGGATAAGTGTCATGAATGTAGTGCACTGTGGAACAACTTAACGCTATACGTGGCGGTAGTCATAAGGGTTGTTTCACAAGTGTTGCAAAGTTCATGGGTTATTCTTGTAGTCAAGATAGAATTTGTTCCTTCAAATTTATTTTGGAGTTTAATCTCATTGGGCCCTCGTAGGGTTGACAAGATGTTTGTGTGGCCACACCCAAAATCTCCCCGAATATGTTCGTAAGATTTGGTAATCTTGCTCAATCACTTATAACGAGAAATGTAATAGTTGGATAAAGAATGACTTAATTCCATATCTTTATTTAACATGGTATTAGAAACAAAAGGATAATAATAATGAGAAATCATTAAAAGGTTTTCCAGGAGCCTTGCTCGAGTTGTACTAGAGGCATCGAAGTGTTGCTAGACGCTAACCGAATGTGATCACTCTATTAAGATATATCCAAGTGGGAGCTGTTGGTTTTATGGACAATAAATTAATAGACGTGAGTTAGGATCGAACTCGAGACTATGGGATTGCACACTTTACGTATGAGAATTTAAAGTTAATAATTAAATATAAACGTTATATTTATTTATTTATTAAACGAAATAACTAACGGACGTTATGTAATTAATGTAATGGATTAACGGTCGTTAAATGTTTATGGAAAAGGACTAAATTGCAAAAGTTGGGAAGGTTCCGGAATCCCTTTGGGATCTCCTATACCGATCGGCCATAGGACAAAACAAGGAAAGAAAAACCTAACTTGTTCACCAAGTTTGCTTGTGTATATATACAAGGTTAGGGGTTTTATTTTTCCATCTCTTGTGCTCATTAGCTAAACCCTAAAAAATAGTTTTGTGTGTGTTTTCTTTGTCCAAACCGATCGGCCACACCTTTAGTGTGTCAATCCAAAACCTTTTCCACAATCAAGTTATTTGTTTGATAAAAACCTAGCATTACTTTAATTCGGTTTAGTACGTGTGTACAAGAACATAGTACAATCACACTATTGATTGTATCTTGGATTGAATTACAAAACGGTAAGGGGTAATTCACATAATCCTATAAACCCTAATTAGGGTTCATCCTAATTGCTAGTTTGTGGATTTGATTCTTGTTCGGCTAGAATCAAGAAAGGTACGCATACTTTATTCTTTAGTTAATTAATTATTCATTATATGTTCCTATACGCTTCCACACTTACTTTGATGTTTATTGTTTATATTTATGATTAGTCATGTTATATAATTCCAACACCCATAACCTTCTTTCTTGGCTATCTTCCCTCGGGCTCGTAATGTAGTCTCGAAATAACACCGTACTAAGTCAATGTTTCTTTTGTAACATTCTTTTAGTTCCTCAGGATGTTCTCGCTCCAACCGTGTATAAGTGCAACATCTCCCATTGGTTACCAAAGGTAACCCCAAGATAGCCTCCTAGACTACCTATTATCTTATAAAGACCAAGTAAATCGATCTTTATACCGTTGATGACGGGGCAAGGATCCACCATGATTCGACCAAGATAAACTTGGTAAAACCATTTTATCATCTCTTCAAAGTGTTTGCTTAAAACATTCCAATTCTTGTATACTAGATTGTCATCTTCTATCATGATTAAAAATGAAATAAATTTCTTAAATGAATCAACCTTCATGATGTAAAGAGTTCCATTCATGCTTAAGAACTCGTCATCCAAATAATCATGGATCATTCCATCCTTCCATTCGAGATCTTCCAAGCCTTTAATGTTCATGCAAGTTTCCTTTGGATCAATTGACGCGTAGTAATCATCCAAATACTTGTCGTGTTCCTTAGCCATCGAACTTGACTCTCCTACGACCTTCTTTCCTTCGTGCCCCATCTCTTCATCATCAAACATGTAAGAGACTTTGCATTCGCCGCCTTCATAAGTTACTTGAAACCTTGTGCCAAAAGTTGTTTGGCGCTAAGCACGCTCAAACTTGCCTCCGTGTATATGAAACACATGGTATGATCATCTTCTTTTCATTTGTTTCAACAATGGCTCGCTTACACCATATGAGAAAATAAATTTTTCTCATCTTCTTCCTTTCCCTCCATTAAAAACCTTGGTTTGATTCTCCTAAACAATGATTTTGTAGGACACATATGATTATTGTATGTGTCGCTTATGTACCACACATTATTCCAGTTTGCGTAATCCGTCCCTTTGATCATGTGGGTTGTCTTAACATGGACTTGTTCAGGGTACTTTGTCTTTTCAACATGTTTCTGTTTTCATTCCAAAAAACCGTCTGGTTTTTCTTGACACTTCCAGAAATAATGTCCCCTCTTTCTACAAGCATAGCATCTCGCCCTTCTTTATTTCTTGGACGCCTCCTCGTATCCCCTTGATGCGTTATGCGCTTCTATTTCAAACAGCTTCTTGAGCAATTCTTTTGTCTCCAAAGAAATCCTCCTTCTTGGTTTGTATGGTAACAAACCACCTGCATTGGCTTCTCCCATGGACGTTGTTCCCATCTCGATGCCACCGATGTAATCTCGTTCCTCTTGCCAAGTACTCGATTGTTGTTTGAAACTTGACATGGTTGTCGACACAAAAAAAGCAAGAAGGGTTGTTTGGTTTGTATGCGCTTTGCGAATTTAACAACACGTAAACTCTTGTATAAACTTTGTATTATTGAAGTATGAATGATGATTTACAAACGCTTATACGCCTCCTATATACAAAGTGAAACGGTACCATTAAAGGATACAACGCTTCATTGTTAAAACCTAAAAGGCGTATATATATTACTAATCGACACAATGGTTTACAGATAACCATTTTGACCCATTCGCCCAAGCCCAATCAAACTTCCGTGCTTTTGCCAAACACTAACAAACTAATATACTAGTATCTTATCTTAGTATCTATACAGTACCTTAGTATCTATACAGTACATATAAATGTTTTACAAAGCAAATTACAGAAGACTTTTAAACATTAAAACCAACATAAAATTCGCGCTAAGTGTGAAACAATATATATGTGTGAAATTAAATTTGTTCAAAAAATTCATTATGTACGTGTTTTAAAAAAAATCAAGAGAAAACAAAATAAAGTTTAGTACCATGTTGATGTTTCTTATTCTGCTGATGATGTTTTTCGCTTTGTTGTGGTAGAATTTTACGTTGTTCGTTGATAGGCACAAGTTTGCCACAAAATATGATGTCTTCTGCATGAGGCATCATTTTCTCTTCTTTTAACCCTCCTCGAAAAAACTCAAAAAAGTCTTCGGACGCAGATGATGTCGAAATCTTATGAACTTGATCATGGTCTTGTGTAAGTGCCAAATCGGTTAGTGAAAGTGTGTGTTGAAGATTGTTGTTCTTGTTAACTTTGTCACCCATTTTGCAATTTGTGTTTGTGTGTTGTTGATAAATGAAAGTAATGATGAAAACAAAAGGAATATATATAAAGTGTGTGAGGAAGGAAAAGAATCAATGAGGGGTCTTTGGAGAAGTTTCATGTTGAATTTTCTGTTTTTTTACATAGATTTTATTGGATAGAGATTGTACTAATTTGTGTTCTTAACAAAATTATGTATTTAGTTTTTCATATTGACTATTGCATAATCTAAGGATGCGTTTGTTATGCTATAATGAATCACAATCGGTATCGGTTTAGGTATAAAGTGAGTCTATCATCTATGATAGTTTGATATCTTGCCTTTTGGACTTTTATAGAGTATGGAAGATATATATCTTTCAATCATATATTTAAAAAATATTTATCTTAACCAAACAGTTGCATCATATCCATTCCGATTAACCCCTACCAACACACCCTAATATTGTCCAGAGATTATACTCGTATATCGATAATAAAGTTATACTTACAAACTTTGCTTATATTACCTAAAGTCTTGGGTCGTGTAGAAAAATGGACGACATCGGAAATTAGTGAGAAACGAGTGTGGAAACCCGCGCAATGCAGCGGGATTGGCTTCAACGGACTTACTTTGTAACGACACTTAAACCTTAGGGACTAATTTTGCCAAGTTGCTATAGATAGCAATTAATGCTACAGGACTTACTGTGCA
Organism: Chrysanthemum lavandulifolium; assembly: GCA_022545495.1. NCBI lineage: Eukaryota > Viridiplantae > Streptophyta > Magnoliopsida > Asterales > Asteraceae > Chrysanthemum > Chrysanthemum lavandulifolium. Next base: position 231,111,134 of record CM040238.1, on the reverse strand, counting down.
ACGCCACTTAAACCTCAGGGACTGTTTTTGCCAAGTTGTGAAACTTTGCATTTAATGTTTGGACTTACTTTGCAACGCCACTTAAACCTCAGGGACTGTTTTTGCCAACTTAGGAAACTTTGCATTTAATGCCTTGGGGGTTACTGTTTTCTTCCCCGCTAAATAGTATATATAGTAATAGCATATGAATAAATTGTCAAATTATTGATGGAGTAAACATAATTAGTTTAATCATTGTTGTGGCGCAACGGGCATTTATAAATTTTATAGGTGTCGTCAAGTCAATATATACTTTATAACACTCTTGTTGGTTCAAGAATACCCAAACCCTTAAATCTAGGATTTGAATAGAAAATAACCCGAGTGCTTAGTCCGTTAAACACTAACGGTCACCGAGTGCATAGTCTCTCGCTGAGCCATCTTCGTGACGCCAAGAAGAGGCGAAGAAGTCTCCACCCGCAGGCGAAACTTAAAGGGTGAAGACCGAGTCAAGAAGAAGATGGTGGATTCGGTGAGTAATGACAATAACTCACCGAATCCCTAAGACTCTCTCCAACTACTTACATCAAGACAAACCAAGTAGAAGATCGAAGGATATGAAGACCAAGAATGAGCGGGACAAGGCGGGATAAGTTTGAAACATATAAGACGAAGTCCTTATCAACCAAATTCAACTTTCCTGAATGGCAAAGATCGTGCTGTCATCACCGACCTTAGGAAAGCATCTTGTCTCTTACCTAAAATAGTCTTTTAGAATGAGACAAAATACATCGATTTTGTCTTCCGTAGATGTCGGTTGTCACTTAGGAAAGAGTTAAAACTCATACTTGTATAAATAGCATAAGAGAGAGTGTAAAGATTAAGCTTGTGAATTGTAAAAACACACACACATGCAAGCCATCTTTCACTCCTCCAACACAACTTAATCCCCGAGATAGCTCAAATGGGTACTTAGAAGTTGTGCTCGACTTAGCCCGAGCTTAGAGAGGACTCGAGGAGTTACTAAACTTTGTATTTCAATCCCAAGTACTCTTCCGCAAGTACTTGGGTAACGTATTCTTTTTGATTCATTTCTAATAAAGAATATGATGTTGAAAATTACTCAGTGTGTTTTACTTATGTTAATTTCAGTCATTGTTCACTATTAATTTGTTTTAAGTACTTACTTGTTTTAAACGATAGTGAATAGGGAACAACAACTACTATAACATAAACATCTTTTTAATAAATTTTTTATAAAACACCACCAAAAATACCTTAATAAATAAAATTATAACGGCATATGATAAAGATGGCTATGAGACGGATGACATGCATATGGCTATAGAGGGGTTGCAGTTTAGCAGTGTCATGAGTGCAAAAAAACTATATGACATGTCACAGAGTAGGTGCACCGAGGCCTCTTAAACCTCTTTGTTATTGCTCGTTTTTCTTAAAAAAACTAAGTTATAAAACCTGGTGATTGTTATAACTTTTGTTACTAGTTGGAACAAAACAGTCCACTATTAAGTATTAACTTAATAGAAAAACAAATAATTTTTTGTTTGATTTTCATATTTTTCTTAGAGCACAAGGTATCGTGGATACCAATAACACGTTATTGGTATGTCACCTCATCACCACATCATACACCTCCCAATAACTCAAACACCTCCCTTATAACACACCAATAACACGTTATTGGGTCCACAAAATACCCCACTAAAAATACCCTCACCACAATACACTAAAAAATATAGAAAATTTGTTATCTTCTACTTTGGGAAAGAACTCAACCAACTCAAACAATTTTTGAGCATGGTTGGCAGATGTTGGTATGGTATGGCGTTACGCCAACAACTCATATTTTTACATTCTAGACGTTAACTACAACCGATACCCTTTGCTATTATGAAAATAGAAACTGGAACATACATATGAAATTACGTATGTACGGAATATTGCGTCACCTGAAAGATATTTGAGAGTTCTTCTAGACGCATTGCAAATTACTCTGTACACATTTTATGGTTGATAGCAAATCAACAACATTTACCTAATTTGATATTTAATTATAATCAAAGATTAAAATAACTTAAAACACAAAATTATGTCAAACTAAGTAAATTTTACCACCATATCGTAATGTCAGCTTAGATGCAAACCGAACATTGAAATATAGTTTGAGCTTGCTCACTTTAGCATAACTATGCTTTTTTGTATTCCAAATAATCTAGGTGAAAAAATTTTACCCCAAAACTATAAACATAATGATAAGAATATATCTCGGTCTTTGACTACATGCATTTATATTTAAACAAAACGGTTTCTTGGCAAAAATTACTAACAACTAACAGATTGTACTCGGTATCAATCGAAAATATGTAAACAACCAAAATAGTATATTGGTTAAACATAGTATGTGTTTACAAAAGGTTTAGGTTTCAAACATCGTTCACATTTAAAAAATAAATAAATAAATAAATAAATAATCAGATTATGATGTTTATATCTAAGTTAAATAACGACCGACAATTAACACATAATGTGCGGTTGAGAGAAGGTGCGGCCCATGGGGCAACTCATGTGAGCCCAAATCAAAATATGCGTTCCTGTGGCAATAACGTATTGCATGAGGCAACTAACCCACATTAAATGCATGATTTCTAGAAAAAAACGTTTCGATGCTCAGTTTGCATAACGTGTAACTTTTTGGTTCTCATACAAACATGCGTCACGAACCGCACATTGCAATTGCAATTGCAAAAACTAGTCTTTGAGTAACTTTCAAACTTGTAGTTTTACTATGCCATGTGTGTTTGATACCGCAAAGTCGGCTACTACCGATAAATGCACAAGACCTCCAAAATATCGCTTTTAAGGTATATGGTTAAGGGTTAAGGTCGGGTAAAAGAAACGGATAGCGTATGTGTATCCATACACACGACGAAGGCATATAAGGTATCGCCTATTTTGTTATAGCCAATGTACGTAAAAGATCATAGTAGTTCACAACTAATAAAGTTGTTTCACCATCTTTATCAAAACACACTGCAATTCCAAGCCCAAAACAAATCTAGACGTAACAAAATCAACTACATACTTTTCTTTCATGTTGACGTACTGTATACAAACTTGAGACAAAATTAATATAATTATACATCATCACCTTAGCAGTGACACATTTCATGATGCAACCCACGTTATATACGTCTGATAATTCGTTATGTAATTCATCATATTTCAATAACGTACGCTAGATACCCGCACAACATAAAATAGTAGAGGGGGAACTATTAAAATTCGGACTTGAAACTTAACTCGACTGTCAAGCTTTAAAATTTAAGCTTTAGCTCTACTCATCCATACTTCAAGCTCGACTTGACTCACTTTTATCTTAACTACATAAAATAGAAAAATTGTCAAAAAGTCAAGATGTGAAAATGTGGAAAAGTGAAATGTGAAAAAATATATATTGGGTAACTATGGCAAATAAAGGAAATTATTTTAGTTGACTTGTTCTTGAAAGTAAATCTCTTTATACAAAAACACACACACAAACACTTTCATCTTTTCTACCACCACACAAACACCACTACCAGTTTATCGAAAAGAAAGTATTCGCTACTGAAATTTCTTTAAAAGCTAGACAACTCTTTCGTTAGGCGCGGATACTCGTCAATTAAATATAATGCTCAAATATATTATTTATAGTTTTAATTAACTACTACAACTTAAAATAACGCTATCAAAAAAACAATGCAACCATGTCATTAGAAAAATATTGTAACTTTAAACAATATTACCGGAAAATGATTCCCTTAGCTACAAAAAAATCTGCTACAAAACACCCTGTTGAAAAAATTAGTCATTGTCGAAAATTGGTCGAAAATAAACAGCTGCCGTTAGATGCGGGTATTCGGCTAGTACATATATATTACATCATGGTATGTAAAAACCTTATCAAATAATAGATAGTAATATGGGCTATTTAACACGCACCATGTAGAAAATAAATTACTCAAACACACACTAGGACAAAAATACTTTCTTTTAAATGGTTAAAATATATTATTTAGAGCGGTATTAAACCGTTTTATAATATAGCGATTCAAAAAACATGGGTGATTTTTTATAGCGGTTTTGGACCGTTTTAGAAAATAGATCTTTATGGTTTTGAACAACTTTAAAAAACCATGTAGAATTTAAGAAGAAAAAAATAATCAGTAGTTCCTTATTATTCTACAAGTACTAATAGTTATTCCTTAGTATATTTCTTCTGAGCAGTTCATTGCACATTCCACCTTCATCAACGATTGTTGATGGCACCTTCATCAATTAAGCATATGGCGTTAATGATAGTCATTAGCATTTATTATTTAAATGCCTCTATTTAAAGAAGGTATGAGATGTGATGAAAAAAAGAATGTTACAAGAGAATTTAAGGAGAGCCTGGGTGGATATTGTAGTTTAACTAAGCTCAATGAGGTGCAATAAAACTATTATTAGAGCATATGGTACAGTTGGTGTCGTCGGGTTAATGTCGTAGGAAAAGTGTTGTAATATCAACATTTATTTCTATAACATCATAATTCACCACAATACCAAAAACACCCCTTCTTCATATAACGTGGAGGATTCTTCAGTTTCTTGAAGTTTGCCGTTATTATTCGGATTTGATCCAATACTCAAATCAAAAGAACTTTTTGATTCGGTCATTAGATCAAATCCAATTACCATAATACTCTAACTCGACTCAAGTTATTCTGACTGAGAGAATCCTCGTCCATATAACACCATAATTCGATGTCATACTTTATTCAAATACAACAACACATTTGATTTTATACATTTAAACCAAACTTTATACATTTTAGGGACTAAAAATACAAGAAAAGTAACTTAAGGACTAACAATGTAAGAAAAATTGTCAATTAGACTAACAATGTAACGTAAATAACAAAAAGGTTAAAAATGAAAAAAGTTTAAAAAAATATATAAATAGATAAATAATACTGGTACTTAGTTTAAACACAAACACAACACACATAAATACAAAACGCACAAACACATAAACACAAAACCCACAAAAAAATAAAACAAAATACGGGACCGTTGGGATGGTGGGGACGACGCCATACCCGAAAACGCGAGTGTTGGTGTGCTTGTAGCGTGGTCTCATCATTTTTTCCCGACGGTGCCAGGCGAGAATGCACCGTACTCTGAGCTTTTAGTGTGCTTAGAAAACTTGTGTGCTGTTGCATGTATGTACTATATTCGGCAATAAATGAACAAGAGAATATTTAATACTGAACAAAGGAGCTAGGAGGTATTAGTAACACTATAAGGTTCAAGCTTGCTAGCCTCAATGTCAAGAGTTCCACACAAGTAACTAAAGTAGCTCATGAAGGGCATGTTCCTATGGATATGAAAAGAGGGACAAAAGAAATAATTGATGAAGAGATTTTGGATATAATATCATAGGAGCAGGGATGAAACCAGAGGGTTCGCGCGGGTGTTCGGGACCTTTTACGAATTTTCTCGATATAGTGTTAAAATAAACATCAATTTTTCTTAAACGATCTTAAACGCACCCCTGCTCATGAAATGTGTTTTATATTACGATTCCAAAAATTTGTGCACCCACTATATTTGGTCATGGTTCCGTCCCTGCATAATAGTATGGATGGTTGGTTAGTAGTATTGAATCCTTTAAGAAGTGTTGGGTGAAGCATGAAGCTAGAAATAGTGAGTCATGCAAGATAAGACTACTTGGTGCTATCTATGCTTACATAAGGTTTTAATCTTTAGAAGTATGGATATAAGCACCTCTAATGTGTTGTGACATGGTTACTATGATGGTGATGATGCATTCTGTTTGTTAAATCTCATTTATGTTATGTGAGGATGTTGCATTGGCGGATTGGGAAATAATCATCACTTAGAAAATGTAGTCCGTTTTCCACACCATAAAGGGGAGACATTGACATTTGAGTGATGAGGCCTATTTGTACTTGCAGGTTATACTAATGAACAACATATGTGTAATTATATTATACTTTATATTTAAAGGATAGAAATGCTATCTTTGATGAACAGTTGCCCGGGTGCCTTTTGGACGCTAGAGATGTATGTGTTTAGTGGTTTGAACGGCTCAGATTTTCATTTTTACTGTTCATGACAACTGTAGATTGAACAGTGCATCCACTTATCTATTTCGTTACTGAGAAATATTAGCAAAAGGCAAATATTAGTAAAAAAAAAAAAAAATCCTAACAGTTTGTCGGTTGTTTTGTGGATCAAGAGTAAGACACATGTATTTAGAGATAAAACAATACAAACAAACAAAAAAATACATTTCCATTTTTACACTACTCCTTTTTTTTGTGCAGAAGAAAAGCTTAGCATCATCTAGAAGACTCTTTTCTTTCTTCCTTTTGCTGTCAAAACAACAATCTTCATTACACAATTGTCTCTTGCGATACCTGCTGGTCCTACTCAATCACAAAGAAACACAACAATTTGGTACTTTACAAAGGTTATTTTCATCAACATGATTCGTCATATTTGCATGTATGTGTATTCATTTACTTTTGGGTCATTATTTATCTCATGTAATGTTGTTTTCCATGCAGCCTATCAACTTCAGCAACTTGCTGTTACACAGGTATTTTAAGATCCAAGATTTTAAATGCTATCTTTGATGAACAATTTTCATTTTTGACGCTAGAGATGTATGTGTTTAGTGGTTTGAACAGCTCAGATCCACATTTTCTATTTTGACAACTGAGAAATATTATCTAAAGGCAAATATTAGCAAAAAATTAGTAAAAAAAAAAAAATCCTAACAGTTTGTTGGTTGTTTTGTGGATCAAGAGTAAGACACATGTATTTAGAGATAAAACAAAAATACAAACAAACAAAAAATACATTTCCATTTTACACTACTCCTTTTTTGTGCAGAAGAAAAGCTTAGCATCATCTAGAAGGCTCTTTTCTTTCTTCCTTTTGCTGTCAAAACAACAATCTTCATTAGACAATTGTCTCTTGCGATACCTGCTGGTCCTACTCAATCACAAAGAAAGACAACAATTTGGTACTTTACAAAGGTTATTTTCATGAACATGATTCGTCATATTTGCATGTATGTGTATTCATTTACTTTTGGGTCATTATTTATCTCATTTAATGTTGTTTTCCATGCAGCCTATCAACTTCAGCAACTTGCTGTTACACAGGTATTTTAAGATTCAAGATTTTTTTTTTTTTTTTTTTTTTTTTTGCATTCACTGTTGTATTTGTTCTTTCTTTTATGTCAAATTTACTAATATGTTAAGTGTGGCGATTATATCCATGAACGATTTTATCCATGAACGCTTTTATCTTGAATTCTATGATGCTTAGATATCTATTACTATACTATTATGGTCCATGCTCTATAATATGACTAAGAAACGTTTAGAAAAAATATACTTATCTAAAGAATGCAAAGATTATATTGCTAACCTAAATAAGAATCGAAAAAGACGTGTTCAATTTCCCACCGAACCTAATGTGAAACACCAAAGAAACGGCTTCAGAATACACCTGCACAACAACCCACCAACAACTATACATTTACCACAAAGTGATGTTGACAACTATTCACATGCAAACGGATGTGCTATGACGTTAAATGAATTACCGAATTTGGGAGACCATCATGTAAATGGATGTGGTATGACGTTAAATGGATTACCGAATTTGGGACACCAAAACCGGACATGCAACTCAGGCTCCTGCAAAATAATTGAAAATGGAGAAGGTAAGTAATGTTTTTATCATATATGTAATTTTTTTTTTTTTTTTTTTATACAAATACATGTCAATGTTAGTGACTTATAGATTTTAATCAATAATTCATGTATGTCCTATGACGTTAAATGAATTACCGAATTTGGGAGACCATCATGTAAATGGATGTGGTATGAGTTAAATGGATTACCGAATTTGGCGAGACCAAAACCGACATGCAACTCATAAAAAAAATGAAAATGGAGAAGGTAAGTAATGTTTTATCATATATGTGTCTTTTTTTATACAGATACATGTCCTAACTGATATATTTTAACTGAATACAGGTATTCATATACCTTATGTAGCTGGGGGAGGTAAACAAGTATATGGCGACACATCTATTCATCTAGCACCAACAAATGTACAAAAAGTAACGCTTAACACAAACAATATTCAAGAAAAAGGTTGCTCACGAATCAATGATAACAAAAACCTGAATCATTTTCAGCAACGCAAAACACATGACACAAGTTCGCAATCCATTGACCATTTACATGTCAGCTGCAATAAAGGTGAGACAAAGGAGTAAGATAGAAGATTCAAGATCTATTTCTACTGTATTTATGTAAGTTATACTTATATTATATACTACCTGTTTTAAATGGCGCAGGTGAAAATGAGTTGGTGGATAAATCATTGCCTTATACTCGATGCAGCATCCGCTTAGATGAAAAAGGTCCAAAAAAGAGAAGAAAAATGAAGAATACCATGGGATGCGGAGAATACTCAATAAACAAAGAGTCATGTGAAGATCAACAAATGGACAGACAAAATATCCAAGATTGCTTACAAATCGATGATAACCAAAACTTGAATCATTTTCACCAACGCAAAAGACATCACACAAGTTCGCAATCCATTGACCATTTACGCGTCAGCTGCAATAAAGGTGAGAAAAAGGAGTAAGTTAGAAGACTCAAATCTGTTTCTACAGTATTTATGTAAGGTATACTTATATTATATACCACCTGTTTTAAATGGCGCAGGTGAAAATGAGTTGGTGGATAAACCATTGGCTTATACTGAATGCAACACCCGCTTAGATGAAAAAGATGTAAAAAAGAGAAGAAAAATGAAGAATACCATAGGATGCGTAGAATACTCAATAAACAAAGATCCATGTGAAGATCAACAAATGTGCAGACAAAATATCCAGCATACAAATACTAACATACCTAATAATTTAACAACACCATGTACTAAAGGTATAATAATAGCCTTTATTGTACTTATATACTTATGATTATATACTCATGTATATAATATTATTTATCCATTGCAATTGCAGGCACATCGGAATTTTATATAGATTTGGGTGATTGCGAATATGCATGCGAGTATTGCAATGCAACTTTTTGGTATGGAGAGAGGCTGAAAGCAACTTCATTTCGACAAAAGTTAAGATACAATAAATGCTGTGGAGGAGGCCAATTCCAACTTGAAAAGGAAATTGATCCACCAGAATATTTAAAAGAATTATTCAAAGATAAACATTTTCTAGCCAACATTCGAGCATATAATCAGATGTTTAGTATGACGTCGTTTGGGGCAGAAATTGATGAATCAGTCAACGATGGAAAGGGTCCGTATGTGTTCAAAATTTCTGGCCAGATACACCATTGGATAGGTACACTATGTCCTACCAATAATGAAGACCCAAAGTTTATGCAACTTTATATATATGATACTGAAAATGAAGTTGCTAACAGAATGAAGCCTTTTGGTGGAGCAGAACGAAGTGGACTATCTCCTGAAATAGTCCAACGACTCATTCAAATATTGGATGAGCACAATGAGTTGGTTCGGATCTTTAGAACAGCCAGGGATAAATTTGCAGAAGGAAATGTACCTGAGTTCAAGATACAGCTCTACAATGTATTAGGAAGCCGTCAATATCAACTTCCTACTTCCGGAACTCTTGGAGCATTAGTTTTTCAGCCTGATGCAAATAGTAAAACAGATTATGACATAATAATAGAATACAAAGACAAAATTCTAAAAGAATCAATAAACTTCATAGTTCAGATATGAGTCTGCAATTCCTCTTCTTTTGTATATGGTCAACCCGGTTACAATACAAAGATGCCATTTAATGGTGTAAATGGAAGTACAAAAAGAAAATGATTTCTATGAATATGTATTATAAGTACCACCGCACGAACGATTTGATGAATATGGCCTTCTTTTTAGAAGCGGGAAGATTGTTTCAACAAGACGTTGTAAATGTCATCGCACTCTTGAGCAATCACGGCTTGATTTCATTAGATCAAAGCAAAATAATCTCGAAGCGATTGTCTTTCCGGCATTTGTGATGCGATATCAAGAGGAGATCATTTTGAGTGATATAGGTCGAAAATAATTCGCCTTCAAGTTTCACAGAGGACCGAGATATATGTACCCATTATCTTGATGCGCTTGCTATATGTCGCGTCTGGGAATCCACATTATTTCATCACTTTTACATGTAATACCAATTGGCCAGAAATTAAACGCCATATGAAAAGGTATCCAGAACTCAACCAATCAGATAGAGCTGATGTTGTAGATCGTGTTTTTGAACAAAAGGTAGAAGATTTTTTATTAGCGCTCAAAGAACAGCAGATATTTGGCCGATGTACTGCAGGTATGTAATTGTTTACTTCCATTATGACGCTAATACATTTTTATACCATTATGTTAAATTTAAATATAATATAATATATTTAATTGTGTTTTTTTTCCCATGTACAGTGCTATACACAATAGAGTTTGAAAAGCGTGGTCTTCCACATTGTCACACACTCTTATGGTTAGATAAGAATGATAAAATCAAGAATCCCGAAGACGTTGACAAGTTCATTTGTGCAGAGTTACCGACAACAAATCGATCCGAAGGATATAAAATAGTTTCCGATATGATGATGCACGGTCCATGTGGAAATGCAAAACCAACAAATGCATGTATGCGCAAGGAGTATGCACTAAGAATTACCCAAAAGATATAATGAAAAGACTTATTTTGATGAAAATGGGCACATACACTATCGAAGAAGAAGAACAACGTCTTACGCGGCAAGAGGTGAAGTGAAGTTGACAACAATTATGTGGTTCCATATAACCGCTCACTTTGTCTTATGTTCCGAGCACATATTAATGTTGAATATCGTGGGTGGAGCATGTTGATAAAATATCTTTTCAAATATATTTCTAAGGAACCGATAAATTGTTTGCAAAGATTACAAGACCGCTTGGTGATCCGGGTACATCAACAGCTGCAGAGCAAATACACATAGACGAAATTAAGAGTTTTATTGACGGCCGGTTCATATGCCCACATGAAGCATGTCGGAGGATACTTGATTTTCCTATACATCATAGAGAGCCGGCTGTACAAATACTTGCAGTTCATCTTAAAGATATGCAGAAAAGTACGTTTCGCGAAAAAGAACCATTGGGGTCTATTATAAATGATAATGGGAGAAAAATGACAACGCTTACAGAATGGTTTACATATAATTCATTATTCGAAGATGGTCGTCATCTAACATATTTAGATTTTCCTTCTGAATATGTGTGGTATGAAGACAACAAGGTATGGAAACGGCGGGTTATCAAAACAAAATATGCAATTGGTAGATTAGTGTACGTGCATCCTGCTGCAGGAGAGCTATTCTACTTTTGCATGTTGCTTGCTCATCAAAAAGGTTGTCAATCATTCATAGACGTGCGGACCGTTAACAAAAAAACATTTCCAACATACCGGGCAAAGATGCAAGCTATGGGTCCGCTTGATGATGACAAGGAACGGGACATAGCACTACAAGAAGCGGCGTTCTCGGCATCATCGGTAGCGATTCGCACTTTTTTCACATATTCGATGTACCGTGAAGTTGCGGACCTATACAACTTTGGGAAAGACATTGGTGTTCTATGGCGGGCGATATTCCAAAGAAAGGCTTCAAAACAAGCGGTGTCGAAACCTCCATGTAAACGATCCGAGCTAAAACACTATATTCTTTACGAAATAGATGATATTGAACAACTGCTCAAGGTCAATAAAAGAATTTGATTCTCATTACCTCCACAAAGATATGCTAGATGATCTACAAAACAAAGTTCATTGATGGAAGAAAAGAATTATAACCGGAAACAGTTGAAAGAAGAAGTTGACATCTCGGTTGTGAAACTCAATGTCGAACAACGGCAGATTATGACCTTATAATTAACGCATGCGGTGAAAAGAAACAGAATTGCTTTTGTTTATGGTCACGGAGGTACAGTAAGACTTTCTTATGGAAAACAATTGTTAATAAGCTTCGATCGGAAGGGAAAGTTGTATTGACAACAGCATCTTCGTGGATCGCCTCTGCTCTTGCCATCCGGACGCATCACAGACTCAAGATTTAAAATACCGTTAGAATTAATCGACGAGTCAATGTGTAATATTAAAAGAATACAATCATGTCGAGCTTCTAAAGAAACCGAGTTGATTGTATGGGATGGCCCGATGAATGATAGACGTTGTTTTGAAACACTGACAGACCCTACGAGATGTTCTCAAGAACCTGCATAAAGTGTTTGGTGGCAAACCGCTTATTTTAGGAGGTGATTTCAGCAAACACTACCCGTGAAAAAAAGCGACAAAATCGCAAATTATAAACTCATCAATTGCAAGATCATATTTGTGGCGTCATTTTAAAGTTTTCGCCTTAAACAAAATACGAGAGTTCTGCAAACAAACCTTGGTGAAAGCGCACGAAAAAGAAATAGATCGATTCTCATCATGGTTACTTGATATAGGGATGGTAATATCGGTGAATCGACAATCAAGATCCACAAGATACTAAATGGGTTGCAATTCACGGAGTACCGGATACACAACGATTTAAAATGGTCTTCAATCACTCATTGACTTTATTTAGACGAAGAAAGCTTACGAATCCAAGTGCGTAAGTCCCGCAAAAAAGGCTATCGTGTGTCCTAAAATGCGATCGCGGATACCATAAATGAAAAATACTATCACAAATACAAGGAGATACCACAGTTTACATGAGCTCGGATGAAGCAATTCCGCTTGAAAAGATGGTGTCAGAATCGAGATGCTATATCCACCGAATACTTAAACACCTTCGATTTCCGTGTCTACCACCAAACATTCTCCAATTAAAACCTGGCGCCCTATCATGCCGCTCAAACGTAAATATGGGAGGTGGGCTCGAATGGTACAAGAATGATTGTAAAAACCTCATGTCAAAACTCATCAAGCGTAAATCATTACAGAACAAGAATAGGCGAAAAGGTTTATATTCCAAGAATCCCATCACCCACGAGATCCAAATTACCCTTTCATTTTCAAGCGAAAACAATTTCCGCTTAAAGTTTGCTACGCTATGACAATCAACAAGAGTCAAGTGGCGTCTTTAAGCAAAATCGAATATACCTTCCGAACCAAGATTCAACATGGGCGGCTATATCGTTATGCTATCAAGAGCAACATCACCTTATGGGTTAAAAGTCCTTTTGCCTGATCAAAAGAAAATCAGCACATCTTACAAAAACATAGTCTATAAAGAATTTTAAATAACATCTTACAAATAAAGGTGTACATTCTTACTTTATATACACATACTTTCAACTTATTTGATTCGTTAATATGTAGCATTTTAACTATTGCATATTGTTTGCCTAAATTAACTGTTCTATTTACATTTACATGAAACACAACTTAACATTAACAATATATATCTCATTTTTTTTTTTTTTTTTTTTTTGGTATTGGTTCCATATATGCAGGAAAATGAATAGTACCATAAAAGAATTGCGACCAAGAGACAGAGACAAAATCATAGAAGCAAAAGTCTATCGGGCTTGGATAGGTCTCGCGCAGTTAACACCACAACAACAACCTTCAGAAGGTAATATACTTTTAACATTTTACATTCAGTATCTAAAAAAAAAATCATAAATCAGTTACCATTTTCTTAAACATTAATTTGTATTTACGACTACTATTACAGAAATAGCAACACCACCGCTAGCAACATCAGTTATGCAAACCAGGTCAAAAACAGAAGCATTAGCTGAAGCTACTAGGAAAACAGCTAAGAGGCCTCTCTTCACAGAAGAAGCATCAGAAAGCAAAAAAAAGAAGGCTTAAAATGCAACATGCATTTGAAACCGATGGTGTTCACAGAAACTGAATGTTCGCAAACTGCATTTTGAAAATGCATGTCTATGTAAATACAAATAAAATCTACTACGACTTAGACACAATAACTTTTGTAAAAAACTAGAAGTAGTACTACTACTTATGGTCACTTTCTATTAGTATGCATCAAATGTGTAGACCTATATTTTGTTAAAAATACACTTTCATGCCCAGTCGCAGTTCTGCACAATGACGCCCTTTCTCAATACGCCCTTCCCTAGCCAAATCAACCACAACAATCAACACATCAAGGAGAAAAGGCAAGTATCTAAACCCAAAAAAGCCAAACTTATATAGGCCTTAAAATTACTGTGCCACCAAGTTACTCTAACCAAACCTAAAAGTATCTTCAAACCAGGGAAAAAAAAAAAAAAAAACTATACAAATCGAAATAAACCACAATCACAGAAACACCACAAGCTAATGCCACCATTTTTTTTTTGACCAAAATAGTTCTTATCAAATATAGATTCATAACATGTTTTCTAATATCAACCAATCCTAAAATAGCATAAATGAAAATAGAAAAACATGTACACACTATAATATACAAATAATTGATTACCTTAATTAACTTCAAAAGCAATTGATCAGAAGAATATTTATGTACGCAAGATATGAACCTAACCCAAGAACTCTAAAACCAGTGACGCAGAAGAAGAAGATAAACTTGATGTATAAAATGGGACCTCTGTTAACCGAGTTTGAAAGAGAGAAAAAAAAAATGATATGGTTTAGGCAATGGGCTATATATCATATATACAATTTTTTTAAAAATAGGCCCAATAAATTAAAGGAGCCCAATAACTTTTACTACAAAATTATATTTAAAAAAAATACATTTACACACTTACTATATACTACTCCCTCCGTCCCATTTTATAAGTCCATGTTTGAAAAATCAAAGTCTTTTTTCTCAGAGTTTGACCGTAATTATTTTTTTTCGTGTTATATAATACTTGCTGAAAAGTATACCAATGAAAATACATTTAAAACACAAATCAGTTTATATATTTTTTATCAAGTATTATACAACACGAAAAAAAATAATTACGGTCAAACTCTGAAGAAAAATACTTTGACTTTTCAAACATGGACTTATAAAATATGACGGAGGTAGTACATTTTTTATGCTATGATCTAAAAAAATCCATTCATAAAAAATAACTAAAAAAATATATGAAACAAAACTAAATTTTTTTTCAACAACGCGCAGACAACCATGCTCGCTATATATTTAAACGTTCAAATTTATGTTTAAGATGAACAGTTTGTCAACGACTGATATTTGAAGAGTCACTATTCATGCCCACTTAATGCCAAATATTAATTTGACAAAATGACGCCGAGATTTAGTGGAATTATATCAATTTAGAAATACCAATGAAACAAAAAAAATAATCAAATGCACTATCTGGTTATTAAAATCTCATAAATACAAAAAAAATAAATAACTTTATTTCACTAAACATATTCTGGTACTATGCCAATAGTTTAACGTTTGATTAACCATTCGTGTAAAATTCCCATTACGTTAACACAAAATCATGAAAACAACGCGATCGTACAAAAAAAAAAACAAAACAAAACACACTGCAAAGAACGCTACTGGTTCACTTCGCTTGCATGTATAGGAGAGGAAATATAGTCACTTTGAGGTATCAATGTCTTAAGGAGGATGTACGATTTTTGTTGGAGGGATAAATCCTTCCCTTGTATGCTTGTCATATTCATTATTGTAAGGGTGGAGGGTCTAGTAAGTTTTTTCCCTCGCCACATCAGCTTCATATCATTAAAAAATAAATAAATAAATAAAATAAAAAATTCTTTTATCATTTCCTTCAACTTTCCTCAAGCATTGCAACACCTTCTCTCTCTTTCATTAAATTTATTTTATTTTTTATTATTTAAAATACCCCTAATACACACATACACTCACCACAACCAATAAAATATATTCTCTCTCCTCCAAAATGTTGTTTATCTCTCATTCATTTCCTTCAACTTTCCTCAAGCATTGCAACACCTTCTCGCTAGGGAAGTTTTTTATGTTTTGTTTTGTTTTCCCGAAAGATGTGCTTTCGATCTTTTCCCGAAGCGCACCCTATACGCTAAGGAAGTAAATTGCGATATGACGTGGTCCGCATACATTAGAGAGCAGGGTACGGTGCGCCATGGCTCAAGCCATGGGCTTCGGGACCATCTTATGACGCGAGAACCCACACATATTAGGTCGGTAGGTCATTGCCAAGGCCACCAAATTCACGCACGAGCAATATACTCTTTTTTTGTGGGTTTGTTTCTTTATTGTTTGTGTTTGTGTGATGTTTTTTTTTTTTTTTTGCAGGCATGGCTAAGAAAGAAGATACAGATGGTGTGAAAGTATAAGATGTATAGATGGTGGCTTGCTGTTACATAAAAGAACATAGCAATATATAAATATTTAACCTTACTCTCATTTCAAAGTCAACAAAAAACCCAAAAAATATACAATTATATACGTGTGTTATCAAAACTTTTGTAATATGAACATTTGAAATAGTACAATAGTAATATGTTTAAAGTTTATTTAAGTCAACATATAAGGTTGGCCATTTTAGTAATGTGGTTTTTATTAATGAAGTTAAATTTTATTTAAATATATTATTGTATTAAATGAAAAACGCCGGCACCACAAAACTAGTGTTATGCTGTGAGTGGTTTTGGTCTATAACCAAACCTGGTGCATGTAAAAAGTCACTGGTGCGACACAACTTTTTTCACGACACCATCTTTGGCACGAGACTGTACCTAGTGCTCTTGGAGATGTAATCCTTACTCGGAGAATGGTGACTTTCACGCTTTGTTAAAAGGCATATGTTGAATAGTTAGAAAGCAATGTTGTATTCTCAAGTAGGCACTAAGATAGATATAAGAATATCATATTACATTTTTTTGAATCGCAATATGGTTGTATATATGCTTATGGAGGTTAATATATTTTTCATCATTTCACTAAAACATCTTGAGAAGTTTTTGAGGTGTCGCCTCAAGTAAGGACTTAAAAAGTTAACTCATATGTATAAATTAAAAAAATTGCGATTGTAATTGAAAATTATAGAATGAGATAATAAAAATTGTGATCTTATGGGTGTATTTGACGAACTTAGTTACAACTCAAACTTGTATTGTAAGTTGAAAGTTGAAATATTTATTATTATATATTTGTTTAACAAATTTAATTATGGCTATAGTCGATTATTCAAAACTAACATAAAAGTCATTAAATTAAGTTCACTCACATTACAAACTTTTATGTATTCATTAATAATAGATTGGAGAGTATTTAAATACTTCTATTAATTACAAGTTTTGCTTATTTAAAAAAACACATTTTTATTAAATACGAGTTTACAAAATTTTATAATCCATTTAATTCGACTCATAATAAGTGTCCAGAATACTATATTGAGATATCTCATAATAAATGTTCATTTTATATTTTAACTAATGAGATTAGATATAGTGGTTATAGATGTATTTGATTTGTGAAAATTGAAAAATGTATTTGTAGAATTTCTTAAACTTTTATGCATTTGATAGTTGAAACTTGAGAGACAAATGTCAATAGATCAATGTCAACAAAGACAAGTAACTTATTTGCATGGGTTAATTTCAATTTATAAAAAAAAACTAGTGACTTATCACATGAGTTTGGGTCTCGTTTGGGAATAAATTAAGCGGATTGACCCATTAATTCGTTTATTTCTTTTTAAGTTAAAAATTATTTATATTTTATTATACGGGTTAAATCGGTTAAACGAGTCAACCCATAAACTCATTTAACCTATTTAACCAATTTAATGTGCAAACTTCAGGATATAAACGGGTTATACGGGTCACCACGAAACCCGTTTAACCTATTAACCCGTGTAAGCTATTTAACCCGCCAACTCAAGTATATATACAGGTTAAATGGGTCAGGTACGGGTTATGTGTAAAAAAGGTTAAGGTTGAAATAATTGACTTAATTATTTAAATGGGTCATGTTAGGGTGGGGTTTTGACCCGCCAACTTGTGAACCCGACCCGAATTGAGACCCTAGCTAAAATGATACTTTGATTTTGAAAAAGAAAGTGTATTTATAACAAGAGTTTTGCTAATTATAGATTTATAGTGCATATAAAATTAAATAAAAATCTGTTTACAACATGTGAGTTTATTGATTTTAAACGCATATGCAACTCACGTGTCATTTAATTTCTCCAATCGGATACTTAACCCATCAACCAATAAAAACAGTCCATTCACCCTCACATAGATCTCAATCCAACGGTCCACATTCACTCCCCAATCCCCTAATCCAACGCACCAAAACACACTCAAACAAACACAAAAATTCACTCAACCACTATAAAATAGACCCACTCCCTTTATTTCAAAATCACAAATCAAAATCAAAACCAATTTTTATAAAAGAAAGAAATGTCAGGAAGAGGGAAAGGAGGAAAAGGATTAGGCAAAGGAGGGGCGAAACGACATCGTAAAGTGCTCAGAGACAACATCCAGGGTATAACCAAGCCTGCTATTCGTCGTTTAGCACGTAGAGGTGGAGTCAAGAGGATAAGCGGGTTGATTTACGAAGAGACACGTGGCGTTCTCAAGATATTTCTAGAGAATGTTATCCGTGATGCAGTTACTTACACAGAGCATGCGAGAAGAAAGACAGTCACTGCAATGGATGTTGTTTACGCTCTCAAAAGACAAGGCCGTACTCTCTACGGTTTTGGTGGTTAAACTTAAATAACTGCTGTTTATTGTGTTAGATGGATTAGATCTGGTTAAATTAGATCTGGTGTTTTATTTTATGTTGTTGATGTCAAGTGATGTATTATTGTAATGATATTAATTAGTGAATGAAATTGAAGTTTGAATCAAACTTATTTTTCTTTCCGTTGATTATTGATTGGTTAATTGTTATAAAGTCAAAGTTACTGAAATCTAAAAGATAACAATGCTGTTTTCAAGTGTTTACATGAAACAGACTTAACCCAGTTATGGTCTTTAATTAGTATTGGGTTATAACAGTCAAAGTAATAGCATATAACCACCAACCTGTAATGGGTCTGTAATGCTGTCACTACTAACCAGGTATCTGTCGAAGTAATTTTCATGTATGACTGGTTGAGGCAGAATAACTCAGATACTATTTCTTGCAAATTGAGAGTTTGAATGTGTTAAGGCTGCTCGCATTAATGGGACAGGATTGACTTATGCGATCGGATTACAAGTCGATCGACTTTGTGTGGCTACTCGATCGACCAATACTTTTTACAAATGAGGGTCGTATATACAATCAAAACATTCCCGAGTTATTTTCAAATATTTTCAAATTAAACTTTAACTCAACAAAAACACCCTTATCGCAAGACCCAATCGCGAAGATCATTTGGAGAAAAAATCGACGCAGAAAATGAGAGTGATTGGGATCCTTTACTGTGTCGAGCCTAATGGAGCATTGAATGGTATAGATATTGGTTTGTTTACGGGCATATGCGTTGATGCTGAAAATCAGATTCATCTGCAAGCTACGATAACCAACATGCTGTGATTAATGGTATGTTTGATACTGATCTAGAACTTAGTATTTTCTTGCTTGCATAATGAACTATAGATGTAACTGTATCGATCCTTTTTTTTTTAACGGCATAAGTATTATAGAAAACAGAATTACAACGAGTTTTTACAAGCTTTGATAGGATTAAAAACCCAATCTAACCACAAGGGATTTAATTTCCTATTTCTATGTAAGATCCAACAGTGGGATAGCACCTTGATGTCTTCACTGAGAGTGTCTTTCTGAGGAGGCTTGAGGTCGAAACATATCCGATTTCTATATCTCCAGATGATCCAAGTTGTCACTTGAACAACAACATCGAAACAAGATTTCAATGTATTGTTGAAATTGACATTATCGCCGCAAGTTAAAAGACTATGAATATCTTTCCGAAAATCACCACAACCCCACCAAGCTGAAACCATATTCCATAAATCAACCGCTACTGCACATTCGATGAATAAGTATCAATCCTATCCTAATAAACTGAAGATAGAATGAAACTCCCAACATTCTCTAGAATTTTGTCAAAACTTGCAGGGTTTAAGTTACAAGGCTGCCAGTCATGTGTCCAAAATATAATCCCAATAGCAATCACCATTATCTCACTATGATTCATACGAATGTGCTGTTTTTCATTCGCCTCAATATCTTACATTACAAGGCTATAATCCAAAACACGCCCTATGACTTCATTACGTACTGCCATTAAAATATCCAACAGCTTTTCTTATTCAAATAGGCATAAAATCTTTCTCTAAAACAGCATATGCCTACAACAGTGCTGACATTACGAAACAAAAATATGACGAGACCAAGCCGAGCAAAAACTTAGAATAGCTAGCAAAGCCTATGAAATACCAACACACAGACTTCACTCACTAGACCACTGGTGCTTTGGGATATAACCATCTTGTGAGGTTTGATTTCCTACTATGTTACAGATTATAAGTCATAACAAAGGACAAGCTATCAATACGTTATCCCATCTTGTGACGTTTAATTTCCTACTAGGTTACAGATTGTAATTGAAAACACTACTATCTCATATATATATACCACAACCTCATATTCCTTACAAATATCGAATTCTTACCAAAAGATAACATCCGATTATTTAAAAACCAATCAACGAGGACTAACATAGCCAAGGATCGTGTAAACTGTTTGGGCAATGGTTAGAACTAAAAGAATCGAAGCTGCTAACGCCGATATAAACGACCATGGCGTGTTAAAATACGTGTACTTAAACTCGCCCATTGTACGTGCCACCCGCTACGATAATGTTGATTCACTTTAGCAAACAAACGAGCCATGTAACAATCATTGACATTGAAAGAAATATCCTTCCCGCGTTGTTAATAAAGGATGCAACTTCACCATCTGTACCCAAATTATTTTCGATTATGTCCCAATCACATAATAACCCCACATCTTTAGATGTGTTTATCAAACAATCGAGTAATGTAATGTATGTCGTGAAATGTTTCGAGCTTCCACTATGACATTGTTCAAACGCTACAGCATTTAACAAGAATGCACACGTGAAATCGTCAATGGAAATCGTTGGCATTTGGATTACACCATTTTTGTACTTTACAGCAAGGAAGCTTTCGAAGTCCCGTTGTGAATTATATGTGCTGGTGGATGGTTGTCGTGTTTTGTTGTCTGCTCGAGTTCCGGTGGAAGTAAAGTCGTCCGAAGAAGGTCGAGCAAGTGTTTTGCTTTGGTTGCGGAATATTTTTGCCAAACATTTTCCGGTCTTTGAAAACCATAATCAAAAAATCCCAATGCTAGCGTAGCTAGTGTTGGACTTCCTGGCGCTTTCGTTAAATCAAATAAACATTCGAGAACAAAAAAAGGGATCTGGTTTTCGAGGCAAATCAAATCCCTTAAGAAAAACGAAAGGATCCACGACATAGTAAAAAGTGGATCATGCTCATCAATCTGAACCACACCACCAATCATTCTAAAAAGTTCAATAACAAAACAACCATCTAGTACCATCATTTCAACAAACTCATCAGTACTTATATAAGAGATGGTCTCAGAGTAACACTCTCTAGCCGTGCCTTCTAGTCGTTGCACAGCCTTCAAGTAATCCTCTAAGACCATCCCTTTAGCTTCAGTTCTATTTAACAATTGACGTAAAAACCGCCACTTGTGCTCCTCCATCATCTGCAACTGAGGCTGACCGTGATGAAATGGTCCTATGGAGACGATACGTGGTTGGTATGATTTGCCATTTACGTTGAGTAACGTTTGTGGGACTCTGAATATGGAGCAAGTGGTTCGACCAGCCGCGACACTTAGTAGTTTTGGTGTATCGGATAGTTTGTGTTGCATAGCCGTGACTCGATCACGATTGATTTCCCAGATCGTGACCGGGGTATGTTGTTCACATGTTTGAGAATTGGTTTTCATTTTTTTTAGTTCATAAAACATATGTTTTTTTTTCTTATAGATTTCATATGAATAAATGTGTTATTTGTTAATATGCAAGGTAGAGGGAAGCAACACGCTAACATGATGTGGTTGGGTATTGTGGATGAAATTAATTAAGGATAACGTTTTTTTTTTCTGGTCACGTATTTTCTATTACATTTTTTGTTTGTATCATAGTCGCCTCCTGTCATCAAGACGAAAATTAAGTGTTGCTTATATATTTTTTTCTGCTTACTACATTGCTGCTTAATAGTAAGTAGAGTAAATTACACCGTTCGTCCTCGCGTCATTTCCAAATCACACCTGATCCACGTTTTTTTTTTTTGCTTTTTGCTCCCTTGTGGTTTATATATTGCATGTCTGTTAGTCCTTATCGCTAACCGCCGTTATCTTTTCGTTATCTCAATGACACCGTTATCTTTGATTGCTTATATTTTTTCTCGCTTAATTACTACAATGTCGCTTAATAATAAGTATATATAACTACTTACCCTTGGTTCAGCAGACTCTCTATTAGCCTCTGGACCATTTGCAACTACACATTAACCTTAGAATTTTTTAGCATATCTAAGCCTCTTTTTAGACCGCCACCCCCCATCGAAATCATTCAATTAGAGTCACTATGATCAGAGACTGCAGACACTTAAATATCCACAGCTAAAGCTTTTGGCATTTTAATAATATCTATATCGACCAATAACCTATTCAACTTACTTCAGATTAGCAACTCTAAATACACTATTACCGTGATTTTTGTAATACAAAATTGCCTCAAGACCATAATCGGGCCTGCTTCAAAAGCATCCCTGTAAAACGCTGCAGTCGCTATCTTTTATATGCATCAATGACATTAAAAGGAATGGAGATTGGTTTGTTTGGTGGTTGAATGTATGTTTGATATAAGGGCGCACTGATCTGGAACTTAATATTTCATTACTTGCACCTCTAGTGATCGATTCTTCTCCTGATACTCAACCAAGGTCTTCACTTCATTAATACACTCCTAAATTTGATAATCTCTTGCCGTATTTGGTCTTAACAGAACTGATGAAATGTAGTAGCATAAATTGTAGGATAAGATACAATGTATCTAGGATAAGAGAATTTTGCAAGTGGCTGCAACTTGGATCTCAATTTGGCCTACTTGTGTTTGTGATTCATGCATTTGCTACCACTGTAAATAGAGGCATTCACAACCTCATTTAGCATCCCATTCTCTTATTTACTTTCACATAGTGATATGTTTCTCCTGCTAGTACTTGTGAGTACAATTAGAGAGTTTGTGTGATATCTCCTATATACAAAAGATATAACTATTTGGTGTTTATCCTTGTAATTAGAGAGAATGTGTAACTCTTAATTTTCTTCATAGCGAGACATATCTTTCCTTGCTCGTGGTTTTTACCCTATTGGGGTTTTCCACGTTATATCCGTGTGTCATCTTTTACTATTGTTGGAATCACTCCTAGACCATAATTCAAGTGTTAGTTACTCATATGTAATAGGTAGTTTATTATGGCCTTTATGTTTGTTCAAGGTCTAGCTTATGTAGGCGCCCATAAGCTTGCGCCCATGTCCAATAAGGAAAAGTGAAGGAGCCGAGAGTGTTGCCCTAGCTCGCTGCCTATAAATACTCTTGTAAACCTTCATTCAAGGTTGGTTGTTCAATGCATTTCTTCACACTCCACGCCTAACCATCATAGTTTATACGCGTGTGTTTGTGTGTGTATTGCTCACCCGCCACTCTATCTCCTCTCTATTTCTTTCTTATAAGCTTGTGTTGTAAAACCAGCGACCTAACAAAGGGTATCAATCGCTCACTAGTTGGGTGAATCGCTTTTGTTTTTGAAGTGGTTTTGGTCCCACGCCAGAAACAACGGTTCGATACTTTGGTTCGCTTAAAAACTCGCTTTTTACACTTTTAATCCAAGATTCTTGTACTTTCAATGTTTTAAGGTGTTAAAATAATCGCTTTTGGCAAAAGTTTCAAACTTTACGCGTGGATCTTCTTTTTAAACTAGTTTTTTGAACTAGGTGTAAACCCACGCAGAATCGCTTTTAGACGCTTTGGATCAAGTTTCACACTTTTGTGTTATTTTGGTGATATTGAAGCTATTTCATCACAAAACTGGTTTAGAAACATCTTTGGGAAAAAGTCACTTTACGAGTAGAACTACGCGTATCAAAACCCTAGTTCTACGCAGAACTTTATCCGTGGTTCGATCTTCGCCAGGGTTTACTCGTGTTTTCTTGCTTGATAAGCCCGAAAATACGTCGACTTTGGATATCTTTCAGACCGTGATAGTGTAAAGATCACTGGGATAAAACCCTAAAATTACGCATAAGCATAAAGCTTACGCGTGAAAATCCCACGATAAGATTTATCTTACGCATAAGCCTAGTCTTACGCATAAGGTAATCCCACGCCTAACTTTGTGTCACGCATAACTTTAGTGTCTTTTCCTACTTACGCGTAAGCTAAACCTACGCCAGAACTCTTGATTGGTACGCGAACTTTGGTGTTTTTACGCATAAGTGCTACTTGGTTTATTGTGATTTCTACGCCTAAGGATACTTCATCAACAAAGGTTCATTCGACTACAAAGATCCATCAACACAAGTTATCAAAAAAAAAAAAATTATTTTTCCGGGAGACTAAACGCTCAATTTTACGAGATTCAAATTTTGGTTTAATCGTGAAAATTTTGGTCAAAAATTCAAATTTTGGGCCTAAATTCAAATTTTTGGGTAAAATTTAAGGCCAAAATTGTCATATCTCAAAATTTTCTTACAACCTTAGAATTGAATTTTATAGTGAATTTCAAATTTTGAGAGTCAAAATTTTCAAAATTATTTTGGAGGAAAATTGCAATTCACTATATCGACCTTCCGTGCTATATCGACTTTGCACCTTTTCTTCTCTTTGATTCTTCTCGCAGAGCGTTGAAATGGATTCTCAACATAAAGATCCATTTGTGGCATTGAAAGAAGGATACATGGCTCGCTCGCATTGAAGCGCCGACATCATCAAATTCCCGATATCCCGCAATGTGCAAGATGAAAGAGTTGATGTACATGAAAGGAATGCTCAAATGGACGCTGAGAATGTTGTGACATCGCAATCGCTTGTGTCGCGACAATGAGGTTGTAGCATTGAAAACAGATGACATCGCAGATCCGGAGAAGATATCATACTTAACTACGACATCGAGCCCAACCGTGACGAAGAACAAATGGTCGAGGAAGATATCTTACCCACCTATGACACCGACACGTAACATATGGTCGAGGTACAATCATCGTTGATCATATTCGCAAGAATGCGATACAACAAACCGAGCAACCTAAATTCAAGAATGAAGCGAGAGGTTGACCAGCTTTGTTGCACAATGTCCGCATAACTTTCTCATGTCTCGAGCCCTTACTTGTTAACAATTCAACTCGAAACGTCAAATCAAACTCTTGAATCAAATCATTCTTCTCAAAAGACCATTGCTCGCTTCATAAAGATTTTTAAAACTAGAGGCACATTGCATCTCTTGAACTTAAACTACAAAACAAATCTTTTTCTTCGTAACTCAATGGTCAAGATTCAAATGAACAAAGTAATCGCGGGATACATTACTAAAGGAAAATGAGCATTTAAAGGCTCAAATTCAAGCAGGGCTTGCACATGTTGCTTTACAAAACAAACCGAGAAGATTAATCGACAAGAGTGTGGATACTAATTTTGCTAAACCAACAATCTTGGGAAATCGCCTCTACAACCTTTCGTAAAACAATCAGAAGTTAGACAACCAACCGCATTTAAATCAACGCTCAAAATCATCAAAACCACGGTTTCCTCCCAAGTTGTCGAGAATAATCATTTGATAAAACCAATACCCACATTCCCGCCTAAGCATAATGCTTCTTCATAAACATGTTTCGCGAAACTGCTTCGTTATACCGCTTCATTAAACCTCAACTTGTGGTCGCTCCCGCAAATCTAGGATTAGTTCAACACCGTGTCTAAACCGAGCATTAAAAGTAAAGATTCATATGATTCAAATGACACGCATAAGAACCGTGATCTAGAAAAGGCTAGAAAGGGCACTTCTTCAAAAGGATGGAATCTTAGGTTCATGACCTAGTGTATCATCTTCGAGTGTACATCGAACACCACCGTAGTAGCAAACCAAAACCTGTTAACTCATCAAACGCTTAGAAATAAACCCGCTGATCTAAATGTAAACCGTCAAACCTAATAGGTGGATCCATATAGACGCAGACTCTTCCCAAAAGAAGTTTCAACATCCCTAGATCTAACCTTAGATGGATACCAACGGTAGGATTTTCAAACTGTTAGTCTTAGCGGATTCCTACTGTGCAAGATACTAAGTAGTTGCACCAATACAAGTGGGATACCAACACCATCCATCCTCGATACAGAAAGGAAATCATCAAAATAGCATGTTCAGGTGTCAAGAAGATAATTGACACTACATCTTTATGGTGACATGGTTACTATGATGGTGATGATGCATTATGTTTGTTAAATCTCATTTATGTTATGTGAGGATGTTGCATTGGCGGATTGGGAAATAATAATCACTTAGAAAATGTAGTCAGTTTTCCACACCATAAAGGGGAGACATTGACATTTGAGTGATGAGGCCTATTTGTACTTGCAGGTTATACTAATGAACAACATGTGTGTAATTTGCATGTATAGGAGAGGAAATATAGTCACTTTGAGGTATCAATGTCTTAAGGAGGATGTACGATTTTGTTGGAGGAGAAATCCTTCCTCAGATGCTTGTCATATTCATTATTGTGTGGTGGAGGTCTAGTAAGTTTTTCCTCGCCACATCACCCATATCATTATTAAAAAAAAAAAAAAAAAAATCTTTTATCATTTCCTTCAACTTTCCTCAAGCATTGCAACACCTTCTCTCATTTTCAATAATTTTATTTTATTTTTTATTATTTAAAATACCCCTAATACACACATACACTCACCAGAACCAATAAAATATTTTCTCTCTCCTCCAAAATGTTGTTTCTCTCTCCTTCATTTCCTTCAACTTTCCTCAAGCATTGCAACACCTTCTTTCCTAGCCACATCAAAATAGCATGTTCAGGTGTCAAGAAGATAATTGACACTACATCTTTATGTTCTAACATCCGGAACCCGCTACACTTGGGATCCATGTTTTTCTTCCTTGCCCCTTCTATTTTTCTATGCAGTACAACAACAATGGCTCCTACCGCAAAACAACTTAGGACCCGCTTTCACCGTAAAAATATCATGATCCATCACCGCTCCACCATTGTACTTAATCGTCATGAATTGGAAACATTGCTTGCTCCTCCGGTTAAAGATTCTCGCCAAAAGTCGCGGCTTCGATGTATCGAATGTTTCACCGCACAACCGATAATACTCTAATTTCGTATACACCGAATCTACAAAACAACCGCATCTTCTATAATGTAAGATCAAACTGCTCTAACAACAATGACACAAATTGATGATCAACATAATGAATGAGATGTTTTATCGCAGCTGACTCTCTCGAAATATTTTTAGTACTTCACACTTGTTCGATCAATCGACATACATGGTTTCACCGCTCCTCATACATGGTTTCATTGTCTTCAATTCATCATCAACATACGTGGTGTATGATTCGATTCACCGAAAACATCGAGGGGAGAGAGTGTAGGCGCCCTTGCTTCTTTTGTTTTTCCACGTGCTTCCTTGCGAAAACCCTATGCCTTCTTGAATTTCTTCAATTAGTATGAAGAAATGAGACGATCCGTAGTTCAAACGTCTTAATTCGTTGTTATCGCCTCAACTTTCACGGGTAATCTTGTGTGAAGTTACCCAAATATGATGTTATGATGCCTCACACACGGTCTTGGTATCGAGTTATTGCATATTCACGGTGATGTGTATTCGAAAGACCACAACATTCGTGGGAAAGTCGATCATTTCGCCTTCGTGGTTTGTTCGTGTGATGCGCCTACATACGTGAGAAGATCTTGTTGGTTTCGCATTTTACCCTCGAACGGATCTTCCGCAATTAGTCGATTTTCTTTGTGTGGTTTATCGCTCATCTACAAATTCACGTGACATCGAAACCTTCAAAAGTTGTAGGAAATGTAGACTTCATCAAAGTTTCAAATCAAAAGATGCTTATCGCTGGGGGAGCTAATTTAGAAACATCACAATCGAGAAAGGTTAATTTGTTTCATACTTATTTCATCTTTTCCCTAAAGTGGCTTGTTGATGAATGTTAAATACTCATCATTTTGCATCGCTTAGAATGCCAAAACATCCGAAAACATTCGTAAATGCATCAAATGATGAAAATATCACAAACAAGTGTTTTATGTGTTTTAAATGCAAAATACCAAAATCGATGAAAACGATTAAGTTTGCATAATTGGCGCTTTAGTCCCCAAGTTTCAAAAATTGTCAAAACTAGTCCCTGGTAATTCAAAAACTTGTAAAATGTCATTTAAGGTCCATGGGATTCATGAAGTTGTCAAAACAAGTCCTTGAAATTTAAAATTGCAAAAATTACAACTTTGGTCCCTTAACTTTTAAAAATGACAAAAATGGTCCTTGGACATTTAAAAATGGAAAATAATCATCATTGGTCCTTGTACTATTCATATATGGTAGGTTTGGTCCTTGTGTGAACTTTGAAAACTACAAGTTCACCCTTAACTTTGGCCGAATTACATAAAAGGTCCTCAGATTGTTAAGCTTAACCAAACCTGACCTCGTTATTAAACAAACCAATCCAAATCCAATCCACTAAACCCTTTAACCCACCCAAGCCCAATACCCAAACCCGACCCATGTTTTAAAAATAAAACCGCGCCACTGCTTTCTCCTTCTCTTCCCCATCGCAAACCAAAACCACCATGGTTTCTCCACCTCACCTCCACCTTTCCACTGCTCCCTACACCTATTTACCAACTCCTTCCACCTCCACAAAGTCCAAAATTCCTTAAATGCATAAACCTGCTATCAAAGACTTTTCCCGCCAAAATGCCACATGTGTGGTTTTGATGAATTTCAATGATTCAATGGTTGGATTGAGGTGGGATTTAATCTAATGTCGACAAGGAAGCTTTTGGATGCATATTAAAAAAGGAAATGAAGACAGAGATTGAGGTGTCAAAGTTTTAGACCAAATTCGTAGTGTAAAATTTAAATTTCATGTGAACTTTTAAATTCGCTTTATTTTCAAAGTTGTATCATGTTTCATGGTTAATGAAAGTTATTTCAATAGGATCTCGGTTTTAATTCTCAAGTTTAAATTCAATCTTTAGCATTTTCAAGCAAAATTGACACTTTGCTTTAATCTTGTTAAATACTGTTGTTCTTGTTTATTTAATCTCATTTCAGTTACTTTTTAAGCTTGTTGAAGCTTTGCTATAACTGAGAGGACTTGTAACTTAGTTTACTTAAAAAAAACATAAAAATCAAAGAAAATAGAAATAAAATAAAAATGAGTGTTCATGATGATGAAGGCTTGGAGCATGGTTGCTCATGGATTGCCCTTGGTTTAGAGGCTTAGTGGTAAGCCCATAGGATTAGTTCTCAGTTCTTAGTTTTATGCTTGGACACCATTTGTAAGCCATTTCTTAAAAGATTGTATTTCTTAGTATAAGTGGTTAAGTCTTGTTAATTATAGTTTAAATCTGTCTCAATATAGTTAATATAAGTTATTCAGTTGATTTTATGGCTTAAATAAGTGTTAAGCTTCTAAAAGCTTCAAAACAGTTTACTTAAGTGTTGTTTGGATTCATTGTGTTAATGGTGTTAGAGGTTGTTTAAAGTATTTCTTGTTGTTGTTAACTGTTATACTAATATCTAAGTACTCAGTCAAACCATAAAAACTAGTGCTTATTTTGTAAAACGTCAAAATTAGTCTGAAACTCAACTTAATTGGTAACTGTTAGAAATTTAGATTCCATAATCATGCACACTAGTGTAAAAGTTGTTTATATAGCCTAAATCAGTCTTATAGTAGCTTAATACATCAAATATGATTATCTAGGATCATTCAAATCTCATAAAAGTCAACTTACTAGTTTATTTTAAAAAGTCAAATTTCAAGCTTAGTCGTTTTTGAATAAAATAGAGAATTTTATTGTGTGTTTAATATTAAGAATTAGTCTATCGCTTTTGGGATAATAAAATTTTGTTGCTTAACTAAATTAGAAAATACAAGCTTACTTTTCTCACCTATAAATAGCTTATTCATCGCCTTCTTTAGACCCTTTTCCAAAGAAGTGTCCTGTGCACAGATTTGATAACCCACTTCACAAGCTCACACGTAGCTCAATAGAGAAGTCTAGCTTGTGTCCTTTAGCTTTTGAGAAGCTCACCTAGCTATCTAAAAGTTCCAAGTTTAGCTTTTCAATCTATAGCTTATTTGATAGGTCTCGCCAAGTGTTTTTGTTTGTCCCATTCCATTCGGGCCAACAATAAACCAAGAGTTTTCCAGCTTTTCAAAGCTTGTCACAAGCTAATTAATGGAAGCCAAACTTTATTATTTAGCTTTTAGAAAGTTCATTGGTTAGCTTGTTAATTCCAGCTTTCATTTTCATTTATTAGCTTATTAAAGTACTTAAAATTAAGCTAGAAGATACCTAGTAAACTAGAAAGTGTCCTGTGTATCTGCTTAACAGTTGTGCTTATTTAGAGAATGTTTAATGCTTATTTCTAAGTTATTTGCTTTTTCAGTTGTAATTCTAGCTTATTTACAGTAGTCTAGCTTATTCTCAGTTACATTGTGCTTATTTTTAGCTTAATAGCCATCTTAGTTTAATATTTGTGCTTATTTCCAATTTTAGCTTAATCACAGATCTTAAGCTTATTCTCGAGCTTATTAGTTATTTTTGTAAAAGTTGTAGTTGTAAAAGTGCTTATTTCAAAGGTACTTAACAAGTTCAGGAAAGAAAAAGTCCAAAATAAATTAGTTAGCAAAAGGTCATTGTTGGGATTCAACCCCGCCACCCACCTCACCACACACACACACTACCACCGCCTGGTCTTTTTCGCTTTTCCTTTGCACTATTAAATACATAAGCCTTGTTTTCATTTTAAGCTTATACGAGCTTATTAGCTTATTTCTAGCTTATTTATACTAGCTTTTTCAACTTTTGCATTTTTCTTAATTTTGTATTAGTATAAAGTAATTTATAAAAAAGTTTCAGATTTTTCTAAATAGTTTTAGTATTTTTAAACATTTAATTAGTGTAAAATAGTATTTAATTCATAATAAAAATATAAAAGTCTAAAAATATAAATCTTTTTCCAAAATTTTTTTTGTCATATAGTACGAAGAAAATTGTTTTACATTCGTAGGACTTTATTTCATAAATTTTACGCTTTTTACAAGACTTGCTTATTTTTATAAATAACATACGCTTTCATTTTAAATCAAGTTTTTAGATAATTTAAGTTTACGCTTTAGTTAAAATAGTTTATTTAAGTTATTTTACTTTATAAAATCACAAAACATCATTGTAAAAATAGTGATAGCGTTTATTTAATATATTTTAACTTTTTAATTTCCTTTAATTTGCATTTAAGCCCTCGTAATTTACAAAACTCTTCTTTAGGTATAAATAATTCAAAATCCTTACCGATCACTATCCTTAGTGATTATTCGACATCCGTCTGTGTTAAACACCATTCATCCTCCGTGGACTTAACGACCTGTGAATCCACTATATTCCTCCGATCTTAATCGCATTTGCTTCGAAATGCTTTTAAGTTTGTTACTGCTAGCCATTCACAAGTGGCTAGCTTGTGTGATTAAACTTGACTGTTTGGACCCAATCACTTGTGCACACATTACAAGGTACAACCCGTAATTGTCAAGAAAGGACCCCGTGGTACACTTCTGCCACAATCCTTATAAAAGGAGCTTAAAGCTTTACTTTGAGTAAACCTATCAAACCTTTCATTTTTCAAGGTTTTGCTTAAAAGGACAAGTACTTCTCCGTATGATTTTCAAAACCTCAACCGCTTATATCACTTGTCGAGGGGAGTATTTGAATTTAAACTTTGCTCACAAATTGTTCATAGTGGTCATCTTCCCAACACTCGAAATGGTCATATTTATTTCAACTTTTCAAAATAACATTTTATATGCCATTTTGAGGGGAGAAAATTATGTGATAAGAAATATGTTGTGTTAATGCAAATGAATCTTTGTGTAATAGACTTAACCAACTAATCGACTGCATTAAATCGTTAGTAACTCGAAAAGACTTTTCCGAGACGGGTAATAATTTCAAGCTAATTCGCTAGTAATGTAAACGTGTCTCTCAAAGGACTTGTCCAAGTAGAAAGTACCATTCGAGAAACTCTTGGTAGACATGAACTCGACGGTATGACAACCTTTCGAGGTTTGTCTACACCTTCAAGGTAGTTATTAGAGCTAGTTGTCACCTAAAAGTCGACAATGTAACTCTTTAACTATGCAACGAACCGTGTCTCATGGGGATTGTCTATCTTGAGTCGATCAATTCAAAGTGCGAGCTCTTCCCACACAAAGCAGCTTTTCCGTCAAAACTCTAAAGCACATGTGAGGGGAGTATTGCTAAAGATAAAACTCACAATGGTTCAAACATGTTTTCATTTACAAACCCTTTGAGAGATTTTCTTGAAAATTGGTTTTATGGCAACATAGGTTAGTCATGGAGTAATAAGCGACTAAGGTTAGGAATAACTGTCCTATGATCCGCCAGAGTCGAGGGATCTACCCAAGGACATCACAAATAGTTAGTACTTAGAAACCTTAGGTACGATGATAAAAAGGAGAAATTGAGAATCGGAGAAAGAAGGAGTCAAGAATTAAAAGAAATGCAAAGAAAAGTGGTGAAAAGAAATAGCCTCCAAATTATTCAACTTAGGCGCATAATCGGGTTCAATTCATATGCTACCGGTTGTCACTTGTAGCGCCGGTATCAAGATTAAAAGTCGCCATGGACCCAAAGGACGCATGCACTAAACCTTCTTAGCCACTCAAGTTTCTCTCACGTAAGCTTGTTTCATTCTCACAGGAACCCCACGTAAACTATTGGCTTTCTCTTAGATATCACCGGTATCAAGAAGGAGACCCTCTCCTAGTCTCACCAGAAAACCAAAACGCACTATTAAGTCTAGAGCCACGAGATTCATCAAAAGATCTCTTAGGTACACTTGACATTTTATCACTTGACGCTCAACAATAAGAATTTCAGTGGTACATTATCGAGTCCTTCACGCATCTTAGCAACTGTCAAGAACATTTACGAGAGGTTCACATCCGCGATCCTCGATGATTGAATGGAAACTCCCGCCAGGGTCAACATCAAACAAACCGACAACAGTCACTTTAACTCCCCATGGATTACGCTTAGTGTGTCTCAAACGGTCTACGTCACAGGTGATGCTTCTGTACCTCAACGACTATCTCGAACTATAGATGTACTTCGACATCGCGTTATCTCACTGTGGGACTCCAGCTCAGAACGGCCTTTGTAAGAATTAGAGTTGTGCTTCACACTATGTCGTTAAAACTCTCGGTTCAAACTTGTAAGCGCTTAACCGCTTATTACTAACTTTTGAAATGTTTTCTTATGGAAGCTCGAGTCGATGATCGCAGATTCTTCTCATGCTCACGCCAACATCATCACTAATGGAAGTTCTATCCAAAAGCAACACAACAGAAGAATGATTCTTCACAAATCAAAGAATCTACAAAGTTAAAGACTTAAAGAACTTCATCAAGATCGACTTCCAACGCCAAAGAGCGCGTGAGCATGTCAAGAATGACGGGAGACATCAGAAGCGGCGAAGCGCACTGAGGCGCATAAAACATACTATCACTTTCATCACAAAGAACAATGATCAAAGAACAAAGTTAAAGATGACGCCAAAGCATAACTGCTCAAAGAAAACTATCTCTACACCGGGAGATTGTTCGAATCAAGGAAATTCTTCTCACAAGAAAGAAGAATGTCGAAGACGCCAAAGTTACTATTACATCAACGCCTTCACTGCTTTTCATCACCAACACTGAGGGGAGATTGTTGGAATCACCCTAGACCATAATTCAAGTGTTAGTTATTCATATGTAATAGGTAGTTTATTATTGTCTTTATGTTTGTTTAAGGTCTAGCTTACGTAAGGCCCATGCTTAGCCCATGTCCAATAAGGAAAAGTGAAGGAGCGGAGTGTCGCCTAGCTCCTTGCCTATAAATACTTTGTAAACCTTCATTCAAGGTTGGTTGTTCAATGCATTTCTCTTCACACTCTACGCCTAACCATCATAGTTTATACGTGTGTGTTTGTGTGTGTATTGCTCATCCGCCACTCTATCTCCTTTCTATTTCTTTCTTGTAAGCTTGTGTTATAAAACTAGTGACCTAACAACTATATTTCATATTTTAGTTGTGGGTTTACTTGAGTCCGGTGTCAATTTTCTCAACAAGTGGTATCAAGAGCTAAGGTTGGTCAGGTATAATTATTTATCGATGCTCTGTGGTTACCAAGAATTAGCGGACCCTCCACATCAAAAGATAAGTAAGATTATACTCACTGTAAGGTGTTCACATTATTATTAACAAATAATAGTTTTGTCGAAAAGTAGATTGTGATTGTAGCAATGGCGTAAATTTGAAATCAAAAATTCAATGGCAATAATTTCTCGCTAGAAAATTAAAGATGAGAGCTATCCTTAGAAAGGAAAATGTTTAGCGGCCATTGACGAAAGGCAAGCTGAGGTAACGGATGACAGTAAATAGGACGAGATGGACGGAAATGCTATTGCAAATCTTTATATGGCATTAGCGGATGGAGTTTTGTCAAGCATGTAGGAGAAGAAAATGAAAAGAGATTGGGATCATCTTGCTTTGCCAGGTAATAAGCAAGATCGCTCCACAATAAAATTTTTCTCATGAGGAAACTTTATGCTCTTCGCATGATGGAATCTACTTCAGTAACTGAGCACGTTTATAACCTGAATACTCTATTTTCTCAGCTCACGTCTTTAAGTTGTAAAATAAAGCCACAAGAACATGCTGAAATTCTGCTTCAAAGTTTACCTGACTCATATGACAAGCTTATCATCAACTTAACCAGTAATTTTCTTTCGGACTATCTAGTCTTCGATGATGTTACAACTGCCATTCTTGAAGAAGAAAATAGGTGTAACAATAGGGAGGACAGACAAACCAGTTCAAGACAGGTGGAGGCTTTGGTGGTGACGAGAGGAAGGTCAATGGAATCTGGATCCAGTGGGAGTCACAATCATGGTAAATCTAGAACAGAAAGGAAGAAGAATTTTAAATGCTACAAATGTGGCAAGCCGGGTCACTTTAAGAAAGGTTGTTGGGGTTCAAATACCTCGAATCCTCATGGAAATGTCGTTAGCACTTCAAAAGATGGTAACGCTATGTGTTGTGAAGCAGTGGTTGCAAATGAAGGCAAGAAGAGATTTGCAGAAGTATGGTTGTTCGATACATGAGCTACTTTTTATATGACCGCAAGAAGAGAATGGTTTCATCAATATAAACCTATCTCTGGAGGCGGATATGTACAATTGCAATGATCTTAAACTAAGGATCATTGGAATTGGAAATATCATGGTGAAGGTGCATGATGGTACAATTCATACTATTCGGGATGTGCGACACGGGAGGGTCTGAAAATGAATCTATGATCTTGGTTGTAAGGTTGAAATATAAAACAAGATCATGAAAGTTATTAAAGGTGCACTTGTACTTATGAAAGGTGAAAAGGTGGTTGCAAACTTATACCAACTGAAGGGAGAGATAATGAAGGAGGCGGAAGCATCTATTGCTTCACATAGTCCAAGTCATAGAGTTGCAATAACATGGCATTAGAAGCTTGGACATATTTTGTAACAAGGAATGAAGATTCTTGTGGAAATGAAGTTAATTCCAGGCCTCACAAAGATTTCTTTACCTTTCTGTGAGCATTGTGTTATCAGCAAGCAACATCGTCTAAAATTCAAGACATCAAATTCTAGAAGTATCTCTATTCTAGAATTGGTTCACTTTGATGTATGGCAGGCACGGGTTCTATCCCTGGGAGGTGCAAAGTATTTTGTATCCTTCATTGATAACTATTCCAGGAGATGTTGGGTGTACCCAATCAAAAAGATGTCTGATGTTTTTGAAGTTTTCAAAGTTTACAAAGCGCGGGTTGAACTTGATTCTGGAAAGAAGATCAAGTGTTTGAGGATAGATAATGGAGGCAAATACATTGGTGATGAATTTGATACCTTTTGCAAGTAAGAAGGAATCAAAAGGCAGTTCACTACAACATACACTCCTCAAAGAAATGGAGTGGCGAGCGGATGAATGTAACCTTGGAAAGAGCAAGAGCAATGTTGGCAACTACAAGCTTAAAAAATCGCATGGGCGTATAAAGAATACCGCTTGTTATGTGACAATCGGTCACCTTCAACCGCAGCTGAGTCAAGACACCGATGGAGATGCGGATGGAAAGCCACTCAACTATTCGCACCTTCATATATGTGGAAGTCCTGTGTACGTGATGTACAATTCTCAAGAAACTACAAAGCTGGATCCAAAATCCAAAAAATGTTTGTACTTGGGGTATGCTGACGGAGTAAAGGGTAATCGCTTGTGGGAACCCACTACCTACAAAGTAGTCGTCAGCATAGATGATGTCTTTATGGAAGACAAAATTCAAGAGAATGAAGAAGGTGATAGCACTACAAGAGAAACTACATCAATACAGATGGAAAATGTACGATAAAGGATTTCACAAACACATCATACTAATATCATATGAGGCGTTAACAAGATTTTAGAGAGAGAAAGTTCTAGAGAGAGAAAGGGAAGAGAGTTGGGAACTATGTGAAACAAAGAAAATGGTATTGAGCCCAACCCTCACCTTGGGAGTAGAGGTATTTATAGTGTCTTAATAAACGCCCCACGGCCGGATCGTGCATACAGCTGGTAAAGACCCGCTCGTTCTCCACGGTTTTACTTAACTAACTTCTTACAAACTTTAAATAACTACGACTACGAGCTTAATGATTACATATACTGAGGTAACCGACGCTTAATGACATAATTTTCTAATTCCTAACAATCTCCCTGCGGAGGTCACCTCAATTTTACACGTATACAAATGATATTACATTGAGATTGTTCTTGAATTCTTGTTTAAGTTCTTTGCTCAAGAGCTCGTAGTCTTTGATTCTTCATGTTATCCATGTTCAATAATTCAAGTGGAGGTATTTAACTAATCCACGCGATGATGAGTTTCGAGCCACCAGATCATCACCATGCGTAAATCGACTCTTCCATCGTGGTGTTGACATTATGCGACGCGACAAAGGACCGACATGCTCACATTCGGATCATGATTTCTTCTTATCGTAGTAATGAAGCTTTAGTTGATTCATGATATTTGCGCAGCAGTCAGAAAGCGTAAGCATGGAGGAGAATATCGTAGTCATCGATGCACTAATCATGATTTCTTTTGAGATGATTGTGTTGTGCGAGCATGCGGCCATGGATTGACCTCCATTCCGATCACCGCAAACGCCTGTGTACCGCATACAACAGCTAGTAATAAAGTGCACGAAAGTGTCTTTAATCACTTTCGTTGAATCGAGGTACACGACCCACTTGCCTCGCTGATCAAGACAAGCACCGCTCGCGATCGTGTATACTCAAGAATCTCCTCGATGGGTTTCGCAATGTTCTAGTTGTTCTCAAACCGAAATGTCTCAAAGAAGACAACACGGAGTGAGTGAACCAAATAATTCGAGATTCACCGATTGTCGAAAAGAGATTCGAGAAACAATCGAGTACTTCTCAATAAAGTGTTTTTGCAATACATCGAGGGTTTTGAGAAAATCAATTATCAATCATAAACACCTTTATATTTGAAAATTAATACACAATCGATGTGCCAAAGAAAAGAGTTTTAAGCACAACGACCGGTTTTTCAAAGGTATCCGCCAATCCATAACTCGAACTGTGATTGATTCAAAAATTTGAATCGCCCATTGTTTCGCTCGCTTGTCACATGGTTGATCTATCGATAGATCTCACATGCCACCTACCAAGAGTTTGTTTGATGTTGGCTCTGTAAGGCTTTCCATCTTCATTGCAGTATGTTTGCATATCACTAAGATGTTCCGCAATACCACAAGGATAATGCGTAGGACTCTAAAGTATATTCTCTTTCCACATTGTGTGAAACAGAGTCTTCATTGATTGTGTCCTTAATGAGATTTATTGATGATCTCGTGGCTCTAGACTCAATAGTGCACATTTGGTTCCTATGCCGAGACTAGGAGTAGGTCTCCTTCTTCAATATCAACCATCTCTAAGAGAAAGTCAATGGATAATGTAGGTTCTCCTGAAGAATGAAACAAGTCCTTTAAGAGGAACTTGAGTAGTTTGGGAAGATGTAGCGCAGTCGTCATCGGGTCCATAACGCCTTGTCTTCAATACTGAGTTACCTTAGTAACCACCAAGAGTATATGTATCGAACCCTGTTTACGCCTCTAAGGTTGAATTATTGAGGGCTATTTATTTTCACCCTTTTCACATTCAATTCTTTTTCATTCTTCAACCCTTCAAGCTTACGAGACTTCATTACTAGAACCTTGTTGGGTTTATTCCAGCCTAGCTCTATCTCGCCTAAGACTCTTCCCATATTCTCATTTTTCTCCTTTGTTCATCATACCTAAGGACTTCTACACTATCTAGTGGATTGTCCTCGGTAGATCCCTCCTATCAAGTGATCGCGAAACGAATACCTAACCTAACCATCCTTATAACACCATGCATAAAATAAATTGGTCGGTCTTTTGGTATTGTTCATCACCGTTGGAACCAATTGAAAACCATTTGAAAATCAATCCAAGTACTTGAATCGCTTTTGATATTTTAGAAAACGGCCCCTCAACATGCATCATATGTTTAAAATCATTTTGGCACATGGAGGCAAGAGGAAGAATTCACTTTTTTGATAAATATTTTCTAAAACATCGACATTACTTTCCGATCAAAATCGAGATTCACATACGCTAAAGATATTTTCGGGAAAGAATGTGGTTTTCAATAAAAGAATTGCTCCCTCAATATGTGCATCGAGATTTGAATGATTTTGCACATATTAGGAAAACCCGCACTTTGAAACAAATTAATCACATTTCAATCCTTTTGGTTTAAAATAGATGCTCCCTTAACATGTGCATGGAAAATTTGAAATCGTTTGCACATGAATGGTGGAGAGTTTGCTAAACACTTATAAAACCAATTATCGGGTTATCGATTAAAAATTTAACCGATAAGGATCAAATCGAGACTTTAAACTCCATTGTTTAAACATGCATGAGTATCTTTTGAAAACATAACATTAGCAAAGGTCTTGAACCACTTGTATAAAACATTGTTCATTTTGATTATCCAAAAGAAGACCTTGCTCGTTTACGTGCAATTGTTTAAAAATACTTTTTAATTCAATTGAAATTATTCTCCCTCAATCAATGACACGAGTTGTTGATCGAGAGATAGAGATTTTGATGATGATAAGCACATATGATTTACAAGAATAATAGAGTACAAGGTATTTTCAAAGCAATTTTGTTTTCATTAGATGGCAAATATTTTCAGAAGAATCATTAGACGGAAAAATATTTGGAAAGGAAACATTTCTCTTTTTGTTGACAGACATTTGTTTTAAGAATCAGAGCATGAGATTTGAAAATTAAGATTAAGCATGGCTCTGTTCTTTTTTTTTAAGATAAACCACCATTTTTCTCCGCCTCATTTTTTTTTAAATTATGTACATTCGAAGAACATCTAAAAACCCGTGACATTCTTTGAATGTCAACACAAAGTCCGTAGATGATATCGAATAAAGAAAAACATGACAAAAATAACAATATTTTTGGGATTTTTCAAGATTTTTTTTAATGGATTTTGAGACTTTTATAATTTTATATTTTCTTTTTGTGGGTTTTGAAGTTTTGTATTTTGCTTTTTGAATAAATATATACAAGAGATAGATGAAGAGAGACCTTTACTCCTCGTCTTCTTCTTGAAGATGTTTGAGTGTTTCCGGTTGTAGACTCTTTAGACCAAGTCGTGGAAGGATAAACTCAAAACGTTCTCTAGGAAGAGCTTTAGTGAAGATGTCTACTAATTGGTATTCAGACCTCACAAAATAGAGTTCTACCACACTTTTTTCCACTTGTTCCCGAATGAAATGATGTCGAATGTCGATGTGCTTTGCTTTGAATGTTGAACGTTGTTGCAAGAGAGCAATGTCACTTTGTTATCACAATACGTAGGACTTTGTTGAATTCAAAGCCATAGTCGATAATCGATCTCATCCATAGGATTTGAGCACAACACGATGACATGGCTATGTATTCAACCTCTGTAGAGGATATAGAAGTACTATTTGCTTTTTGACGACCACCACAAGCTTATCACCCAAAACCGAGCACCTCCTGGCGTTTGACGTTGATCTTGACATCCGCATGATCAAGATCTCGTGATAGGTCGTTAGTGACATACCGGTGTCCTTCGTGCCAAAGACCCATATTGATGGTTCCTCAAGATACCGAAGACCCGCTTAATCGCCTCAGGTGCTTTTGGTAGGCTTAGCCGGTATCTAGCACACATGCAAACAATAACAAAATGT
The DNA here is from genome assembly GCA_022545495.1 of Chrysanthemum lavandulifolium. Taxonomy (NCBI): domain Eukaryota; kingdom Viridiplantae; phylum Streptophyta; class Magnoliopsida; order Asterales; family Asteraceae; genus Chrysanthemum; species Chrysanthemum lavandulifolium. The sequence goes on along the minus strand of CM040238.1, from coordinate 231,070,370 downwards.
CTAGTTCATCAAGCATGAGGTACATCGTGATCCAATCATACTACGATATTTCGCTTGGTCTACCATGATCCCCGAGTGGTCCTCATCCGCTTTAGTACGCCTATCATGGGAGTGTCAACAGGTCCCAAGAATCAAATCCAAATTTCTTTAAAATTTCATTTGCATATTTAGATTGAATAATAAAATGCCTCCGGACTTTGTGAAATTTGAAATCCCAAGAAAATGACATTTGTCCCATCATAGACATTTGAAATTGGAGCCCATCTCCTTAGAAAACGGTCACATTCATTGGGGTCACGAGGCAAAGATAATATCATCAACATAGATTCGAACGTGAATTAAATGTTTGCGACTTTCGGTGAACAATGTAGGATCAATCGCCCTCCAATAATCCAAGAGATATAAGAAACTTTGATAAGATATCATACCATGCCCTCGAGCTTGCTTCAAACCATAAAGAGCCTTCTTCAAGCAATAGACATGAGTAGGATGCTCAGATTCACAAAACCTTCAGTTGGGTGACGATACGACTTCTTTAAGATCTCCATTAAGAAAAGCCGCCTTCACATCCATCCGACAGACTACCATGTTCTTACTTGCGGATTAGCCAAGAAGATTCGATTGCCTCGATACGAGCAACCGGAGCAAATGATTCTTCAAAGTCAATACCTCCTCTCGACGTATCCTTTGCAACCAATCGAGCCTTGTTCTTTAATACATCACCATGCTAATTGTTGGAATCACCCTAAGCCTTAATTCAAGTGTTAGTGATTCATATGTAATAGTTAGCTTAATATGGCCTTTATGTTAGTAATTGCTTAGGCTTATGTAAGGCCCATGCCTCAGGCCCAAGTCCACAAGGAAAGGAAAGGACTAGGAGTGTTGCCTCAGCTCCTCTTCCTATAAATATTGTAATAACCCTCACTGAGGTTGGTTGTTCAATTTATCTTTCACATATACTCTACGCGTAACCTTTCTTTCATATTCGCGTGTGTTTGGTTGGTTGTTCATCCGCCTTCTTCTCTATTCTTTCTATTGATGTCAGGTTGTAAACTTGGTGACCTAACAAATGGTATCAATCGCCAAATAGTCAGGTGAACATATTTGTTTTAAAGTTTTTTTGTTTTGGTCGACAGCGTAAAAACAAATACAACTTTGTCACGCTTAAAATCGATTTTTACACTTTTTAATCCAAGATTCTTGTCCTTTCAACGCTTTTAGGTGTTCAACTATTCTGCTTTTGGCAAAAGTTTCAAACTTTATCGCGGATCATTGTTTTTAAACTAGGTTTCAACGAGGTTCTTGTTCTACTTAATAACCTGCTTTTACGCTTTGAATCATCAAGTTTCACACTTTTTGTTATTTTGGTGATATAAAAGCTATTTCATCACTAAAATATGGTTTGGAAACATCGCCATGGCGTAAATCATTTTGGCTACTTCACGCGTAAGTTGAAACCCTAAACTTACGCTGTAATTGTTCCTTTGTTCGATCTTCGCCAGGGTTTACCCGTGTTTTCTTGCTTGGATAAGCCCGAAAATACGTCGAATTTGGATATCTTTTGCCTTTGTGATAGTGTAAAAGATCATTTGAGCAAAACCTAAACTTACGCATAAGTTTAAGCTTACGCGTAGAACCCATTACGATAAGATTCATCTTACGCCTAAGCTTTGTCTTTACGATAAGGTAATCCCACGCCTAAGTTTTCTACGGCTAACTTCATTTACGCACAACTTTAGTGCTTTTCTCCTTACTTACGCCAGAAGCTAAACCTCTGCGTAACTTTTGTCGTTACGCGTAACTTTGGTGTTTTTACGCATAAGTGTTACTTGGCTTTTTGTGATTTCTACGCCTAAGGACTCTTCATCAACAACGGTTAATTCAACTACAAAGATCCATTTAACAACACAAGTTCTCAACATGTCACAACCACCATACTCTAACTATTTTCCCTACACTTATCATCAACAACAACAACAACAACAACTAAGTCCACAAAATCAAAAATTTAATCATCAACAACAAATTTATCAACAACAATTTAATCAACAACATACTCCAAAACTTGGAGCAATTCCACCACCACAAATGGTTCAACCACCACCTAGTCTTCAAGTACAACCTTACACAAACTTCTACAATCAACATCCATCCAGAATACTATGAAGGAACCGACATGATTTGGCAAGATGTGTGAAGCCTTAAGTAGCCAACAATCAATTCATGAAGTCAAGCTTACTTGATAGACCTCCAATGCTTACTCCCTAAATTATGATCAATGGGTGATAAGGTTCTTTAGGTTTTGTGATCTAAAGAAGCCACATGGAAAGTTTTAAAGAAGGTCATTATGGAAGGTCCATTTCGTGATGCCTCATCGTTATCACACCGCAGATCCGGATGTCAATCCACCAAGAGATGTTGTCTCCAACATTGCAACTATCTCCGACCTCACCGGTGATGAACTTCTACACTTTGAAGCCGATTTAACTAGCAATGCAATACATCCTTTTGGGACTACCCAATCCGATCCTTCAAGTGTTGATGCTCAAAAGATGCTAAAGCAATGTGGGAACACATTCATCTTCTAATGGAAGGCACAACACTCAATCGTGAAGACATGGAATCCAAAATCTACTTGGCTTACGAACACTTCATGATTGAACCCGAGAGACATTAGAGTCTTATCATCATCGCTTTTAGACATCATTAATGATTTGGACAAACACAACATCATCATGCCCCTTGTCAACACTAAGTTCCTAAGTAGTCTTGGTCCGAAATGGGAGAAGTATGTCATTTTTCTCCGTCGAGCTAAGAACCTTCATCATGCTACATACGGATTGTTGTACGACTATTCAAGCCTCACCAAAATAAGTTGACAAAGAAAGGACTTTCGTGGACTCCGACTTCACGCATAATTCATGATAATCAACAACTTGCTTTGTGGGCTCAAACTAATCTTTCTCCTCAAACAACAAAGAACCGACTCCTCAACCAACCGCAACCATCACACCATATGATCAATCACAAAGAACAACCTCAACAAACTCAATTGGTTCCATACAACAACAACAATGCTCAAGCACTTTACGGTGAAGTCGATGAGGACTCTGCGCTCGATGAATTGCAACAAGGATTTGTTATGATTGCTAAAGCCTTTGGTCGGTATACAAACAATATAACAATCGCATTCGCTCCTCATCCAACACAAGGAATCAAGTCATTGTGAACAATGGACGTGTTGAAGTTCGTAACCGTGGTTATGGTCATCGACGGGAGGTGGTCAAGGTTTAATGCTATTGGAAGGAATAACTGTGGTGCTCCACAACAACAGAGAGCTCAAGTGGTTGAACAGGGAATGCTCGAAATGGGGTTAATGGTCTTCGTTGTTATAACCGCAATGAAAAGGGTCATCGGCTAATGCATGTCCTAAGCGAGGACAAGAGCCAATGCTTATTTCAAAGAGGCTTTGCTCTCGCTCTTAAGGATGAAGTCGGTGGAACACTTAACAACAAGGAACGAGCTTTATGGCGTATGCACGACTCGATGATGACATGGAAGACTTGCGTGCTAATGCATCGCTGATGTTGATGGCACAAATGCAAGCTCTACACACGAGTGACACAGCCCAAAGTATGACATCGATGGCTTGTCTCGTGTACTGAACAAAATATACTCATCCTCGATCCGATATCTCGCCAAGTTCTCCATCCCACGAGATCGAGTGTTCAACACGAGCAATCCACATCTCATTCCGATGATTATCAAATAGATCCGCCGTTATATTTGACGATCAAGATGACCTTATGGTTAATATTGATAATCAAGTTGACTCGTGATTATATTCGAGGATCTAAATAATGATCATGTCGAGACTCACGTTGAACAAAATGAGCTTGGTCTAATAGAGAAATCGAGCTCCCGACCTTAATTAAAGACCGACACTCTCGCTGGAAATTTGCACGAAATTAAAAGAGAAAATGCACTCATTAATTAGGGATAATGAATGCTTAATTCGACAAATCAATTTTTTAAAACTCAAGAAAACCGTGAAAAAGGTTTTGAAGTCGCTTTGCTAAATCTCATCAAACGAAAATCATTAGAACGACAGACACGTGATCTAGCCGCTTCGAGAATGCTCTGTTGTCTCAAATAGAACAACTGAAACATGAACATAAAAAACAACTTAACGCTCTTGATAAGGTTTTAAAATGTACCTTTTTGAGGGGTCGTTTAAGCCCTTATTTGATCACTTTTGTATCCGTTATTACTTAATATCGTTGATAAGGTTTTAAAAGGTACCTTTTTGAGGGGTCGTTTAAGCCCTTATTTGATCACTTTGTATCCGTTATTGCTTAATATCGTTCCTTTTCACTTTTAGGTCTCTTGAAGGCAAAATGCCGGAATGGCACTTATTTGGACGAAAAGGCGATTATACGAAGAAAATGGCCAAAGTCGAATCGAGACACTCAAAGTCAAAACACAAGGTGGCGTCGGTGTTAATGTGGCCGCTTGAGGATCTTTGTGACGGACGTAAGCCAAAACTCCCATTTTCGCGACGACGCTGTTATAAAAGAGTAGGTCGTCGCAACTCGGGCGGCCTAGATGTAATCCACGACGTCGAAGTCAAGAGACGGTGTCACAAGCATAAGGTGACGCCGCAAGTCTAACGCGGCAAGAAGAAACCCTAACGACGGCGACATGACGCGCCACAAAACATAAAGCGACGCCGCATGTGTAATATTATATATAGAATCCGAATATTTCAAGATATGTGTGTAGTCTTTTGGAGTAAAACCTAAACCGAACCAAGGTCGTCTTATACAAGATTTTAGGGTTCCAAACCCTATCTTACACCAAGATAAGTGTTTTACTTCATTAATACAATTATGTCTTTGATTATTTGTGTGTATGCTTGCATGTTTTCCATGTCCCGCTAATTTACTTGTGTGTTTGCTTAGGAATATGAAACTTAATTATTGAATATTGATTGGTTGTTTCTTATCTTAGTTGGTTAATGATCTAGTAATGCGACAGGTCATTCGTTGTACTTAATGCTTGATTAAATCTTTGTGAACCTTAGAATATGACTCCTTGAGTAGTTGTAAGCTAAACCATCCAAAGAGTGCCTTAGAGTAAGAGTTTATTATCCCTAGCGGTTTTGTAGACGAGACCCTTTGGTAAGTTCAAAGAGTTAGGGAGAAAAGCATACCCTACAACCTTAGACACACAACGCAACTAGGAATAAGGACGTGACAATTCAACCACCAATAGAGATAATTAAGGAGTAGTAAAACCTAAGTAAACATATCTTTAAACTATCATACGAGCACACATTAATTAGACATAGACTACATACACCTTAGATTAGATAATTAGATAAGTAGAGTAATCCAGTGAAATACCAACCCCCCAAATTTAAACCCCGAGATTCGTACCTTTCCTTTCCTTCAAAAATATAAAAGATAAAAATAATCTTCCTCAACCACAACCTTAGCGTAGTAACTTCTCACTAGCATTCCTATTCCCTGAGAGCGATATCAATACCCGCGGCTTACCCTTATACTACACTACAACGATTAGGTTCACTACCTGGGGTGTTGAAAACTTGCTCGATTTAAAAGGAAGTTCCTTTGACTCGAACGACGCGTGTGGCGTTATCAAGTTTTTTACGCGGCTGGGAATAGAATAGCTAGTTAGTAGTCCACCTCGTTTAGGTTTCTTTACTGATTCCTATCAAGTAAACTTTTTTTTCTTTTATTAGCTTCCTTGTAGTCTATCCCCTTCTTTGTGTTTGTGTTCAGAAACCTCTTTCATTTGTCGCTATGGCAAGTGAAGTTGCATTTGAATCATTAATGATGAGGAACAATTGAATTTCGCAAGTCGGGTTCGTTTTCATTGTTCTGATAAATTTGTGAGTCATCTTAAAGATATCCAAAATAAGAAGGGTGTAAGATTGGATGAATTTGATATATTTTGTGTTTGTGTGGCTTCTATTCAACGATCGTTGTCAAGATCAACTCCTTTTAGTGACACCATCTTTAGAAATTTTCAGAAAAGCCTCCTATGCATAGACCTTCAGTTGTTACAACTTGAGGAAATGGATAAGAAGGATTTATCTAACCTTAGGCATCATGATCAAAAGACCTAGTTTTTAAGAACATGAAACCTAAACCCAAACAAGATTGTGAGATGGTTGAAGCTAAAATACCTAATTGCATGTGTGGGATAGATTTCAAACATTTAGAGATCTAGATATAATGGAGAAAAGGTGGAAACTCCAAGCCCACAAGCCCTACCATCACTGAGAACACACATCACCTATAACTTTCCGGAAGAAGTCAAGAGACTATAGGAGCCCCGATTGATAGAGAATCTTTGGACCAAACGCCACTAGAGAATGTAGGTTTAGATGCTTGTTGTTGTGACCTCTCTTTAGTCCTGGAAGTTCCTAATTTTGATGAACCGAGCCTCAACCAAAAACCTTACCCAATGTTCCGCCTTTAGATGTGAATCTTGAATCAATTAGGCCCCAATCCACCCATCAAAATAGATAGTCCGGTAGTTGCTTGATAAAGGTGGTAGATTCTAGGCCATGTAGAGTGGAAGCTAATATAGGAGTAACCCATGACCTTACACACTTATATCACCCATTCATGGTTGATAACAAGAAACACTATGGGTTTAAACCGGTTTATTAGGTCAAGATGGATCCTTAACTAAGAATCTTTTGAAGTTGATAAGATGATCCATTTTAGGAGGAGATTTGATTCACCACACACCAATAGACTTAGGTAAGGTTATAATGAATGGAGCACACCTTCGAGCATATAAATCACCCATCACCTTCTCCTCACGTAGCAAATTTCCACCCTAAGGGTGTGTATTGCTACTATCACCCGCACTTAAACTTAAGTGTGGAAAAACTTCCCTTTATCTCGTTAAATAAGGGTAGATTCAGTGCTCGTGACTCGAACAAAACAAGCGCTTCTTGGGAGGCAACCCATGTGTATTTGTTTTTCATTTTCATTTATGTGTCATATATCTTTTATTAATTGTTTATTCTCATGTTTGAATTTGTAAAATTGCTTTATTTTGTCTTTAAGCTCGTCTTAATTACATATAAAGGTATTTTACATAAGGGATAAGTGTGGGGAGGATTACACACGTTTTCAAGGAAACGTAAACATGAGAATAACAATTCATTAAAAGATATATTTGTGTGTTGTTCGAGTCAAATGCTTGTATCGAGTCATAATGGATGTTGTGCGTAAATATTTTTCCGATTCTAAAGATGTAAGTTTTCCGAATTTTTCCGTAAAATCGCACCGCTTTTTGTCGATAACCCGACGTTAGATCGCAACCCCGACTCGCATCGTGAAGGAGTAAAACAATGATTACTTTTTTTCGTTTTCGAGCTACTTAAAAAATTTTGGAATTTTCGTGTCTTAATTTTCCGTAAATTTTGTAAACATCCATTCCACAAGCATTATATCCTAGTTTAAATCGAGTCTTATATATTATTACCACCGATTTTACGTGAAGGTTTCATTTGTTTCTTCAAGTGTGCGTGTTTAATTTATCAAGAAGAAGTTACATAAGATCGAAGGAGCTTTTCACGCATAAATTCTTCTTGGAAAGAATTTAACCACTACTTCACACACGGATCCTACCGAGCTAATCGTGGGAGTACTAGTTTCTTCGCTTTTAATTACCTTCCAATTATCATAACTTTGATACTTTCGGAAACATTGGGGACAATGTTCGGTTTAAGTGTGGAGGAAAATAAAACGGAACTTTAAAACTATGCTTATCCTTGATTATTTGCTTTGTCCAATTGCATTTGTGTAATAAACCATGAGAGATATCGGTTAGGGTAATTTTGGCACCAAATTTAAAATTTTTCATGACATATAGGAGTGGGCCATTAGTCTTAACAAAAGCGTCTCACGGATAGGAAGTTATATGACTAGCACAAAACCCTTTACCACCAAAATTCCGCCCAAAATGTGAGGATCGCCTTAGATTAGTAGGAATTAAAGCATTCATCTTTAATGCTTAGAGTGTGAACCGATAGTATATTAGATTCTAGAACTTGTTTTGTGATGCATTCCGAGATCGCAAGTAAGACTACACTTGTGTAGTTAGGAATAACTAAATGATAAGAGGCATTAGGATAACCCTTGTTTGATACGTAATATAATTACTTCTTCCACATCCCCACACCCTTTGCGTTGTACTCATCTTTAGTACACGATACCCCTAGTTAACCCCTCGAGCCTATCCTTTTCGCGGTTCTCGTGATGTTTCGTTTTTCCTAATATCAATGAAGAGCATTATTTACACCCCACCCCCAAATGTACACCCAAATCGCCTTAGTTTACCTTGTATGCACTCACTTTTAGTGCATTATTGTTATCATCTTAAACCCTTAGTTCAATTATCTAGTTGCTTGCATGAGTTGTTAAGTTGAGTCATATCCTTTGTATACGCTTTTGGGACGATTGGGATTCATGGGAAAAGTTAAAGTTTATGAAATGACGGAAAGGAACGTTAAATTCAAATTCCCTTTGTTTGCGTAATAATGTACCCCAAGTGTTTTGATCTTTCAATTCGGGTCAAATTAGTGTTAGAGTAATAAAACTCAAGTGTAGGGATGTGCCTATAAATCCCTATCATTTTGATGTTACCGTAGAGGATGGTAGAATAAAAGTGTATGAAAAAAAAAAAAAAAAACAACATACGGGCTACCATCCTACATCTATCCTTTAATTTTATGTTTGTTTATTTCATGAGCTAGAGTTTAGAGTATCGAGTCTTGGCTTAGCAACGCCATTCTTCAGATGCTTGTAACATAAGAGACTTTTGACTTGCCACCACTATATAGCCTATCCCACCAAACCCTTTGTTTCCTACCATAAGCCTAACATTACAACCCTTTAAAGACCTCTTTGATAGTCTTTCCTAGGTGCTACGCCAAAGCGATGGAGGTTTGATCTATTCTCAAGCCTATGGTAATCTATGTACTAGGACCTTCATCGAGTGTTTATCTTCCATTTCCAATTTGTTATATTTCATATACACCGAGAGAGATGCGAGTATCCAAACACCCTATGTGAGGTGCTAGTATGTAATTCCGTGCTTGTTATGACTTTCTTGGGGCTTATATGTGTGGTGGACTGTTTTAAACCAATGCTTCATGATCTCTAACTTATAAATTAATTGGCTAAAAGCACATTTGTTTGAGGACAAGCAAATACCAAGTGTAGGGATATTTGATAAGGTTTTAAAAGTACACTTTTGAGGGTCGTTTAAGCCCTTATTTGATCATTTTGTATCCGTTATTGCTTAATATCGCCCTTTTCACTTTTAGGTCTCTTGAAGGCAAAAATGCCGGAATGGCACTTATTTGGACCTAAAAGGCGCGATTATAAGAAGAAAATGGCCAAAGTCGAATCGAGACACTCAAAGTCACGAAACATAAGCGTGTGAGTCGTGTTAGTGTGACGTCGGAGGATCTTTGTGACGGACGAAGCCAAACTCCCATTTTCAGTGACGACGTCAAGTTATAAAAGAGTAGGCCGTCGCAACTCGGACGGCCTAGATTTAATCCGACGGCCGAAGTCGAAGAGACGACGTCACAAGCATAAGGTGACGCCGTTGCAAGTCTAACGTGGCAAGAAGAAACCCTAATAACGGCGACACGACGCGCCACAAAACATAAAGTGACGCCGTCGCATGTGTAATATTATATATAGAATCCGAATATTTCAAGATATGTGTGTAGTCTTTTGGAGTAAAACCTAAACCGAACCAAGGTCGTCTTGTACAAGATTTTAGGGTTCCAAACCCTATCTTACACCAAGATAAGTGTTTTACTTCATTAATACAATTATGTCTTTGATTATTTGTGTGTATGCTTGCATGTTTTCCATGTACGGCTAATTTACTTGTGTGTTTGCTTAGGGAATATGAAACTTAATTATTGAATATTGATTGGTTGTTTCTTATCTTAGTTGGTTAATGATCTAGTAATGCGATAGGTCATTTGTTGTGTACTTAATGCTTGATTAAATCTTTGTGAACCTTAGAATATGACTCCTTGAGTAGTTGTAAGCTAAACCATCCAAAGAGTGCCTTAGAGTAAGAGTTTATTATCCCTAGTGGGTTTTGTAGACGAGACCCTTAGGTAAGTTCAAAGAGTTAGGGAGAAAAGCATACCCTACAACCTTAGACACACAACGCAACTAGGAATAAGGACGTGACAATTCAACCACCAATAGGAGATAATTAAGGAGTCTATCCCCTTCTTCGTAACCTTTGTTCGTAACCCCATCACTTTTCATCATGGAGGGTGATAACCAACCACCATTCATCAACCTACCACCAAATGACCCGCCAAGAGTCTTGGTGAATACTCGAGACCAAGAAACCTAGGCTATAGGAACACCATTGAGCTTCCCGACCAAGCCCAAACTATTTACTGTTAGGAATTAGAAATTCCGGTATTAAAGAGTCGGTCACCTCAAGTATATGTAATCAATAGAAAGCTCGTAGTCGTAGTTCTTTTAAGTTAAGTAATATTTAAGTTAAGTAACACCGTGGAGGACAGACGGGTCTTTACCCACTGTATGCACGATCCACACCCGTTGTATGGCGTTTTATTGTAAGACTATAAATACTCTACCTTCCAAGGTAGAGTTGGAGCTCATAATAAGATTTTCTTTCTCACTAAAGTTCCCTAAACCTCTAACTTTCTCTCTAAAACTCATCTTCTATACGCCTATGTTTGATTGTGTTATGATGTGTATGTGAAACCAATATCCTACAATTGGTATCAAGAGCCATGGTTAGATCATATCGCACATCTTTGGATTTCTAGTGGTTTTAGGTGGTTTTGAGTTTGAAAAGTTTAGTGGTTTGTGCATCATTTGGTTGATTTCTTGTGTTAAAGCTTGGATTTTGTTAGTACTTTTATGTTTAGAATCATCACAAGTGTTTAGGTTTTCATTTGGTAAGCTTGAATCATCTTGGTTGGGTTGTTTTGGATTGAAAAGTGATGTTTATGTGGTTTTTCTTGCTAGCGACTTGATATACTGGATCTCTTTCTTCGTAGCGACTTGCTTCACATTTTTGTAGCGAGTTACGCTTTTAGAGCTAGCGACTTAGACCTAGCGATTAACGGTACAAGTAATGGACTCTCCACTACTGGTGCGACAGTGGTAGCGACTTGAGTGCATGCGAGTTGCTCTTTAGCGACTTGAATCTTTAGCGACTTGAGTAGCAATTCTCGCCAAAATTTTGCTAGCGACTTGAGGCTTAGCGAGTTACTACTAGCGACTTGCATTTGTCTAGCGACTTGGGACTTTAGCGACTTGGGGTGTAGCGAATTAGGTGTTAGCGACTTGGTGCATTATCTTCTAGCGACTTGGGTGATTGTTTACGGTTTTCTCTTGATTTAGTAAAATCTAGTGAAAGAATCTATTTCCCGTTTAATCAAAGAGTTATAAAATCCCGTATAATCTGTTAACATGTCTACCAACGTTCCTACTATCATCTCCATCGTTGCCGAGGATGTTCAAGGTGGTTCGGATACTAAATCCACCCATGCTTGATGTAATCGACTACGATTCTTGGGCTCAACGAATCAGATTGTACCTTGAAAAGGAAAATGGTGTCAACATTCTCAAATCCATTGATGAAGGACCGTGTCGAGTTGAGGCGACTAGAGATGTACTTGATATTCTTCAAGATGGAACTCGATTTATGGAATGGAAAGACCAAAGATGTATGATGAGCTTGATGATAAGGAGAAAAGAGATTCGATCTTGATATCGGGGCTTCTAACATTGTTCTTCAAGGTCTTCCTAAAGACATCTACAAGTCGATCAATCACAACACGGAAGCAAAGCGGTATGGGATAATGTCAAGATGCTTCTCTCGGGTCGAAATTAACTATGGAAGGCAGAGAATCACAACTCTATGAAGAATTTGAACACTTCAAGATGAAACCGGATGAGAGTGTCTATGAGTACTATGTGAGATTTCATAAGTTGGTGAATGACATGAGGAACATCGAATGACTATGCCTAACATTCAAATTGAACTCAAAATTTGTGAACAACATGAATCCCGAATGGCACAAGTTTGTCACCTCTGTGAAGCTCACTAAAGGATTGAAGAATACAAACTATGAGCAACTCTATGCCTTCCTCCTTGAGAATGAGAGACATGCTATGTTTGAAAAATGGTTCTTAATCGGTTCAAAACCAACGGGGAGAGACAAGCTCGTTTAATGACTCAACCGCATTCTACTCAAACATCGGAATCACAACCAAAGCCTCACAAGTCATACCCATGGGAAATGGTAATCACAAACTAATTCACGATCCTATGTTCAAACAAGGCGATGCCGATGCACACGTGGTAACTTCATTAATCAACTAGCTCTTCCGATTAGTCAAAACATGAATTCTCTCCACAAACCAATAACAACCTCGAACGAAGATCTAACCCACACAATCAAGCTCTTTGTTAAAGATGGGAGGATCGTGGTGCAACCATTCGGAAAGACAAGATGATCGGGGAAGAGGTGGAGCTAGTAGAGGTTATGTTGGTAATCGAGAATCGAGGAAGGAATGGTAATCAAGGTCAAGCTAAGCCGATCAAATGTTATAAGCGTGGTGGTGAGGACACATTGCAAGGAACGCACATCTCCAAAGCGTCCCATGAATCGCCGATTACTTGAGAGATAAGATCTTGCTTGTACAAGCTCGGGATAATGGTCTTTGCTTTGGATGAAGAAGAATTGTTGTTTCTAGGCGAGGCAATGCCAAGACCTATGATGCGGATGTGGATGAGCGACTATTCGTGAGATAGGTCACAATCATTAGAATGCCTTTCAAGTCGCCGATTGTGATGCATCGACTCGATGTGGATGATGGACCTCGCACACACAATCTTTATGGCTAGCATTTCTCCAATGGTTTCTCCCAAGGTCTCCGCTTCACCACAAGTGGCCCATCCAAAGACAAACTCATCTCGGAGGTACTAAAACTATACGATGATCTTGATGTGCAAAGATGCATGACAAAGTACTATCAATGAAACTATTGAATCAAATATTGAAAATATGGGTAATATCAATGTTGTCCCATATGATCAATATGTGAAACAAAGTGAAAGTGAAGTTGTACCAAATGATGCATCTCCTGCGCAATGACTATATTTTGATGAATACACCGCCTGTGCTGATGAGTCCGTAATTTCAACTAAATGCCTATAAAGAACGTGTTGCTATTTATGAACAACGTGAAAAATTTGAGTTGACCACTCGTGAGCGAGAAATGGATGACCAAGTGCGTGCAATCATTAGAAAAAGTAATTTTCGAGAAGAAGTATTAAAACAAGAGTTAAATTCCTTGCAAGAAAAGCTTTCTAAAGCTGCTAAGCAAAAACAAGAACTTCAAGAAAATGTGAAAATGCTTAAGCAAGAATTAAATGCAAAGGAATCAAAACTCTTGAAAGATTTTTCTAATCAAAACTTTGAAAACAAACTTGAAAACAAGTTGTACATACAAGGAACACCATTCAAACGCTCACATGATCACTAAGCATAGGGTCTTAGCGATAAGCATAGCATTCCCTTGTTAAGGAACCAAATCCAGAGGTCATTAAAAGGGCTAGAAATGCTCATAAGGTTCTTTATGATGGCAATGAAATCCTTAAACCTAGATGAAACCTAGTTGCGTTGAGTGCCTTGAGGAAGATAAGAAATCGAGATGAAGTCACTAGGAAAAGATGAACAAGAAATTAGATGATCCTAAATGTAGAGAAAGAAAATAAAGATCACACCCCATGATTACAAGAAGGAAAACTGGTTTCCTTGAACATGTTTAAGCCTCGAGACATTGTTGACTCCCAAACAAGTTTTACGGAAAATGGATTTAGATAAGCGTAAAGTCGAAAATATTGTTGAAACAAACCCTCCCTTTGGAAAATGCCTAGAAGCATTGTGTATCCTCCTAATACACCAATGCATCTTGTTCCTAGAACAATTGCCACTAAAAGCAAGACCTTAATTAGCCAATATGTTATATTTCAACTATTTGTTGATTTTGAGAAAACTTGCAAGAAAAGGATCACACCCATCGGTATAACGGAAGGAGAAAGGGTTTTGAGCAAATAAAGAATGTTATTTAATCGAGGTCATGCCTTTCTTTAAACTTCTAAAAGATCACTTTGAAAGTCTTAAAAGGGATAGAAACCGATATTAAGGGAATGGAAAAGGAATTTGATGCAATGATAGTTGAAGTTAGTGACTATGAGCTAGCACTAAAATATAATGAGATTGAGAGGAAGAACTTGCATACACTAAATGAGAACGATTTACGAATGTATTGCTCAAGATGTGTTTTCATCGCTACAAATTGTTCCATTAATGCTTCCAAATTTCATGAATTATCGGTTGCTCGAAAGTCTCCCATGATCGTGTCATTGAGCTTGAAACAACAAATTCAAAATTGCATGAGAAAATAGAACAGGATGATCATGATAACTTGGTCAAACATTATTCTAAATTAGAAGTTGAACATCTTGCTTTGCAATTAAAACATCAACATCTCAAAGAAAATGTTAAAACCTCAAATATCATGACATCCTCGATGCTCCCGAGTTTGATGTAGTTTTGAAATTAGCAAACGTGATGAACAAATTCGAGCTCATTATAACACGATCAAAAGATTGAAAGTCCAAATTTCACAACCGAAGGTGAAAAGAAGGATGTGATGGTTCCCATATGCCTCCTCCTTTAGATTCTCGAATTTCCAACTTCAAAACATAATTGATAACTTGCAAAAGGATAATGATTGTTTTAAAGTCGAAATTTCAAGGTTAATGATCAAAACAAGGAGTTATGTGATTCATTTAAAGTTAATCATGATAAACAAATTGAAAAGATAACTTCTTTACTTAACGATATTGAGAATCAAGGCGTGAGGTGAAAGGAAAGTTACCAATCCCAATTGCAAATACTACTGTTCCTAAGGTTTACGCTTGTGATAAATATGCTATCGATATGTTATATATTCCCCGCCCATTAGGAATAATGAACTTGCACATAAAGCATATCTCTCATACCTTAAGGACAAGTTTGAAGGTCTCCGTGAGATTGTTGAAGATGAAAGATTAGAAAAACCTTTTGATAGTACTATAGCCTATGCTTGCATGGATGCCAAACGATCTCAAGAACTCTTAGAGTATGTAATTATCACAAGTCTGAAATCTAGCAATAGGCGAGATAGAATAGTTGTGCCTTGTTCTATGCCTAAAGCCAAGCATGTGACCCTTGATATGCCTTGTTCCATGTCAAAATTCAAGCAAGCAACCTTTGATGTGCCTCCTAGAATTTCGGATCCCAACACTTCTAGACCGTAAATGCGAAAGTAGTGAAGCCATGTAATGTTCCCATCGTTACTTCTCTGAGATGTTCGATTGACACTAAAGTTAGCGGGTCAAAACCTAGAAGCAATGCAAAGAAGGATAGGATTACATAAAATAAAAGTGTTCACGATAAGGAAGTGAAAGAACACCATAGGGACAAGAAGTTTGATTTGAACAAAAGAATCGTGTTAGTTCTAGTATTGGCTCTAAGCTATCGAAATTAATTCGAGGCCTCGTCTTTCATTCAAAACATGTAAAAATGTTTATTTTATGGTAATCATGATAAATGTGATGTGTTATTTATGAGGTCTAAAATTCATAACCCGATTAAGAAAGCTTGGAGAGCAAAGCAGTTAAGCAATCTTGAAACCTACAGGGAATGTGTTTACAAATGTAGGATTTCGGTGGAAGCCCACAGTCGAATATTAACGAATGACAAACCTTACCCTTAGCTAGATCCACTATGCCTAGAATAGTGCTGTTAAGGTTTGGAAGCCAGCCGGTAGAATAATCCCATTAAGCACAAAATGTCATTTGACTAAGTTTGATGCTTCTACTAGTTCGACTCTAGGGATAATGCCATTGCATCTAGGGTTTCTGGCGATTCAAAGACTGTTTGTGCTAACCAAAAGGAACCCATCGTACGTGGGGATCCAATGTTTCCAATTCTCTGTCTTTGTCATTGTCCAAAGTAGGTCGTATAAATCGTCCCTTGGTATTTGGATTCGGTGACTCTAAACATTTGACCGGGCTCTTAACAATGACGTCTGTTCAAATCGATTCGGGCCTCGTACTTCATCATTATGGCGTCTGCAGATAACACTTGAGCCCCGTTCCTCATAGAAAAGAAAAGTGTACGCTCTTACGTGCGCTTTATCTTGACTAATGAGAAATTCTCTCGTGAATGGCCATACTCATCTACATTCTTCATCAACAAGCTTCATGTTTTTCCACGCTCATTCGGTCATCAAGTGGATCTCGTTCATTGGTGTATACTCTTATTCACTTGTTAAATCAAAAATGGCAACTTGGATGCAACTTTTGAGGGAGAAGAGTGAATATACTACATGATGATGGATGTTTGAATAATGGTTATCGACTTTATTTTTGATGATGATGAGTGTATATTCTTTTGATGAAGAGTGAATATACTAAGGATAAGCGGGATTCATTGTTTTGATTTTGATGACTCTCCTCCAACGCCTAATGCTTCACTTACTAAGGATAAATGGGAATCAATGTTTGGGATTCATTGTTTTCAAAGATATGTTTGATGAGTACTTTCAACCTCGGCGAATGTTGATCATCCGACTTTTGAAGCTCATGCTCCGGTTTCTATTGACTCAACCGGTTCACCATCTAAGAAGTACTTGTTGGAATTCTCAAGAAACCTTATCTCCGGTTATGTCACAAGGCGTTTATAATGACTATCATGATATTGTAAGTTGCACTATTGAATAATGATCCGCTCTTTGGTATTCTGTGCCAAATCTTCACGGATTGTTGTTCATGGATAATGATCCGCTCTTTGGTATTCCTTTGCCAAATCTTTACGGATTATTGTTCCTCTCATTGTCACGCTTATAAATCAACCACATGAACATTAAGGAAAATGACTACCTCATTCACTCGAAGACATTTGTGGTGAATCTTCGGATCGCCTCTACATGTATACCTTTAGGAAGAATGCATTAATGTCGAGAAATCATTTGTTCCGGTTCATTCGGTGGATCGGCGTACATCCGGTTGTACGTTTATTCACGTGTTGGGCATTGACACAAGTGATTACTTGAGTTAATCAATTATCACTTATTTGAGATTGAAGTTAAATTTCAAAGGCGTGTTCTTATTTGATAACTTGCTCGGGTCTAAGAATTTTAAGTTGAAGACTTGGTTTATCTAGTTACCGGTATCGGGATGGATGGTTGAAAATCGGTTAACTATCACTTTAAGGAGTTACGTAGTTTTACTCGATGACACACGAAATGACGTTGTGGATAATTGCAAGAGGTGTTAAAGTCTCATACTTTGGTTAAGTAGTGAGTACTTAGAGATTTGCTTGAAGCATAGATTCTCGACACCGTTCTTCCATCTTTAAGTGCAAGCTTAAGACACAAATCGGGAATTCGACTTGAGTTTCAAGTTTGGTATATCGGGTTTTCTTCAACGATGGTCACTACAAATTGTCTTCATATGGGTTGATTATGGGTTGATAAAGATAGTCGAGAGAGTTTACATAGCGATTGATTCTCACGAGATATATTTGAGCTAATTGTGTTCTTCTCTATTGAAGTAATCCGGGAAAGACAAATGTCATAACCGTAGAGATACTCGGTGTTTACTCATAGCTTATGGTGTATTATTCCAACTATTTGGGGAAGGATATATTATTCCAACTATTTGGGGAAGGATGTATTATTCCAACCATTTGGGGAAGTGGTATCTGGATACTTTTGGTATGTGTTATCTTAGCTCTAAGTAGGAAGAAGTATGAGAAGAATATTTGGAGCGCGAGATGATATTGTGATCGACATCATCTATATGATTTACGATAAAGTGCTTAGGTTAGTGCTTCATGTACACTATGTAATTATGATTCGATGAGATTGCAACCATCGGGGAGAGATATGTGTACATCGGTGTCGCACAACATACTTACATGATCGAGCCAATCGGTTATTCGGAGTTTACATCCGCAGGAGATCGATGATTCAACCGATTCTTGTGATGTCGTTGTCTCTACTACGGTTGGGTGCGTGTGTACATTATGGGTGATTGGTTATATGGGAGATAAGCGGAATGCACTTGGTTAAATGAAGATGTTGATGTATTGTTCCCCGAATAGACAATGGTCAATCTCGAAGAGTAATGTGCACATCGGGGACCTTAGCGAGTTCATGTGATCGGACTTCATCGGTTATTCGGTTTGATAATCAGCGAGACGATCAATGCTTCAACTTGTTACTTCGGTGTTCTCGTGTTTTTTGGGGTGCTGAGCTTCATTTAATGAGACCGTTTATATTCGTTTCTACCTCTTAGGGAAATGGTCGTTATTCGATGATTGTCGATTTGGGGGGAAGCTACCAAAGATTCAAATTGTGAAGGCTCATATTCAGACGATTTTTCTTAAAAAGCCTCGAATGCTTTGGTGGTGAAAGTTTAAGAGATGTTGACTCCTTTCTTCTACAACGTCTTTGAGCGATATCATATCTCGGTACTCATTTCATCATCCTCTTAAACTAATTTATCTCTTGTAAATAGTTTTTGAAAAACAAAATACAAAATTATAAAACCTTCAAAATCAAATAGAAAAATATAAAACTTTCAAAATCCATAAAAATTTGAAAAATTGAAAAATCTTCAAAAATATTGTCATTTGTCATGTTTCTCTCGATTCGATAATATCTACGGTCTTGATGTTGTCATTCAAAGAATGACACGGGACTTTAGATGTTGTTCAATTTTATATTTAAAAAAAAAAAAAAATCACGGAGAAAGAGAAAAATGGTTTATTTTCACTTGAGCAATAACCCGCTTTTCAAAGAAAGAACGAGCCATACTTTATCATGTTTTCAAAATTCCATGCTCGATTTTATAAACATTTATCTGCTTTGAAAACTAATCTTTGAAAAATAACTCGGTCTCTATTTTGATAATCATCGGGACGTATTTGTCAAAATATCTATCTCTCGATCAACAACCTATGTCATTGATTGAGGGGGAGAATGATTTCAATTAAATTAAAATGTTATTTGGCATTCAAAATGTTTTCAAAAGATAATCATGCATGTTCAATCAATGGAGTTTAAAGACTTAATATCCGATCCATATCGGTTAAAAGCAGTTTCTTAATCAAGTCACAATTCTCCTTAAAGCTTTCAAAATCAATTTAAATCTCTGAGATCACAAATCTCAAATGATTTGATATTTGTGATCGGGGAGAATTTGTGATTTAAATTGGTTTATCTTGATAAATTGGTAAATGGTTTTATAAGGATGTACATGCTATCCTTCCCACATGTGCCAAACGATTTTAAATTTTCTTGCACATGTTGAGGGGAGCATATATCGTAAACCAATATGTGTTGAAACGTGATCATTTTTCTCGATGTGCGGGTTTCCTCTATTATGTGCAAAACTCTTTTCAAACTTAGATGCACATATTGAGGGGAGCAAAATCATGAAAACCTCATCCTTCCCAAAATGCTCTATCTACTTGATTTGATGTGGGAAGTGATGTTGATATCTTTAGAAAATGGTAATCAAAGAAGTTAATTCTTTCTCTTGCCTCAGTGTGCAAAACATTTTCAAATACTTGATGCACATGTTGAGGGAGTTCTCGTTCTAAAATATCAAAAACAATTCGGTACAAAATGCTTTGATAATATATCACAAGTATCCGAATTGATTTTCAAATGGTTTTCAATTGAGTCCATATGGCGGTGAACAATACCAAAAGACCAACCAACTTTACTTTATGTATGGTGATATAAGGATGATAAGGTTAGGTATTTGTTCCATGATCCACGAGCAGGAGGATCTACCAGGACTATCCACTAGTTAGTGTAGAGTTCTTAGGTATAATGATAAAGGAGAAAAATGAGATAAGGGAAGAGTGCGGATGAGGCCGAGCTAGTACTAGAATAAACCCAACAAGGTTCTAGCTATGAAGTCTTGGTATGCCTTTGAAGGGTTGAAGAATTAAAAAGAATTGAATGAGAAAGGGTGAAAACAAATAGCCTCCATTGATTCAACCCTAGAAATGAAACCGGTTCAATTCATTTGCTCTTGGTACATTACCAAGGTAACACCGTATTGAAGACAAGGCGTCATGGACCCGGTGGCCTTGCACTGAACTTCCCAAACCACTCAAGTTCCTCTTAAAGGGCTTGTTTCATTCTCACGGGGAATCGACATTATCTATCGACTTTCTCTTAGAGATTGTTGATATTGAAGAAGGAGACCCTCTCCTAGTCTACGATATAGGATCCAAATTATGCACAAATTGAGTCTAGAGCCACGAGATCATCAATAAATCTCATTAGGACACTTTCAATGAAGACTCTCCGCTTGGCACAATGTGGAAAGAGATTATATCTTGAGTCCTCGCATTATCCTTGTGGTATTGCGGAACATCCGAGTGATATGCATACATATTCACAATGAAGATGGAAAACCTTCGAGCCAACATCAAACAAGCTCTGGTAGGTGGCATGTGATATCTATTCATTAGATCAACCATGTGACAAGCTGAGCGAGAAACAATGGGCGATTCAAGTCTTGAATCAATCCTGGGTTCGAGTTATGGATTGACGGATACCTTTGAAAACCGGTCTTTGTGCTTAAAACTCTTTTATTTAGCACTTAGATCTGCGTACAAAGATTTCAAATCAAAAGGTGTTTATGATTGATACTTGATTTTCACTAAAACCTTCGTTGTATTGCAAAACAATCTCTATTGAGCAATACACGATTGTTTTCAAATCTCTTTCATCAATCGGTGAATCTCTATTCATTGGTTCACTCACTCCGTGTTGTCTTCTTTGAGACGCTCCGGTTTGAGAACGACTAGAAGCATTGCGAAACCTGTCAAGGAAATTATTCGAATTATACGATCACGGCGGTACTTGTCTTGATCAGCGGGAACCGTGGGCGTGTACCTCGATTCAACGAAGTGATCAAAGACACTTTCGTGCGCTTTATTGCTAAATGTTTATCGGGTACTCCCTACGATTGCGGTGATCGAGAATGAAGCGGTCGATCCATAGCCGCATGCTCTCTCAACACATTCATCTCTAAAGAAATCATGACTAAGGCATCATTGACTCGATATTTTCACTCCATGCTTACGCTTTCTGCTGCGCCAATATCATGAATCAACTAAAGCTTCCGCTACTCGATGAGAAGATTTCATGATCCAAAAGTGAGCATGTCGGTCCGAATGTCACAACATCACGATAAACCAACACCGCAATGGATGTCTCGAGAGAATTTTTGATAGTGATGATCTCAAAGTCGGCTCGAATTATTATCACGTGGATCAATTTTAGACCTCCACTAGGATTATCCATACATGCAATGAGAAGAATCAATGACTACGAGCTTGAGCAAAGTACTACATCAAGAATGCAAGAACTATATTAATGTAATATCTGTTTGTATTCAATGTAATTTTAGTACATGTTTGAGGTGACCTCCTTAGGGAGATTGTTAGGAATTAGAAATTCGGTATTAAAGTCGGTCACCTCAGTATATGTAATCAATAGAGCTCGTAGTCGTAGTTCTTTTAAGTTAGGTAATATTTAAGTTAAGTAACACCGTGGAGGACAGACGGGTCTTTACCATGTATGCACGATCCACGACCCGTTGTGTGGCGTTTTATTGTAAGACTATAAATACTCTACCTTCCAAGGTAGAGTTGGAAACTCATAATAAGATTTTCTTTCTCACTAAAGTTCCCTAAACCTCTAACTTTCTCTCTAAAACTCATCTTCTATCGCCTATGTTTGATTGTGTTATGATGTGTATGTGAAAACCAATATCCTACAACGGCCTGCGATCCGACACCATCCGGTTGGTGCAAAGCGGATGTGCATTCCATGGACTTTGTTAGAAGATCCAAATCGACATCTAAGGGTTTCCTTAAAATTGTCGATTCCATCGACCTTGATGCTACTACTCGGAAACCACGCGCGTCGTCTCTTCCAATTCTCTCTATGGGACCAAGCTAGTAATTGGCTTGAGCGACTTCCATGGCTCCATCTCAAGTTGGGATGATCTCACCTCTCGCTTCCTTGCTCGATTTTTCCCAGGGAGAACCACTAAACTTAGGAATGACATCTTGATGTTCCAACAACGTCAGGGTGAATCTCTCTGAAGCATGGACTCGATTCAAGGACTTACTTCATAAAGTCCTCATCACGGCATTGATCTTTGGCTCCAGTCCAAATCTTTTATGATCATGTCAACTTCCCCACTAAGCGATCCATTGACCAAGCGTCCTGTGGAAAACTTAGTGATCTCACCGGAAGAATCATGGGGTATAATAGAGGACCTTGCTCTCTATGACAACGAAAGTTGGAATGACCCCCGTGAGTTGCCCAAAACCGTTAAGGCAATATCCTTGCCTCCCATTGACTCACAATCTTCCAACCGTAGGATGATCGAACTTGAAGATCAAGTTAAATTCCTAATGAGTTCCTACGAAAACCCTAAGTCTTCACGCCATGTGAACAAAGTTTCTTCCTCGTGTGAGCCGTTTTATGATCCTCATAACACGCAAGACTTGCACTCGATCCCGAACATGCTTAGTTGACTATGCATCCTCGCGTATTAATGGAGCGGAGAAAGATTCCCACATACGGGACCTAGGAATTTCAATGAAACAGAAGCATGGAAGGTGGCCCGACTTCTATTGAGGACAAACCAAAGAATTCACTTCAATGATTTTCATGGCCCCTTGCCCACTGTCCTAACCAAGAAAACATCGAAGGATGTTGCAAAACCTAGTTGCATCCCGAAGCCCAAATAGCTAAGCTCTCGGACCGCTTTAACCAACAACAAGCGAAATGGATAGGAAGATAGATAACCTTTTGAAAGCCATGACCAATAGTGATAGGAAGGTTAATGCTATCTCGACTCCAGAGCCTTCCGTGTAGAGATTAAGGACCAGTAAGTTAGCTAAGCATGTTCAATTCGTCAATACCATCGCTTTAGTGAAACCTAATAGAACAAATGACGAAGAGGACCATACACGTGAGACTAATGAAACAACAGGAAGTAGATGAAGTAGACAATGACTATTTCAATAAGTTTCCTACGGAAGAAGAGCTATCTAGCCACCTCACTTAGTACGTGACCTCAAAATCGCATGTATGTTAGGAAAAGCCCTAAAATCAAGTTTGGGAACCCTTGGAATCTTAACATACCATGTTGCATAGGACACATTTTAAGTGGCAAAGGCCTACATTGATCATGAAGTCCCCAATCGACATAATGTCTAGCACTACTACAATTGGGTAATGAAGAAGCCTATTCCAACTAGGCAAGATCCCGATGATCTAGTGTTAGTTGCAATTTTCTTGGAAGAGTTAAAGGGATTTCCGTTTATGTAGGTAGTTTCACGTTTCCTACGGACTTCATAATTGTGGATGATATTAGCGCGACCATAGATCTAGCTTGTCCCGTTATTCTAGGAAAACCTTTCATAAAAACAAGGATGACTTATGATCCTTCATTAGGAATAGTGCGATTCAAGGATGAGAACGGCGACATAGCTTACGAATGCCATTTAAGATTGAGAAGTTTTCATCACTCTAATGATGAAAAGGAACTTAAGCTGTCGATCTATCATAGAAATGAGGAAGATAAAGAAAAAGGAGTAGATTATGTTATGGCTAAGATTTTCGAATTCTATAAGGATTGCTTGAACCTAGGACCGAAATATAGGACCGAGTGGGGAGAGGACGAACTCTTAGAGAGGTGCATCATAGGGCACTTCTACAACATGGAATCCCCCAATAGAGACCGTCATGAGAAAGAACATGGCGGTAATGAAGTTACGTAGGAGCACGACTACGAGTCTAGCTACAAGACTCTTAAATAAAGAAAAGTGCTTCGTGGGAGGCAACCCATGCTTAATTGTTTGCTTGTTAGTGTCATATATCTTTTATTGATCGTTTATTCTCATGTTTAAATTTGTAAAAATTCTTTATTTTGTTTTTAACCTCTTCTTAATTGCATATAAAGGTATTTTACATAAAGGATAAGTGTAGGGAGGATTACACGTTTTCAAAAGCGTAAACATGAGAATAGCAATTCATTAAAAGATATATATGTGTGTTGTTCGAGTCAAATGCTTGTATCGAGTCATAATGGATGTTTTGCGAAATTTTTCCAGATTCTAAAGATGTAAATTTTCGAATTTTTTCGAAAATCGCATACCGGTTTTGTCGGGATAACTTTGTGGCGTCGGGATTGCAACTGAGGCGTCGGGAAGGAGTAAAACAACAGATTACTTTTTCTCGTTTTCTAAGCTACTTATGAATTTTGGAATTTTCGGTCTTAATTTTCCGAAAATGCAGCAAACATCCATTCACAAGCATTATATCTTAGTTTAGTAGAGTCTTATATATATATTATTACACTTGATTTTACGCGAAGGTTTCGTTTGTTTTCTTGAATGTGCGGGTTTTATTTATCGAAGAAGAAACAAAAGATTGGAAGGAGCTTTTCACGCACATTCTTCTTGGAAAGGATTTAACCACTACTTCACACGGATCTACCGAGCTAATCGGGAAGTACTAGTTTCTTTCGTTTTTAATTACCTTCCATTATCATAACTTTGATACTTTCGGGAACATTGGGGACAATGTTCGGTTTAAATGTAAGGAGGAAAATAAAGCAGGAACTTTGAAACTATGCTTATCCTCGATTATTTGCTTTGTCAATTGTATTTGTGTAATAAACCATGAGAAAATGTCGGTTAGGGTAATTTTGGCACCAAATTTAAAATTTTTCATGACATATAGGAGTGGGCCATTAGTCTTAACAAAAGCATCTCACGGATAGGAAGTTGCATGACCAGCACAAAACCCTTTACCACCCAAAATCCACCCAAAATGTGAGGATCGCCCTTAGATTAGTATGAATTAAAAGCATTCATCTTTAATGCTTAGAGTGTGAACCTAGTATATTAGATTCTAGAACTTGTTTTGTGATGCATTCGAGATCGCTAGTAAGACTACACTTGTGTAGTTAGGAATAACTAAATGATAAGAGGCATTAGGATAACCCTTGTTTGATACAGTAATATAATTACTTCTTCCACATCGGTTGAGTAATTCCCCACACCCTGCGTTGGACTCATCTTTAGTACACGATACCACTAGTTAACCCCTCGAGTCTATCCTTTTCGCGGTTCTCGTGATGTTTGGTTTCCGTAATATCAATGAAGAGCATTGTTTACACCCCACGAATATACACCCAAATCGCCTTAACCTACCATGCACTCACTTTTAGTGCATTATTGTTATCACCCCAAACCCTTAGTTCAATTATCTAGTTGCTTGCATGAGTTGCTAAGTCGAGTCATATCCTTTGTACACGGTTTTGGGATGATTGTGACTCGTGGGAAAAAGTTAAAGTTTATAAAATGATTGGAATGGAGCGTTAAATTCCTTTATTTGCGTAATAACATACCCCAAGTGTTTTGATCTTTTCAATTCGGGTCAAATTAGTGTTAGAGTAATAAAAACTCAAGTGTAGGGATGTGCCTATAAATCCTATCATTTTGATGTTAAAGTAGAGGATGGTAGAGTAAAAGTATGAAAAAAAAGAGAAAAGAAAAAATAGCGTGTTAAAAAAATACGGGCTACCATCCCACATCTATCCTTTAAATTTATGTTTGTTTGTTTCGGTTAGCTAGAGTCAGAGTGTCAGTCTTGGCTTAGCAACGCCATTCTTCGTATGCTTGTAACAAAAGATTTTGACTTGCCACCACTAACTAGCCTATCCCACCAAACCCTTTGTTTTCCTAAGTAAGCCTAACATTACAACCTTTAAAGAACTCTTTGATAGTCTTTCTAGAGTGCTTCGCCAAAGCGATGGAGGTTTGATCTATTCTCAAGCCTATGGTAATCCATGTACTAGGACCGGTTAATGAGTGTTTAATCTTCCATTTCCAACTTGTTATATTTCATATACACCGAGAGAGATGTGAGTATCCAAACACCCCATGTGAGGTCTTAGTATGTAATTCCGTGCTTGTTATGACTTTTCTTGAGGCTTATATGTGTTGTGGACTGTTTTAAACCAATCTTCATGACCCTAACTTATAAATTAATTGGCTAAAAGCGTTTCTTGAGACAAGCAAATACCAAGTGTAGGGATATTTGATAAGGTTTTAAAATGTACCTTTTGAGGGTCGTTTAAGCCTTGTTGATCACTTTGTGTCCGTTATTCTTAATATCGTTCCTTTTCACTTTTAGGTCTCTTGAAAATTCTTTGTAATGGCACTTATTTGGACGAAAAGGCGCGGATATCTGAAGAAATGGCCAAACTCGAGAATCGAGACACTCAAGTGGCGAAAGACAAGGTGATAGTGATTTATCGTTTTCATATAAAGATATTTTCGAAGAAATACAAAGGTATGTATTTCCGGTCGTTTTCCCAACGAGGATGAATGGGTTTATAACTCGCGTCGCGATTCGGGATTGAATTTGAAAAAGGGATTTGGATGTTTTCTAATCTACAAGGCAAGGAAATATAAAGGAAAGAAATTATAACAACTAAATCTATGATTTAAATAAGGGAAAACAACTAATTACGAAAATTTAAACTAAAAACGCATAAAACGTAATTAAAGAAACGCGAAATAAATGCAACTACACTAATTTAAACCCTTAAAAATGAACTATTATTTTTCTACAGCTAAGAATGATATCTGAAAATTATTTAAAATTTAAAACTAATTTTTTGGACTTTTCTTGATTTATTATGATTTAAAAACTAATTTAAGACATTTAAAATAGAGCTAAAATGCTAAAAATTAGGAAAACATGCAAGAAAAATACAAAACTATTTTTCAAAAATCTTAAATGACTAAAAAGAATTTTCAGAACTGGAATCACATTTATTTGACTTTTTATGAATTTATTATGAATATAATACTAGTTAAAACTAATTAAAATGCTAGAAAATCTATTTTAACTAAGAAAATTCAGGAAAAATACTTTTTATGACTTTTTGAATATTCTAAAACTAAGAAAATTGAAATTGTATTTTTCTGAACATTTTCTAATTTATTTGGATTAAATGCTAATTAAAAATGCTAGAAAATGACATAAAATGCAGAAAAATAGCAAATGAACAGTAAAAAATATGAAAACTTCCAGATTACTATAAAATTATATAGAGAACTAGGGAAAATTAACAGAAACAACTTTGGAGTAGAGGAGATATGAAATGGGCATGAATCAGTAATGAGAAGCTATAGGAAATAAGCTAAAATCAACCAATAAGCTACAATAAGCTACAATAAGCAGGTATTAACCTAGCCTACCTGAAATAAGCCTTATGTAACTGAAATGGACCTAATAAGCTCAAGTAAAAGGAAATTTAAGCACTAAATCAGTTAAACCAATACTAAACCAAACAGCCCTACAGGTCCTACTTTAAGCTTACATTAAGCTAGCTTATGAAATTCATAAAAATAAACCAAAAATGTCCAGTTACCAACCACCAACCAAAGTGCAGAAATCCAAGTTTTTAGCTTAAATGGATTAACTATGATGAAATTGAACATCAAAAAGCAAAGTGATATGGGACACTAGGGATGCTGATGTGCAGAGCATGTTTGACAGAAAATGGCTTAATGGCAGACCTGAATAAGCTACTCTGATTAGCACTAAGAAGTTAACAAAGGAAAATCAGATAAAGCTAACTGATACAGTTTCAAACAGTCCCTAAACTACTCAAACAAAAACTCAATAAGCTGAAATACCAACTATAAGCTAATGAACTGATAAGGTGGCCTAAACTAATCTTAAATAAGCTAATCTAATAAAGAAATAAGTTCAAAAGTGGCAAATAAGCACTAAAAAACTACTGTTGACAGCATCTATAAGTGAGACAGAAAAGGGCTTATTGCAGACTCAGATAAGCTAATCACAGTCTTTTAAAGGCAACCTAAGTTCACAACTACTCCTAAATATCTATGAGCAAAAAGGAATCAGATAAAAGCTGCAACAGAAGGCTGCTGCACCAGCAGACTTATAAGAGCAATTGAAAGATAAGCAGGCTAACATACAACTTCTA
The DNA here is from genome assembly GCA_022545495.1 of Chrysanthemum lavandulifolium. Lineage (NCBI taxonomy): Eukaryota > Viridiplantae > Streptophyta > Magnoliopsida > Asterales > Asteraceae > Chrysanthemum > Chrysanthemum lavandulifolium. The sequence goes on along the minus strand of CM040238.1, from coordinate 231,042,113 downwards.
AACAAGAACTTTAAAGTAAATGAAGATCATAATATTCAAATCTAAACCACTAAACGTCATAAGAAACATAAATCAATTCAAAACATCCATTACCAAAACAGTTATGCAGCCTAGAGATGAGACAGAACATTTTTCAAATTTCAGGTTCACTAAGGCACTTGAAAACTGAAATCTACTTCCTACACTAAGAATTAAGATTAAACAAGTTCCAAAATCACTTACTCAACTCAGCTAATCCAACATGATCTTCACAAAACCATTTTACCATGAAATTCAACTTAAATCCAAACACTCTTCTAAAATCTGAAATTGCACTTTTTGAGAGAATTTGAGCAAAACTTTTTGAGAATGAATAACCTAACATCAATATCAATCACTTAACATCTCATAATTAGAATTGGATTAAAATTCAGGTTGACTTTCAACTTTTGACTCAATTTGACTTTTTATTGACTTTTTAGAAAAATGCAATTAAAGGAAATTTTAAACAACTAACAAACTCACATAAGCTTGAATAAGCTTATCTGAGCTTATTTACACAGTAAAAAGAACTTTTGGACAGAATTAAGCTAAAGTAAACAATTGCAAAAGGATTTTTGAGATGAACTTATAAGTAAATTGGCATAACTGAAAATGAGTTTACAATATAAAACTGCAATTACAAGCTTCTAATTAACAATTGACAGAAATAAAAACGTGATCAAAATTTCTCTAAAGACATAAGAAATTGGATAAATTCAACAATGTGGTGAAGGGGCTTTAAATAGATGCAGGGAAGAGCTTGGGATGCCTTTCAGAAGCTTCAGGAACTTCTAATCAGAGCCATTGATTCGTTCTCTAGTCATCACATCTATTCATAGCCCTTGGATTGCTTGGGTGAGGTGTTATAACCAATGAGATTGCTCCAATATGCCACGCTAGCTATCCAAGCGTGTACACTCCTGACACGTTGTCAGAAAACTTCCAGAAGCTCAAAGGTACGGGTAAAAGTAACTGGGATCAGGGTAAAGAGGATTGGTAAGATAAACAGTAAATAAAGTGGGTTTGGGCGCGTATGTTTAACTGGGAGGGTGAGGGTTTTTTTTATTGTATTTTGACTTTGGCTGGGTAAAGTTTGACCGGGTCAAGTGGTATAAATGGTATGGACGGGTATGGATTATTTAAGGGTATGGTTGGGCTTGGGTTGGATAATGGGATAATTTTGGGCTTGGTATTGTTTTTGTGTTAAACATTAAAGGATATCTTGTGTAAATTTGTATAAACCAAGGACCAAATATATGATTTATGAAATGGTAAAGGTGATTTGGGTAAATGGGATAAATGAGGGATTAAAGGTGTAATTTTGGAAAAGGTGAAGGTTTATTGTGAAAACTCCCAATCATGATCCATAACCCGTAAAATATAACTTTGAGCACCAAAATCCATAAAATAGCATCCCGGCATTGGCTTTTGCACTCTTCTTTCTCGTGCTCGGTTTTCTTGGTTTGGCTTCATTTTTATCTGCTTTTGTCTCATCCGAACACTGCATGCATAAACTCAAGAAAGCAATGAAATATTAGCAATAAACCATTTTTCTTGGTTATTTTGGGTTTTATTTGGTAAAGAAATTATATGTGTTTTAGCACATATCGGATAAGCGATCCTTGTTTAAGCGCGGCCCGTCGGAGCATTTTGTGACACACGAAGCCAAATTTCCTATTTTCAAGTGGCGGTGTCGAACTTTAAAGAGTGGTAATCATGACTCGACTGACTAGATTTGATCGAGGCGGCATCGGGTGAAGAGGACGGCGTTACAAGCACTGGTGGCCCGTCGCAAGACTAACGTGGCGAGACGAAACCCTAATGACGGCGACCGACGCCACAAAACATAAGGTGGCCAGTCGCACATGTAATCTTATATATAGAATCCGAATTTTTAGTATTAGAGTAGTCTTTTGGAGTAAAACTAAACCGAACCAAGGCATTTGTCTTGTACGGTATTTTAGGGTTCCAAACCCTATCTTACATCAAGATAAGTGTTTTACTTCATTAATTCAATTATGTCTTTGATTATTTGTGTGTATGCTTGCATGTTCTCCGTGTCCCATAATTTACTTGTGTGTTTGCTTAGGGAATATGAAACTTAATTATTAAATATTGATTGGTTGTTTCTTATCTTAATTGTTAATGATCTAATGTCACGATAGGTCATTCGTTGTGTAATTAATGCTTGATTAATCTTTGTGAACCTTGGGCTATAACACTTAGGCGGTTGTAGGCTAAACCATCCAAAGGGCCTTAGAGTTAGAGTTTATAATCCACAGTGGGCTTTGTAGGCGAGACCCTTTGGTAAGTTCAAAGAGTTAGGGATAAGCATACCTACGACTTTAGACACACAGCGCGATTAAGAATAAGGGCGTGACAATTCAACCACCAATAGGAGATAATTAAGGAGTAATAAAACCTAAGTAAACACATCTTTAAACTATCATACGAACACACATAATTAGACATAGACTACCCATTAGTTTAGATAATTAGATAAGTAGAAGTAATCGGTGAAATAACAAAACCCCAAACTCAAACCCCGAGATTTGTACCTTTCCATTTCTAAAAACATAAAAAGATAAAAATAATCTTCCTCGACCCCACTTTAGCGTAGTAACTTCTCACTAGCATTCCTATTCCCAGAGAGCGATATCAATACCGTGGCTTACCACAATACTACACTACAGCGATTAGGTTCCTTTGCCTGGGTGTTATAAAACTTGCTCGAAGAAAAGGAAGTTCCTTTGACCCCGAGCGACGCGTGTGGCGTTATCGGCTCTTACTTTGGAAACTCGAAAAACCAAGGTGAGTTGTTAACTTGTCAAAAGCAGTTCTCACGAGTACAAAAGCATTCAACGAAGCGAATAGATGACTATCTTGAGGAAATTGTCGAATTACAAAACAAACTCAAAGAGTTTAAAGCATTGTTTATAAACATGGTGAATCAATCACAACGATTCAAAAGTTTTCTTTCAAACCAAATCCAAATGGATATGGATCGAATCTTCTTGATTACAAACCTAAGTTTTCACACGAGCATTCAAACCAAATCCTTAAGTTTACGATTGTAGAACATAGAATTGATGATTCAATTATAGCTTCATTGTTGAATATAATCGCATGGAGGAATTAGATGCGGATGGCGAGTCGGTCGAAAATGGAAAATGTCGTTTATAACAAACCATTTAACTATTCAAAAGCCGTAACTTTTGTCACACAACTAGATACTTCTAACACGCTTTGGTTGTCACACCGATTTAAAGTTAGCCCCAACACAATGGTGCACAAATTAATGGTCCTTTACCTTCACTCGGTGAAGTAAAAACTAAAGCGAAATTTGTCGTGTTATCAAATATTCGACACTTTCTTATCGACATCAAACTTTTGGAATGTGCGATTGAATTTCATTACGAAATAAAAGTTGAACATTTTCACTTTCCAATATAACGAGAACAAAGAGACATTTTTCGAGAAAGAATTTTACCCCATGTCAAAAACTTGAAAAAGCGTGCACTATATTGGGAAAGGGATTTTCACAAGGAACTTGGTCTCATGAAAGCAGTTTTCAAGAAAGCGAAACATCGATTTCAAATACTAAGCGTAAAAGAAATTGTTGCGAAAAGATGTTGATCGACTCTTGGAAAATGTTATCTGTCTTTGATATCAATAATCTTGTGTTATTACAATCTGCTGCATATACATCGATCATATCTTTCTTCGTCTTGTTGAAATTGTTGAGAATCTTGATAATGTGCTTGGATCAAGTCTTTAAAGTTGAAAATGAGCGATTGTCAAATGAACTTTCAAATGCAAAACGTCATCTTCAATGGTGTCAAAAAGATATTCATATTCAACAACTTGCCTTTCAAACCAAAATCGCCCAGTTGCGTTCAAACAATGTTTATCCAAAAATTGAGCAACTGGATGATCAAAACATCTCTGTTAAGTGTCAAATCTCAAAATATGAACAAGAACTTGCAAAAGTTAAAAGGAACATGGTGTCATATCGATTTACTCAAACAGACTCGTGATGAAGCATCAAACGAACTTGATCATTATCTTGCACACACTACGAAGTCATGAATTTTGTTGGAAATCTTAGATTACGAAAATCAAGATTTGGTGCACACTATCATTAAGTTACGGAAATGTTAGGATAGTATGAACAAGTTTAGCTTAGCATCATTAAGAGAATTGCACTGTAACACTTAGTAGCGTGAACCTAGAATGCCTCTTGACAAAACACAAGTTACTAATGTGCTTCCTCTCTTGAAAGCAGAATAGTTGCCTCTTTTCCCAACGTCCGCTTCCTGACCTAGGAGCAATACAAGGAAGAATAAGAAGTTGCGACCTAAGAAAAGACAAATAAAGAATCTTTGAGTAGAAGAACACCGTAGGATTTTGAATAAGACTCGATTGCACCCACTTTAAATATTACGTCGGCAAATGTAATGGAAAAAGTGTTGTAACTAATGCTTGAACCTTTAAGCACTTTTGATATTGATCCGATGCTTCTTGTGTTATTTGTCATAAAAGTATGCGTTCTAATTGTCATGATAAGTGTGTTGCTAAGGCTATCTTGTCTCGTTTAAGGAATCCTAAGATTCGAATACCTCTAGGCCCACTCTCATTCTAAGTCCGTGCTTGGTAGACCACCTTCTTTAGATTCTAAGGCAAACTTTGATGTCCTTGTAGCTCAGGTCTTACCTCCAAGGAATGTAGTACCACCTAGTGCATTCACTAAGACTAAAGCTAAGACTAGTTGGAGATGGCGAAATGGATACATAATACACTAGGATTTAAATGGATGCCTAAAATCATTGATGAGTGTATTTCAACTATAAGCGCTTGAACCCTCTAACTCTTGGGTTCCACATCTAGTTCTATTCCATCGTGTAAATGCGTGTGTAATGCGTGATCTGATCATCCTAGTTGTTGATAGCGGATGTTCCCGACACATGACGGAAACCTTAAAGCTGTTATCAAACTTTGTTGCAAAGTTCATTGGCACTGTCAGTTCGGGAATGATCACTTAGCGACTATCATGGGCTACGGAGATTACATCAATGGCAACATCGAAATTCACGGGGTTTATTATGTGGAAGGCCTCGGTCACAATCTATTTTCGATTGGTCAATTTTGTGATGGATATTTGGAAGTTGCTTTTAGGAGAAAACTTGTTTCATTCGTGATCTACAAGGAAATGATCTTATGTCCGCCAACGCTCATCCAGTCTCTACACTATCTCCATGCAAGACATGATCGCTTCATCTCCCATCAGTCTTCTCTCAAATGCTACATCTACAAAATCTTGGCTATTGCACCGTCGTCTTTCACATCTAAACTTTCAAACCATAACCAACCTTGCTCGACACAAACTAGTTGAAGGTCTCCGAGATTCCGATACTTCAAAGATCACCTATGTTCACTTGTGAACAAGGAAAAGCACTCGTGTTCATTTTCCTTCAAAGGTGGAACACAACACTCGACATGTGCTTCATCTTCTTCACATGGATTTGTGTGGCCCGATGCGGCGTGCAAGCGATTGATGGCAAATGCTACATCTTAGTAATTGTTGATGACTACTCACGATAGACTTGGGTTTATTTTCTTCAAAGTAAAGATCAAGCTCCGGATGATCATCACTTTCTTCAAATTCGAAAACACGCAAATTCGACAGACAAAGGCTGAATTTGTGAATCAAACTCTTCGAGAATATTATGAGAAAGTGGGAATTGAGCATCAAACATCTATTGCCCGCACAGAACAAAAGCGGAGTTGTTGAAAGATCGTGCGTTAGTGAAAGCCGCCGAGCGATGTTAATCAATGCTAAACTTCGGACACTTATGGGTTTGAAGTCGGCATGCTACACTCGTAATCGCTCAATGATTACAAAGCACAACAAAACACCATTTGAACTTCTCCACAACCGAAAACCGAATCTTAAACACTTTCATGTATTTGGATCCCTTTGCTATCCGAATAATGATCATGATGACTTTGAAAGCTCAAAGCCAAAGCTAACATTGTGTTGATCCCATTGAGCAAGCGATCTAATATAAAACCGACTTGTAACAAAAGCTTATCAAGTATTACGCGAATTTAACACTTGATCTTAAGAAGAAGAACAATTAACATTCAACACCTCAATATTATTTATTAATACGAATACTCTTACATTATTAGGGTTTTGCAACCTTGAAGTGTATCGACCTTAGATATAAAACATACGTATATCTAACCTAACCTAGGACCTCCTTTTATAGGCTAAGGAGTCCTATACAATATACAATACGTAACCTACAAGATAAATATCTTTTCCATATTTATCTAATACAATAAACTAACCGACTATAGAAAACTAGCAGTGCTTACTACATACTATCAGCAGTTACATAATACTACTAGCCGCGGTTATCTTCATCCGTGGTTACACTCTTCGGTCCGTGGTTACATCAAGCTTGTCCGTGGTTCCGATGCTTAGAGTAATTCATTATCCAAGGAACCTAAAACCCAACAATCCTCCCTAAACTTGATAAATTCCAACGAATTCTTCAAGTTTTCTTTAAACTCAAAACATACGAATTGGAGGATGTAGCCAAACACTTATTAGCTTTAAGTATCTTCTCATACTTCTTCAACAAATCATAAGCTTGACCATCATAGGATACTAACATCTTGAAACAACCGGGCTTCAACATCGAGCAATTATTCACGGATGCTTATTCAATTGTGGATAATCACCTTCTACAAGCATATGAATAATCGTCGAAAGCAGTTAAAACATGAACTCCACAAGTTTGATATAAAAACCATCTAGTAACTTGACCATTGTAGAGACCTTGCCATTCGGGTTCATCATGAGTAGGCTCAAAAAGAATCTTCAAATTATGATACATCGACCTCTCATGATAATCATCGGATGTACTTCACCAAATTTATTCTTGTAAAGTATCCAAAGATTCAACAAATCATCTCTATCAAAATCTTGAAGCATTTGTGAAAATTTATTATACTCGAAACTTCATTGTTGAGTCTTAGAATTTTCCAACCCCTTCACTTCCATCTAAAAGCTTAAACTCATAAGAAATGATTTGATTTACATCTTCAACAACTTTCAATCTTTTAGAATCGGATGTCACACGAACCTCGATTTTCTTTTTCTTTTACTTTGCATCCATTCATCATGTTCTTTAATCCACTCTTCTTCCTTTTAGAATTCATTGGACAAAAGTCATCATTGTTAATCCTCATACATCTCTCATAAATCTCAAAAATTCTTTTAAATGAACAACTCTTAAGATTATCGAAACATATATTCACGAATTCTTAATAATCTTCATCAATACATTCCTCAGCTGAGCAATAGTAGGAGGTTTCCTTCTTACAACTCGCTTCTTTTCTTTACTAACCTTCCTTGCCAGTATACCCAAAAGTCTAGCTTTTTCTTCATCATCAAACAAAGCCCATTCTTTTACAGTATACTCATCATTTATTAATTCAGAAGCTTCAAGATAATTTTGTGATTCATACCATGTAGCTAACAATTTCTGACTAGCTTCTTCTTCATCTTGCTTTCTCTTCATCAAAATTGCTTTATCCTCAGCTTCCATATTTTTAGCATACTCTGCATCATAAGCTTCTTGTTCTGCTTTATTTTTAAACTTCAGCACTACCTCTTTACCTTTTCCAACATTAGATTTAACCACTTTCTTCTTCAAAGGTTCACCAATAACCAAACTTTTACCTCTTGGTTTAGTAGCGATGGTGAGCGGATAAAGCAGTGTAATGGTTGATGTAGGTATAGATGATGTTTTGCTCAGATTAATCAATGTACTCATGACCTCTTTCTCTACTTCTTTAGGCTTAGATGGTAATTCGAGAAAGAGTTGTAACAACGATAGAAGTAGTTGTGATAGCAATGGGTATGATGATGGCGAAACAATAGCCAAGTGCGAAACTACATCGGTGGTTACAAAAGTACTAACCATGGTTTCGGATATACTATCGATTGTTGTGTTACGCCTTGCATCAACATTCTTCAATTCTTCAAGAACAACCGCATTCCCATCTTTATCGAAACCAAAAATCTTGATCTCCACATGTCAACATCTTCCTCCATAGTTACACCACGAGATACATCCACGACCTCCCACAATTCATACCATCACTCCTCCCTGTTTGGATACATCTTTCACATTCGAGCGGTGAGAGGTTCACCTTCTTTTCTTTCGTCACAAGCTTTCAAAACAACAACTCGGTCTTTTCACTTTCTCCAAAACCAATACTTTATGCTTCAACCTCCGAATATCCTTACCACAAAAGCACGATAAACTCTGTAGACCAAAGCAGTACCCTCCATTTTAGCACACTTAACAGTCAATTCATTTAAGCGTTCAAGAATATCCTCCCACTTCCACTGTGTGAGCTGGTCCGAGAGGTGGTTCATTGTAAAAGTCATCATGTACAAAGTCATTAACCGTCAATTCAATGTCGGGTTCCAATCTATCCTCATCACTTGATGTGTGTTAACGCTCCGGCGATGAATCCTTGGATATAGAAAACATAGCACCGGACCGAGGCACGATCATCTATGTACCACAGGCGACCCGGTTGGCTAGGGATACCTCCACTGTGTTAAGCTCCAAAGAACTTTCCACATTAGGAGTTGCCAAGGTTGGGTCTTATTGATGTTTCCACTATCACGACCGGCATCTAAGCATGAATCGATGGTGGAAGCCCTTCCAATCATGTCACCTCCACTCCTTGTGGCGGCCTCATTAACCATACCACTAGCACTAGCTGAGGAAGGCGGGTGCCACTGTGTTCTCCTAGTCCATGATGCAAGACCTTCATTAAACTCGAATCGGTGGGAAAATTAAGCATGTGAGGAAATAAAGGAACATCTCTAATGACAACATTACATGGTGATTCCTCATATGTGCAAACACTCTAGGAAGCATCGATGTACCTCATACTCTCTAATATGTTCAATAGGATCCTGTATTTGATGTTCCACAAGCAATTGAAAAACCTAGGATACAAATAATATTTACCCTTCTTCCTAATATTACGCACTAACCCTCATATATCATCCTAGACCGATTAAATTTCCTTCCATCGGACAAACAAATAATAGCGGTAGCAATTTTTGATGGAAAATCATTAAAGCACAATGGTCTTATTGCTCATACACATCAACAAAGTGTGAATCAAAACTTCCATTGTTGAGAAAACATACTCTTAAAAATTGTACCTTTTCACCTCTGTATGAATCTAATCTCTAAACCGACAACAAGCTCAACATCTGGAAGATTATCAACACCATCGGCATCATCAAGCCTCAAAACTTCTCTAATAAGCTCCTCGAAACCAAAATAGCATTCTCATCCACCCTAGTACTAAAAACCTCCAACCCATTAACCTCTTCAAGTTTAGCATTCTTCCAAAGCGGCGTATGTAGGCTTTAAGAATGGTAGGTTCAACCGTTAAAGCAAAGTGAATGGGACTATGAACAAGGAAATCAATCATTTGATGGAACCCTTCAGATCGAGCATCTTTGGTGAGAATAGCAACAAGATTATGTGAAGTGGAGTACGTCTCAGCCATTGTGATTAATGATGTAAATGAATTGGGTTTGTGAAGAAATCAACAAAAGTGATTAGGGTTTAAGGATTTTGGCAATTGTAAGTGGTTAGAAGATTAAAGAAAGTGATCCATCCGTGATTTTGGTAAGTGATATATACTTTTGCCAAAGTGTCAAAATAACCCCTGTAGTATCCATAACAGAGAATCATACTATCCGCTGTTCCACACAAGCTGTCATGATTGTAACACACCATCAGTGGATACATACTATCACTCCTCCCAACTGGTCCAAATTAGAGCAAGCAAATTCATGCCACTGAAAGTGATCTCACAAGATATGAAGGATTACACAAAACTATCTATCACTTAAAATTTTTATTTTTATATATATATATATATATATATATATATATATATATATATATATATATATATATATATATATATATATTTTTATTTTAACACAAACACAAGCACAAACACACTAGCTCCTTATGCACACATCCTTCTTTCTCTGCAGACAACACAAAACAAACACGAGACAAATATTATAGTTGTCGGTGGTTAGTAATAGCCAGTGGTTACAAATGACCTATCAAGGTTAAAGCAGGAAAAGTCAACATAGTCAACTTCTAGAATATATCTCGGTCAATCCCAGAACCTCATTAACTCTCCAACCACATTTAACACCCCATAGTTACTTGATAACCCTAAACTTCACTTATAAAAAGCACCCAAATATCATATAACGCCCAAACCAATCAAGAGATAAAAACCCTAATTGCTCCAAAATCCCCAATCAATCAAAATGTGGAACCCTAGTTGGAACAAACCAGAAGTGGTTGATCTAACCTCCTCCTCATCCTCTTCATCATCTTCATCATCAAGTGAAGATGGAAACCCATGGCTGACCTATTTGCCTCCATTAGAACCAAGACCAAGAAAATCTCCATTTCTCCCATCATCTGAAGATGATAGTGTGGTGAATCCAAGTGATGCCTCTGAAGACTCTGATGACTCTTCTAAGAAGAGGACTTCAAACCCCAAACCTTCATCATCTAACCCCCAACCAAGACCACGAGCAAGAAACCCACCACTCCCTAATGACGGAGGTGGTTCTTGGTCTTAGTGCACCAAGTCATGGTGCTTCTTCACACATCGTAACCGGGAAGGAAAAGGGAAGATGGAGTAAGTTCTTTGAATGGTGGTAAGAGAAGATGGAGCACAAGAAGAATATCATATCATCCATCTATACTCCGACAATCGGCTTGACTTCTTCGTTTGCATCAATCCATCCTTTCCATTTTGATCCTTAGGCCTTGGTTTGCATATGATAAATGCATATCCGACATTCAAACGATATCGGCAAGGATAGTAGTAGTAGAAATATTAGGAGAAAATCATGTATAGATGTAGTCTTTATTTAGCACTTGAAGTTTCATTGTGGTATGGTAAAAGCGCTTTGTTGAATGAACAATGTAACTTCAGTACTTCTTGCATCTCTATAATGATTTAGCATTTTCCTGCACAGTGGTTAGTGGAAACACAGAACAACTAGCAGAGGATAGATCAACTCTATCAGTGGTTAGAAGCAACACTATCAGTGGATATAAAAAGAAATAGCAATACTAAGATTACATGATAACAGTCCAATACTTTTACAAACTTATACAAAACAATTTGAGAATTTTAGAGATTAATCATTCCAATACTAACAACAAGATCTTGAAACCTCCCGCATCAAAAGCTTTTGTGAGAAGATCGGCAACATTGAAATCGGTATGGATTTTACCATTTGAATCAACCTTTTCTCATTACAATCTCTAATAAAATGATGTCTTATCTCAATATGTTTAGTTCTAGAATGTAAAAGCAGGATTTTTGATAATGCAAATTGTCTTGTTATTATCAATGTAAATCTTAGTATGCATAAAATGTACCCAAAATCCGACAATTGATTACGAATCCATAGAACTTGACCACGACAACTAGCGGCGACCACATATTCGACTTGGTTGTAGAATTAGCCACAATAGTTTGCTTCTTTGCTGCCAAAAATTGTCTGCTTCCCAATTGACATCCTCCGTTGGTAGACTTCTATCGGACTAGCTCCGGCATAGTCACTTGTCGATGTAGGCCACCAAATCAAAGGAGAATCCTTAGAGTACCAAAGGCCCAATTTAGGATGACCTTTCAAATACCTAAAGATCCTCTTACTTGACATTCATGTGTGAGGTATTGGGTGTTACTTGAAATCTTGCACACACATCACGAGAACATAATGTCAGCCTAGATCTGATCGGATACATCAAAGATCCAATCATGGATCTGTACAACTTCAAATCAACTTTGGGACTTCCATCATCGGTAGCATAGGTTTTGAGTCTCCATAGGTGTACTTGCACTTTTACATCTTGAAACCCAAATTTCTTCAACACATCTCACTACATACTTGTCTTGACTAATGAAAATACCATCGGTCCTTTGTTGAACACTGTAGCCCCAAAAGAAAGTGAGTTCTCCCATAGAACTCATCCTCGAAACTTATCATGCATAAGTTTCTCAAAATCTCTGCATAGCTCCTTGTTAGTAGACCCAAAGATGATGTCATCTACATAAACTGAACCAAGTAAAATATCATCTTTGTGCTTTCTAATGAACAAAGTTTTATCAATCGGTCCTCTTTTAAACCCATTGTCCATCAAATAAGTAGATAGGCATTCATACCATGCCCTAGGAGCTGATCACGGTCCATACATAGCCTTCCTCACCCTGTAAACCTTGTCGGGATGATCAAGATCTTCAAAACCGGAGGTTGACAAACATATACCTCCTCATCAATAGTGCCATATAAAATGCACTTTTAACATCCATCGATACACAACAAAATTCTTGAATGAAGCATAAGCCAAAAACAATCTAATAGCCTCTATCCTTGCAAGCTGGTGCAAATACTTCATCATAGTCCAAACCTTGGTTTGTGTATATCCTTGAGCAACCAACCTTGACTTGTTCCTCACTACAATTCCTCTTTCATCCCTTTTGTTTACGAACACCCATTTAGTCCCAATAGCCCTCTTCCCATTTGGAAGATCAACCAATGTCAAACCTCTTGAAGTTTGAGCTGAAGAAGCTCCTCTTGCATTGATTCTACCCATCCTTCTTCTGTTATAGCTTCTTCTCTCTATTGGGCTCCTTTTGAGACAGAAAACAAGCAAACAAGCAATTTTGCGAGATCTTTATATTTGTTTCTTTTGTGAAGAGATCTTGCAAAGAACCCATATTCGGAAAGGGTTACGAGTTCTTTACCACCTTCTTGTTTGAGCTGGAGTATTCAAATTTCAAGAATCTATTCCTTGGGATGAATCTTGTGAATTCTTGTAGAAGTAATTGGACTTTCATTAATAACGATGTCTAAATTAGTCAAATTAGCATTGAAGAATTCATCCATGTCTTCATCATCGGTGGGAGTATCAATCTCTATTAATTCGGGCATATCGGGATCATGTGGATACTCCTCATCACCAAATAGTGGCTTTGGATTAGGTCCAAAGAAAGTACTATCACCGATGCTTGTGGCGAATTTCAATTGAACTATCGGTGGTAGAAGATGGCTTGTCGGCGTTTCTGGATGGCTATCGGCACATTCGATGAAGCTTAGCGATTGCTTGCGTTGCTTTTTCTTCTTTTCAATTTCTTCTACCGACCTTTGAGTTATCTTGCAACAACTCATCCTTATCTTGATGATGATCAACTTTGACTCGAGTGCATACATCATCATCGGAGGGACCTTGCTTGTGTATGATGGAAGGAATAGTACCGACTTTCCACTTTTCAACCAAATAGAACTACATTGGAGAATCGACTTCCTTTGAAGATTTATCTACTTGAATCCTTTTGTATACAGTATCGGCATTAGTGGAAGTTCACGCAATGATAGGCTCATAATTCATAGATTTGGTTAGCATATCAATGTTAAGCGACCCGATCTGGTCCTTTGGTCTCAACACTAGGAGTCTTTTCCTTTGAATTGAACATGTAAGTTCTCTTCAACAATTCTAGTCCTCCTATTGTAAACTCTAAAGGCTTTACTATTTGTAGAATAGCCTAAAAGTATCCATCATCGCTTTTCTTGAAACTTGCCTAGGTAGTCTATGGTATTCAAAATGGTAGCAGGACACCCAAAAGGTTTTAAGAATGCAATCATTGGCTTCCTATCATGTAACGACTCATAGGGGTCTTGTTATGAGGCTTCACTACCTTACTTTTGTTTTGCACATAACATGCAATTCCTCGACTTGACCCAAAGGTAGTTGGTAACTTAGATTCGACAACATTGTCCTAGCGACCTCAATTAGTGTTCTATTTTCCTTTCGGCTACACCATTACATTGTGGTGTTCTAGCAACACTAAGCTGTCTTTCAATACCTTTAGCTACAGGCGATTCATCATCATTCTTAAACTCGGTTCCATTATCACATCGATTACTTTGACCTTATGACTTACTAGATTTTCTATCTTAGTAATGAAACTCTTAAGAATCTCACTAGTCTCACTCTTAGTAGCCAAAAGTATACCCAAGAAAATCTACTATAATCATCGGTGATAACTAGGCAATATTGCTTATGGTTCAAGCTTCTAACAAAGGTTGGTCCAAATAAGTCCATATGAAGCATAAGCGATGGTTGTGTTATGGTGTTCTGATTTTGGTCTTACAAGAAGCTCTATGTTGTTTTCCTTTTGACAGGCCACACAGTTCCTTACACTCAAAAACCTTTGAAGGTAACCCTCTCACTAAGTTTCCTTTTACCGGTTTATTGATTGTTTTGTAATTGAGATGACCTAGCCTTCATGCCACAATTTTGACTCATCAACGGATGCTTTAGCAAACAAACATAAGGACCTATTAGGAAGAACATTTTTAAGATCAAAACAATATATATTTTCCTTCCTAGGTACCCTAAGTTGTATAAACTTCTCATCGGGCATCTTAAACTCGGAGATAACACCACACACTCGGTTTCCCAAAAGTACCCAGTTTTCTTATCACACATTTGAGAAACACTTGAATAAATTGTACTTAAGTCCACATGCCAAATAAACCTTTTCAAAGTCTAGCTTCCTGTTCTAATTGTGCCTCTGCCAAGTATCTTTCCTCCCTTTGGATCATTGCCAAATGCCACATATCCTCCATCATAAGCTTCAAAATCTTCAAATTGCTTCCATCCCAAGTCATGTGCCCGGAGCAACCACTATCAAAAACTCCTTTATCTTTTAGCTCGGTTTGAATATTGCCACTGCACATAAGATTACACAAGTTAGTTCCTTTTGTGGACCCAGTCGATCTTGACTTGGGTCTTCTAATGCATCAAAATATTCAAATTTCGTTAGGTCCATTGATGCACAGTTGACATATGGTAAAACCTTTGTCTTAGGCTTCCATTGCCAACTTCTAAGGCCTTATGACATAAAATGATTTCCAACCAACATGTCGGTTATCACCTTTGGAATTTTTAAAACTTCTTTTGAATCGGTGGTGATATTTGGCTTATCGATGGTTTGAAAGCTTAGCCGTGTTTACATTTTGCTTAGCGATGGTTGGAACCCATTTAGGTGAAGCGATGACAATTGATTTTGTATTCCATTTCTCATCGACCTTTGCTCTTGGAATCATATTCTTTATTAGGATGAGGGTTTGTTTTTCTTGAAAAGTTTTATGATTTACCCTCCTCGATGATTCCAAACTTGTGGTATGTTTTATGACAATTTCTCGTAAGTGTTCAAAACTACCACACACAAAACAAGCCTTATTAACACATTGAAACTCATCACCTAATCATTAGAAATTAGACCATTTAAGCTTCTTTGATTACCCCTAGGTTTATATTGTTTCATTTGTTCCTAGGAATTTCCACATACTCTACTACTTTCTTGGTAACTTTAGCTCCAAATCTAGGTACATGGTTGACTTGCTTAGAATCAACTTTCTTAGCTGCTCTATCTTTTCGAGACTTAGTTGATTTAGTTCTATCATCCTCGAATCGATTCCCAATCTTCATTATGGGAGCACGGATAGCTTATCGAACTTATCTTAGGTGTTTCGGTCTCTTTTCAACGGGTTTGTTAAAGCCGAATTCACTACTAAATGACAGTTCTTTAGCGGTGGTGCATGTTTCATCAAAGGGGTGGTGGCATATCATTGTATCCTAAACCGGTACCATCTTTGAGCAGTTTTGACCTATTGGTTTCCTAACTAGATCGAGAAGCATATTGTGTTTTAGCAACCCTAACAACATGTTTTCTTTTTCATCTAGGGCATGTATTTTAACACTTTACGCCTCGACTAGTTTATCTTTAAGCATTTTAATCTCTCTGTTCTTAAGATCAATTTCACCACCTAGAATATTGATCTTTTCTACATCTCAAACTCGCATTTAATACAAAATTTTAGCTTCTCTTCCACACCTCTAAACCAACTCTATATCCTAAGTTATCTAGAGTCAATCTTTCTACTTCTTTTCTCATACTCTCGGTGATAGCCTTTTGAGACTCTAAGTTATCGAACATGATTTAAAAGAACAAGTAGATGCTTTAGAATCATTAGATACCTCGAATCGAACGGAAGATGAAGCATAGGCCATTAGAGCAAAGTTATGCTCTTTTGAAGCTTCACTAGCAAGAAAAGGCGCATTTGGACCTTCTTCAATCGATCACTCCAATCATAATCACCAAGTCCATCACGAGCAACCAAAGTTGAAGAAGTAGCGAGCTCTTACATTGTCTTCTTAATGCCTTCAAGTCTTTTAGGAGCTCGACATTCCCTAGCAAAGTGACCTTTCTTCTTGCGATTAAAGCACTCCATCTTGCTTTTGTCAAATCCGACTCTCTTTGACCATCATACTTAACTTTGTCTTCGGTCCTCCTCGAAACTTCCTTGCTTGGAGAGTCAACATTGCCATTTGCCATTGAAGATTAATCTCTTCAAGATCATCGGGATCAATTTGATCAAGATCTTGATTCAACCTGATAACTGCGGTAGTTAAATCGACCGAAAAAGCCTGATTGCACCATCGACATTATCACTAACGGTGGTATTGTTTGCAATAGCCGTGGTTATACCATAGGCGGCGATGGATACATCGTGTGAGCTTTTGTGATTTGTGGATACAAAAGCAATGTTTTGATTTGTAGAAGGCGAGTTAGAAAAGGTATTCTCGGACTCATAAACCTTGAAGTTATTGAAGAGATTGTCTAGCGTCATTGTAGCAAAGTCCGTCTTATTTCTCCACACTATGGTATGAATAGCCCAATCGGATGATAAGCTCCTATGAACTTCAAATTAATATCTTCTTGAAGGAACTTGTAACCCATTGCCTTGATTGGTGATGAGTTTTGAAGCCTATTGTATGTGCCATCAATCTTTTCTCCACTTTGAGCGGTGAAGGTTTCAAGCGATGCTTAAGCATGTTCATCCTTGACTTCTTGGTAGCTTCATTACCGACAAACCTTAATTCAAGAGCATCCAATAGTTCTTTAGCCGACTCATCTTGATCAAAGTCTAATGCAAACTCATTAGGTATTCCATGGAGAGAAGGCGTGAGCTTTGATCTCCATCTTCCTCTTAGCTTTATCGGGTTCACTAACAATGGTAATCTCCTTACCATCCTCACCCTTCAAAGGAAGAGTATCTCCTTTTCAACAACATCCCATAGAGCATAATCAATCATGCAAATGTATTGCCTCATTCGCATCCTCAATTTGATATTCACCATGTTTGAGCATGGGCACCTTTGAAGCGATCACCATATGAGTTTCTTGGACATCTTAACTTACTTGAGTGCAGTTAACGAGACTTCTTCTTGATAGCAGTTTCTAGATCACAAGCTCGATACCACTTGTTGATCCCGGTTGAGCAAGCGATCTAATATAAAGCGACTTGTAACAAAAACTTATCAAGTATTACGCGAATTTAACACTTGATCTTAAGAAGAAGAACAATTAACATTCAACACCTCAATATTATTTATTAATCTGAATACTCTTACAGATATTAGGGTTTTGCAACCTTGAAGTGTATCGACCTTAGATATAAAACATCGTATATCTAACCTAACCTAGGACCTCCTTTTATAGGCTAAGGAGTCCTATACAATATCAATCGTAACCTACAAGATAAATATCTTTTCCATATTTATCTAATACAATAAACTAACCGACTATAGAAAACTAGCGATGCTTACAACATACTATCGCGGTTACATAATACTACTAGCTGCGGTTATCTTCATCCGTGGTTACACTCTTCTATCCTTTACATCAAGCTTGTCCGTGGTTCCGATACTTAGAATAATTCATTATCAAGGAACCTAAAACCCAACACATTGGAGTCTTTATTGGATATTGTGAGAATTCTAAAGGTTAAAGGATGCGGAATTACTTATAGGTCGTCACAAAGCATACAAAGCAAGTTATGAAACAATTCATGCTCATTTCGTCCGAACTATGAACTCACTTGAAAATGGCTTACGAGCATATGACTTGGAACCGGTGCAACCGCTTAAACTTCCCCCAACCCCATCATCGGTGAACTAAGCCCCGACTTACTCGTCAACAAATGGAAAGGCTATTTGCTCCTACGTTGGTGGCGATATTGATGAGCGTGCTCGGTGTATCCATTGTTTCATTGCTCAACGATAATACTCTTATACGATATACATGCCACAATAACTCTTTGTTGAAGAAGCACCACGGTGACTCTACAACAACGATTGAACAAGCGCTTCCCACGATGATGAACCGGTGATGATGTTCTTAATGGAGTACCCCGCTGCGATTTTGATCCAAATGTGTTCTTTAACCCGTTTGCCAATAAAGCTGCTTTTTGATGTCGCGGAATCATCAACAAACCATTTGAATCCTCAAAATCGCATAATGTATATCAACATCAACCTCTACACATCATTTGGACAAAAGACCATCCTCTTGAGAACATCATTGGCAACCCCAATCAACGGTCGTTCACGAGACAACGTCTTCGCACGGATGGTGAACATTGCATTTATGCTCTCACCGCATGCCTGTGATCGAACCTAAAAACATTAAAGATGCAATGACAAAAGACAACTTGATTGAATCCATGCAAGAAGAACTCAACCAATTCAAATGTCTTGAAGTATGGGAGGCGGTTGCAAGACCAGCGAGGGTCTCGTCATTGGTCTCAAATGGTTTGGAAGAACAAATTGGATCTTTGAAGGGCGTCATCGAAACAAGTCACGTCTAGTGGCTAAGGGTTATCGTCGGGAAGAGGTATTGACTTTGAAGAATCATTTGCTCCGGTTGTTCGTCTTGAGGTTGTTCGGATTTTCTCGCGTTCGCGACTCATATGAACATCACGGTCTTTCAAATGGATGTCAAAGCGCTTTTCGAATGGACAACTTAAAGAAATGGTTTATGTCGATAACGAAGGATTCGTTGATCCGAGTTCCCGAACCATGTCTACAAACTGAATAAAGCTCTTTATGGTCTCAAACAAGCCCCTTGGGCATGAGTGCGATAAGTTATCATCCTTCCTCATTGCCAATAAATTCACCAAAGGTTTGGTCGATCCGCACTTTTCATACAATATCATGGGGCTCACATCTTAATCGTTCAAATCTATGTGGATGACATCATTTTGGGTCTACACATTTAAAATACTCAAATGCTTTTGCAAAACTAATGACAAAACATTTTGAAATGTCAATGATGGGTGAACTCGCATTCTTTCTAGGAATGCAAGTTCATCAATCACCCGTGGTATTTTCTTAAGTCGGTCAAATATGCCCTTGAATTGTTAAACAAATTTGGAATGCAAACACTGACACCTATGCCACACCAATGGCTCATACCAAGAAGCTAGGCGATTTACATGGGAAATTAGTGGACCCACAAAATACCGTAGTATCATTGGGTCCTCATGTATCTAACTTATGCTGAGACGATATTGTTTTTGCCGTTTATCTATGCTCCGTTATCGATCGCGACCAAGCGAAACCCACCTCTCGAGGCTAAGAGAATCTCAGATACATCAAGGAACCATTAATTTGGGATCGGTATCCGAAGGATTACGGTTTTGAACTAATAGCTTTTGATTCGATCACGCGGTGGCTTAGACTCGAGGAAAAGTACTTCGAGAGCACTACAATTTCTTGGTGACAAGCGGTGTCATTGCAATCGAAGAAGCGGATTGTACATCACATCCTCATCAACGAAGCGAATATGTAGCCATGTCCGCGTGTTGTGCTCAAGTCATTTGGATGAGAACACACTCAAAGACTATGGTTATGTATTTGATGAATTCCGATGTCTTTGCGACAATCGGTGCCATTGCGATCTCGTGCAACTCGATTCGACATTCGAAATCTAAGCACATCGATCTTGATATCATTTCATCAAGGACCTCGTGGAGCAGTGCAGTTGAATTATACTTTGTGGTGCGAGAATACCAATTGGCGGATCTACTCACCAAAGCCTTAGCTCCTGCTAGGTTTAATGAGTTGGTCCACGGATTGGTATGAGGTGTTTAACTCAAGAGGGCCTGGATGAACTCTTAAAACAATCTTAAAACCGGTCAAACACCAAAATCTCTTTTGTAAATATTTTTTCAAAAACAAAATATAAAAATACAAAATCGGATAAAACAACAAAATATTCTTCTATCTATAGTTCTTCACAACATTGCAAGTACATTTCTTCCGTCAACACTCAAATCTTTCAAAATTCGGTATTTTTCCAATCAAGTGTTGAGGGAGAAATTAAATATTAAATGTTTCAAAATAACATTGTACTTGCATGTTACCCTATCCGGTTGTTTCTTTTAATAATGGTGGTCACATTTACGGTTTCGACACTCCTCGAACTAAACTTTATAAACTTTCATTATTTCTTAAGTCAAGGGGAGTGTCGTCAAAGTTATTTCTAAATATTCTTCGTTTGGTAACCAAAAATGGAAGTTAAAGGCTTTAGATGTAAATGGTAAAGGTGGAGGGACTGAATGTGTCAATATGCCAAACTAATTTTTAACAAAAACCCTCCACCCAACACATTTAATTCATCACATTTAATACTTCACCTAACTAATCCTACGCATAAAATTCAATCAAGAAATCCGAGTTCTTGATCTTCAATTTGTAAGTGGTTTCATATTCTTAACGTATTTACAAACAATGGTTTTCAATCTTTGCAAATCCTACGGTTAAAACGTGAGATCTGGTCATTTTGTGTTCTACATAAGCGTATGAACACATAATCTTATTTATGTGTTTGTGGTTAAAAGATAGTGTCAAAGCGTTTCTAAAACATCAATGATACTATTTTTATCCTCAAAACTAACCCGAAACACTTATTGATTGATTTTGAAAACTAGGGTTTATGTCGTGGGTTTGGGTGTTTTCAAATGAGAACGTTTCTGGTGTTAAAGATTGTTGTATAAGGTTGTTTTCAAGTTGAATTGATCATATCTAAGCCCAGAAACTACCCAGAAACACTAATGATTCATAAATTGATAACTAGGGTTTATGTTCATACGGTTTGGGTAATTTTGATTCTTGACATATTTGATGTTAAAACTTGGATAAGACAACTTAATAGGCATCTAAGACCTCCCAGAATCAGTTTGGTGCAAATCCTATGGCTAGATTTCTTAGGCGTAATCCTTGAAACCTAGGGTTTAAGTCTACGCATAAGTTGTCTTACGCGTAAACTGTTTGATGAGTATTCATGCCATGTTATGTTATAGAATGAAAGTATGTGTTAATATTGATGCTATGATAAATTTATTTCAGGTGTGTTACAAGTGAAAATTCAGAATCAAGGTTATTTGCAATCTCGCATAAGGATCACTTACACGCGTGAAGGTTATCTTGTGAAGTAATCTTACACGTAGCTTCTACGCAGCGTGGGTTCTACATTAGGGACTAGGCGTATCACAGTGAAGGATATGCGTGTGATGACCTCTGCGCATAAGGTCTACTCTTACGAGTAAGCCTTCAGCGTAAGGCTTTATATATCACTGGCGTAAGCTCTCGCATAAGGTCCCCTTTCTCCTTACGTAATATTTCTTACGCGTAAGTCGGGTTCTACGCGTAAGCTTGCGCGCTTACGCATATATCTCATGTTTACGCATAAGCTACCATTTCTCGCCTAAGCCTTGATTAAACCTTTATTATGAATTGTTACGCGTGCAAACTTGTAAATAAATAAATCATAACGTCACGAAACCAATAATGTCACTAATAAATCTAAAGCGTTTAATATGTTGTGAAAATAAGTGATAACATGAACTTTAAAACTTAAAGTTAACTAACTCACGAAACTTATCACGGCGTCATTGGACTATTGGACAAACAAGTGACATTGGACTCGTAACAATCATTAACATATCACATTCAATAATTAGACAATAAAACCATCATTGACTAACATAATGTCTTTCGATATGTTGGTTCTTTTGGCTAAATGTATTTCGAGATCTAGACATGGATGCTCAAATGAATGTGGATGCACCGAATGTTCTCACCGTTGCCGATATCTTCCTTATGGCTATTCAATGAAGATTGGAAAGAACAACCTTCGTGTTGACTTTGACACCTCACTTGCTCACGAGTCTTCGTGTTTGATTGTTGTGGATATTACGAAGAATCATCCTTATCGAACATGCTCTCGCATTACGCAACTGATTCGGAGATCTACATTCACGATTGGAACACAATGGAAAGGATCAAAGTCAAAGTCTTGTGTGGTGACTCGATCACAAACAAGTTACCATCGCACATGCGAGACTTAAGGGTTGTTCTTCTCATTCGACATCGAGCCAACCAAATTCAATGCCACACCAATGAAGAGCTTGTTCTCCAATTCATGATCGACATTGGTTATGGCGAAGCTACGGGAGTAATATCTAAGCATTCATCGTGGATCTTAAGAATATTCCTCAACCACGGAGAACTCTCTACATCATCATCACCAAATCTGTTTCGGTGGTGACGGTGGCTATGAGCATCCCAAGCTTGTGGGCTGCAAATCTTTTGGGCGTTGATCAACATGAAGCACATCGAAATTGAAGCTACGATATGGGATGACATGATGTCATTCCTCAAAAGCTTGGCTCAAAGATTCCTTATATCGGATATACAAAGGCTGCTGATCGAAAGAGCTCTTGGACTCGATCACGATATCCCCAAGAGACTCAATGACCCCAACAATCACGACATGTTGTGCGAACCTACCCTAAGCGTCGATTCAAGGAATCAACAACGAATAAGCAAGGTGTTGTGTTGCCGAATCACCTTACATGCGATGAAATCAAAAAGCTCTACACATACAAAAGGTATCGGTGGCGCAATTGAAGAAAACAAAGTCGGTTTTCTCGATGACAAGTCTTCGGCACCCCACAAGGAAAACCGAGAAGAGGAAGTGCGAGAAGTCTGCAAATCTTGAGAGTAAAGGAAGTTCCCTAAGAAACCTCCACAAAAAGGAAAGTTCCTTCAAGGAAGTTGTTCTATTCCGCACCTAAGCACGAACCGCCAAGAAAGCTAGTGGACGAGCTACGAAGATCTGAGAATCAGACGAAGAGGTTTTCTACTCGGCGCAACCGATATTACTCCATCGGTAGCTAAACCTCCAAGTCCACCATTTGAAAAAGGAAAAGGAAAACCCAGGTGATTGAGCATGATAAGGAGAGTTCGACAAAGAACGGTTGGAAGAAAGTGAATATCAAAAGAAGTTGAAGGAACTCGAGCGAAAACACTTTGCGAAGAATTTGTAAAAGATCAAACTACGTGGCCTGGAGGTTCAAGTGGCGATACTCAATCACACCAGGTTCTGATGCGGTTGTCGACCCGATAAAGGGCTGGTACTACTTTTACTCACAAACAACAACAACGATTGAAGATTCCATCAACTTTGATATTGAGGAACGAAGCGGAAAAGAGAAACTCCTCACGATGATACTAAAGGTGATGAAGCGGCTAAGTTTGGAAGCGAAGAAGAAACCGCCTATGATCATTTCTTGAAGCAGTCCGAAGGTTCTAAGGAGGAAACTTCGAACCACCTAAGGACCCAAGCCTCCTCACGTCTCATCATCATCGGACTCATCTTCTCACTCTTCACCACCACCATCGGAAGAACAACGGATCCATGTCCAAATCGGTGAAGAAACCAGCTAAATCTTGGATCTCTCAAGCTAATGACACGAATCGTTAAAGGCATCAAACATGTCGAAAGAAAAGCGTGCTTTACAAGAAGTTGAATTTTCTCGTGACCGGTATAGTGTCTTCATGGCGAGCATGACAAGATGCAAGTTGAAAGGGAATATCCGAGCTCATGAAAGATGATCTTCAAGGAAAATGAGCGAAATGATCAAAGTTTACACTCACAAGTACCTTCTTGACATCGTTCACAAGTTACAAAGGAGATGTTTACCAAACAACTCTATCTGAATCTATTACACTTGGCCAAGCAAACTATGAGATCAACACAATGCATAAACATCGTCCCATTGATCCCATAATATTCTCGATCTTCTGAATTGGTTTCGGGCTCGTAGCTCAAATGTCTAAGCGATGCAACATTTGCCTCTTCGAAGCTAAATGTTTGAAGCATTCTTTGGAATACCAACTTAAATCATCATGCAGGAGAAGAAATCGAGAGGCCCAAGCGTCCAAGAGATGAAGAAGATAAAGATAAAGATAAAGCATCTAAGCGTCGAAGAAATCGGTGAATCATCTTCCATGCAACCTCCACCTAAAGGACTCCTTTCAACCACGATCTCCTCCTCGCTCTTCAACTGATAAACCTCGGGATTACGAGTTACCACCCGGACTCGAAAACGGTGATCACTTTGAGTATCACGGTTGGTGACGATGAGGAATTCCATGAGCCCCAACAACAACCCACCTCTCCCAAAAAGTTAAGAAACCGGAATCCTCATATAGGCCTAAGAAAAAGAAGAAGAAGGCGCTTCATCGTGGATCGTATCATGGCTGAGATGAGGATGACAGCGATGAATCTGAATGATTTTCTACACTTGTTAATTCTACTCCCTATCCATCGAAGGTCAAGATCGGTGAGCGGTAGTACATTGGAGCATGCAAAGTTCTGCAAGAAAATTTTCGAGGGAAGAAGATGGCCAATCGAGTTGAAGCGAATCAAGAATGAAGCCTTTGAATTTTTAAAGACAGACTCGGAAAGTGCCATCGAGGTTGAATACCATCTTGACAACATAGCACGAGCCATGTCCAACAACATTGATTGGCTCAACCCGAAGCAAACATCGACTTCTCCAGAAAGACAATGCCCCTTACTACACCGTGGTCTAAACCTCTACCAACGATTGGCCAGATCGACCTAAGATTCCATTTCGCTACTTCTTCACAACGACTTGGAATTTCTTCTACACGATGGCGATGGTTCAAGAAATCGCTACATCAACACACTTTCGTTCGTGACCATATACTCAGCTGCATAGTCATCGAAGAAAAGGCTACTCATATTTTCTAACAATGTGGAGCAATATGACGTCGATGCAATGTATGGGATTCACCATTGGCGAGCAGCCGAAGAATCTACTACAAGAGTGCCGGTCCGAAAGTCTCAACATGCGGTGTATAGTACTAAAGGGATCGTTGCTATTAAGCATGTTGATCTCTCGTCTAAATGGGACTACACTTTCCTAAAGAATATCACGGTCAAAAGACAAGGCGAAAGAGATTATGCATTACGTGAAGCGGACTTTGAGAATTTGTCATCAATGAAATTGAAGATCATGTATCTTGCAAAAGTTTAAGGACGCATGAGACAATTTCATTGAAGTTCAACGTGAATTCATCAAATCATTACTTATCTTCATCGAGCATCGTGATCAAAGAGCGTGTTGAAGACTTACAATGGGTACATTGAATCATATCGGACCCGTGTCAACTTCACCATACCTCGGCTAGAACTTCCCGAGCATCAACCAACTTCCATAATATACCTCGTCGACAAACCATTTGGCGTAGTTTATCGTAGTGAACTTCAACGAAATTGCTTGATGGCGTGTAGAGATCTTCACAATTTTGGGGATCACACATTGAAGAAGGTTCGGGATGGCTTGGATTATAGGTTAAAGGAGATACATGAAGGCATCGGGTCGAAGAAGAGATGGAATTCTCGGGAAAGGCGGGATGTGAGAAGGATCATCACTATGATCGATGAAAGGTAGTCTGAAGGGACGATTCGAACTACGGAGAGCTTTGTTGGTGGTCGTCCGGATTAATCTCACGGGCTATCAATGCCTGACCGCATTCTGGAAAGATTGATGGACTTCTGGTACCCTTGATTTGCTTCCATTTCATAATATTTTGGATGTGTGATATTATATGACTATGGCTTGTGCACACATAACGATTGTACAACCCGTTCTTGTAATGAAAGGACCACGTAGTGCGCTTGATTGCCACAATCCTATAAAAGGGCGAGCTTCTTACTTTTGAGTAAAACCTATCAAACCTTTCATTTTTCAAGGTTTTGCTCAAAAAACAAAGTACTTCCCGTACGTTTTCAAAACCTCAAAAGTTAGTATTACTTGTTGAGGGGAGTATTTGCTAAAATCTTTGTTCAAACAACTTGTTCATCGTGATAATCTTCCGTAAAACTCACAATGGTCATATTTATTATCAAAGCGTTATCAAAAATAACATTTATATGCCATTTTGAGGGGAAAAAATTATTGTGATATATGAAATATGTTGATTAAGCTACTTGACTTAACCAATCAATTGTGAAAAGACTTAACCCATGAATTGTCTGGATGCGTAGCAATTCATACATTGAAAAGATTTGTCTTCAAAGACTTATCCAAGTAAATTGTACCTATTCGAGAAGCTCTTGATAGACATGAACTTTGTGGGTTTGACAACCTTCGAGGTTTGTCCACACCTTCAAGGTAGTTATTGGAGCTAGTTGTCACCTAAAAGGCGACAATGTAACTCTTTAACTATGCAGCGTAACCGTGTCCCTCGAGGGATTGTCTATCTTGAGTCGATCAATTCATAAAGTGCACGCTCTTTCCTCACTATGCATTTAACCATCAAAACTCTTAAGCACATGTTGAGGGGTATTTATAAAATCTAAAACTCTTAAAGTGTTCAAACATGTTTTCATTTACAAACACTTGAGAGATTTTCATGAAAATGGTTTTATGGCAACATGGTTAGTCATGGAGTTATAAGGTGACTAAGGTTAGGAATAACCTTCCTATGATCCGCCGTGAGCCAGGAGGGATCTACCAAGGACATCACCAATAGTTAGTACTTAGAAATCCTTAGGTATGATTATAAAAGGAGAAAATGAGAATCGGAGAAAGAATGAGTTGAAGAATTAAAAAGAAAAGCAAAGAAAAGGGTGAAAAAAATAGCCCTCCAGTTATTCAACTTAGAGGCGGACACGGGTTCAATTCATATACTCTTGGTTGTCACTTAGTGACACGGTATTGAAGACTAAAAGTGTTAGGTCACTAGTTTTACAACACAAGCATCAATAGAAAGAATAGAGAGGAAGAATGATCGGTTGAACAATACACAAACAAACACTCTGCGTAGATAATAAGGAAAGGTTATGCGTGAGTAATGAAGAGAATGAATTGAACAACCAACCCTCAGTGAGGTTATACAAAATATTTATAGGAAGGGGAGCTAGGGCATCACTCCTACTCCCTTCCTTTCCTTAATGGACATGGGCATAGCTCATGGGCCTTCTACATAAGCAAGCTAATAACAAACATAAAGGCCATAATTAAGCTAACTATTACATATGAATCACTAACACTTGATTTAGGTTTAGGATTGATTCCAACAATCTCCCCAAAGTGTTGGTGATGAGTGAATATGAGCAGTTAAGCGTTGATGTAATAGTAGCTTTGGCGTCTTCGACATTCTTCTTTCTTATGAGAAGAATTGCCTTGATTTGAACAATCTCCCGGTGTAGACAAATTGTTTTCTTTAAGCAGTTTTGCTTTGGCGTCATCTTTAACTTTGTTCTTTGATCATTGTTCTTTGTGATGGTAGTGATAGTATGTTGTTGTTATGCGCATCAAGTGCGCCTCGGTCTACATCGCCGCTCCGGTGTCTCACGTCATTCTTCAACATGCTCGCATGCTCTTTGGCGTTGGATTTGATCTTGATGAAGTTCTTTAAGTCTTTAACTTTGTAGATTCTTTGGTTTGACGACGAATCATTACGACTTTTGTGTTGCTTTTAGATAGAACTTCCATTAGTGATGATGTTGGCATGAGCATGTGAAGAATGCACGATCATTCCGCTCGGAGCTTTCATAAAAGAAAACATGAAAACAATTAGTAATAAGCGGATTCGGGAACTTACAAGTTAGAACTTGAGGTGTTAACGGCATAGTGTGAAAACACAACTCTAATTCTCCTGAGGCCGTTCTGAGCTGAGTCCCTAAGTGAGATAACACGATGTAGAAGTACTCCTACAGTTCGGATAGTCATTTGAGGTACAGCTTATCACCTCACGTAGACCGTTTGAGACACACTAAGCATAATCCATGGGGAGTTACAAGTGACTGTTTGTCGGTGTTTGATGTTGACCACGGCGGGGTTTCCATTCAATCACGAGGATAAATATTGTGAACCTCTCATAAATGTTCTTGACATATTGCTAAGATCTGTGAAGGACTCGATAACGTACCAACGATGTTCTTATTGTTGAACATCAAGTGATGAAATATCAAGTGTACCTAAGAGATGTTTTGATGAATCTCGTGGCTCTACACTCAATAGTGTGTTTAGTTTTCACAGTGGAGACTAGGGAGAGGGTCTCCTTCTTCAATCTGACAATCTCTAAGAGAAGCCGATAGATGTAGGGTTCCACGTGAGAATGAAACAAGCACGTTGAGAGAAACTTGAGTGGCTAAGAAGGTTTAGTGCATGCGTCCTTTGGGTCCATGTGACTTTTAATCTTCAATACCGGCGTCACTAAGTGACAACAGTAGCATATGAATTGAACCCGTATGCGCCTAAGTTGAATAATTTGGAGGGCTATTTCTTTTCACCCTTTTCTTTGCATTTCTTTTAATTCTTCAACTCCTTCTTTCTCGATTCTCATTTTCTCCTTTTATAATCGTACCTAAGGACTTCTAAGTACTAACTATTTGTGATGTCCTTGGGTGATCCCTCAAACTCTGGCGGATCATAGGGCAGTTATTCCTAACCTTAGTCACCTTATAACTCCATGACTAACCTATGTTGCCATAAAACCAATTTTCAAGAAAATCTCTCACACAGTTATGATTGTAAAACATTTTGTACCGAAAGAGTTTGATCTTTTAAATACTCCCCTCCACATGTGCTTAAGAGTTTTTACGAAATACGCACGGTGAGGAAAAAGCGCACTTTATGAATTGATCAACTCGGGATAGACAATCCCCAGAGACAGTTCGTTGCATAGTTAAAGAGTTACATTATCGACTTTTAGGTGACAACTAAGCTCTAATAACTACCTTGAAGGTGTAGACAAATCTCGAAGGTTGTCAAACCCGTCGAGTTCATGTCTACCGGGAGGTTCTCGAATGGTACATTCTATTCGGACAAGTCCTTTGCGAGACACGTTTACATCACTAGCGAACTAGCTTGAAATTATTACCCGTCCGGACAAGTCTTTTCGAGTTACTAACGATTAAGTATCGTCAATTCGTTGGTTAAGTCTATAGCATAAAGATTCATTTGCATTTACACAACATATTTCTTATCACATAATTTTCTCCCCTAAAATGGCATATAAAATGTTATTTTTGAAAAGTTGAGAATAAATATGACCATTTAAGTGTTGCGGAAGATGACCACTGTGAACAATTGGTGAACAAGTTTTAATTCAAATACTCCCCACCAACAAGTGATATAAGCGGTTGAGGTTTTGAAAATCATAAGGGAAGTACTTGTTCTTTTGAGCAAAACCTTTAAAAGTGAAAGGTTTGATAGGTTTTACTCAAAAGTAAAGCTTTCGCTCCTTTTATAAGTTGTGGCGCCAATCGTACCACAGGGTCCTTTCTTGACAAACGGGTTGTACCTGGCAGTGAAATGTGTGCCTGACCATTGTCATAAAAATCACACATCAAAATATTATGAAATAGAAGCGATTCAAAGGGTACCGAAGTCCATCATCTTTCGAGGAATGAGTGCAGGTGTTGATAGCGGCGAGCAATCACGGGCGACCGCCTCTGAAGCTCTCGAGTTACGAGCTGGTCGTCGATACAATCTTCGATGATCCTCCTTACATCCGTCTTTCCTTAGGAATTCCATCGCTTTTGTGACCCAATTCCTTCATGAATATCCTTGACCTATAAGCCATCCTTCCACAACCTTCTTTAATGTGTGATCCCCGAACTTGTGAAGATCTCTACCGCCATCAGCGATTGCGTTGTGTTTCACTAATGTAAACCACTCGAATGGTTGGTGATGAGTGTGTATTGTGGCTGGTTGATGTCGGAAGATCTAGCTAAGGTGGAGTGAAGTTGACACAGTGCGATATGATTCAGCTGCAGTGGAGATCTTCTGCGTTCTTTGATGACTATGCTTGATGAAGATAGCGAGGACTTGATGAATTCACGTTGTACTTGATTGACAATTGTCTCATGCGACCATGCTTTGGCAAGATACATGTCTTCAGCGTGGTTGATAGACAAATTCTCAAAGTCGCTTCGGAGAATGCATAATCCCTTTCGTCTTGCCTTGACCACGATATTCTTGAGAAAGTGTAGTCCCGTTTAGATGAAAGATCAACATGTTTAATAGCCGCGATTGCTTTAGTCTTGAACAATTCATGTTGAGACTTGAACACTGGCGACACGTAGTAGATTCATCGGCGTTACGGCCAATGGTGAATCCCATACGATGCATCACGGTCATATACTTCCACATTGTTGGAGAACATGTGGTTAGCCCTTTCCTCGATGGCTATGCGACTAGAGTATATGGTGCCGGGAATGGAAGTGTCGAGATGTAGCGTGTTTCCTTGAACCATAGCCACCGTGTAGAAGAAATTCAAGTCTTTATTGAAGAAATATCATAATGGAATCCTAAGGTGATCTGGTTTGATTGTTGGTAGAGGTTTAGACCGATCGATGTAATATGGAGGGTTGTCCCGTTTGGGAAGTCGATGTTTGCTACAGGTTGAGCCAATCCATGTTGTTAGACATAGCTCGCTATATTATCAAGGTGATACTCAACTTCAATAGCACTTTTCGATGTCTTTTAGAAGTTGAAATGCTTCGTTCTTGATTCGCTTCAACTCGGTTTAGTCATCTTCTTCACACGAATTTTTCTTGTAGTAGTTTCGCATGCTCCATGTACTACATTACGTAACCTCTTGACCTTGATTTGGGTAGGGAGTGGAATCAACAAGCTTTGAGAACCATTCAAATTCGATTATCATCCTCGTCTAGCCATGATAAGGCGTCGGTCATAGGCGCCTTCTTCTTAACTTCTTTGGCCTGAGGAGGATTACGGTTTCTTGGTTGTGTCGGGAGATATGGGTTGTTGTTGGGGCTCGAGACTTCTTCATCGTCACCACCCGTATACTCAAAGTGATCACGGTTTTACGAGTGCGGGGTGGTAACTCGAGAATCTGAGGGTTTTTAGGTAGAGCGAGAGGAGATCGTCTTGGTGGTGAGGTCCTTGAGGTGGAGGTGGCATTGAGGAAGATTCACGATTTCTTTGGGCGTTTAGGTGCGAGTCTTTGTCCTTATCATCATCATCTCTTGGTCGTTTTGGTTGACTTGCGATTCTTTGCATGAAGTCACGAGTTGATAGTCTAATAGAGTCTCAAAAACTTTGCTTCATCCGAGTGAAGGATCCGACTCTTTTGACATTTGCATCACCAATTTAGCGATTAACTTCGGTTCGGAAAGGTCGATTCTTTGCTCATTATATTTTTAACCAATGCAGCGATGTTTGGAGTAAGTTATGCGGAGAATACTTCTCCGGTCACACGAGACGATATCGAGAAGAAACTTGTGAGTATATTCTCTTGCCGTCTTTTCCAATTCCTTTTGAAACCTCCTTTGATAAGCTATTTGGTTGTTCCTTTACATCAACAACTCTTTTATCCGTCTTGAAGAAGTTGATTACATCGACAAGTTGATTGACTTTTTTGTTGGTAACATCCTTCTTGCCGTGCTTGGCGGCATAACAATCCTTGTTTTGGCAGGGATAACTAAGATTACATTGGTTTCTTCCGCAGTTGGAGGTGGTTGGTTGATCCTTTTGATGGTGGTGGTGAGGAATGAGAGATGAATCCGATGATGATGAGATGTGAGGAGACTCGGGTCCTTTGGTGGTTGAAGTTTCCTTCTTTGGCGTGTAGGACTATCCGGAAGAAACATATCATAATCAACATCTTTATCTTTCTCGGACTTTTCGGTTTACGGTTCTTGATGTCATACTCAATAGAATCTTCCGCAGCTTTTGTTGTTGCTCAAAGTGGTGGCACGGTTCCACTCGAATTCGATTAACGCATCGGGATCGGTGTGGGTTGAACTTTCACCACTTGACCCTCGGGGCCACCATTTGATCAAGTAGCAAATTCTTCCATAGCGTGTTGGAGTCTAGCAATTTGAACTTCCTCTAGGGTGTCCAAAAAACCGAGGAACCGTACAGTGCCGACCGGTACCGGCCAGGAATGGGACCGTATATTAGAACCATAGTGCGGTTCTTGGTTAAAAAATTTTTAAATTTGGTTTTGGGAAAAAAAACCCAAAAAAAGGGGCAAAAAACCCTTTAAATTAAAAAAAAAAAAACCCCCAAAAAACCCCCGGGGAATTCCCCTTTTTTTTCCCCTTTTTTTTTTAAAAAAAAAATTTTTCCCAAAAATTTTCCTTTTTTGGGTTTTCCCTTTTTTCCCTTTTTTTTTTAAAAAAAAAAAAAAACCGAACCTTTTCCTTTTTAAAAACCTTTCCAAAAAAAACCCCAAAAAAGGGGGAAAAAAAAAAAAAAAAAAAAAAAAATTTTAAAATTTTTTTTTAAAAGGGGTTCCCAAAACCCCAAAAAAAAAACCAAAAAATTTTAAATTTTTTTTTTAAAAAATTTTTTTCCCCCCCCCTTTTTTTTTTTTCCATTTTTTTTTTTTTTAAAAAATGTTTTTAAAATTTTTTTTTTTTTTGCCCCTTTTTTTTAAAAGGTTTAAAAAAATTCCTTTTTCCCCTTTTGGGAAAAAAAAAAAAAAAAACTTAACAAAATTTTTTTTGGGGTTTTTTTGGGGGGAAACCCCTTTTTTTTAAAAACCCCCCTTGGGGTTTTTGGGGCCCCCGGGAAAACCAAAGGGGTTTTTTTTTTTTCCGGTTTTTTGGGGTTTTTTTCCCAAAAATTTTTTTTTTTGGTCTTTTTCTTTTAAATTTTCCCTTTTTAAAAAATTTTTTTAAAAAAAATTTTTTTTTTGGGGGGAAAAAAAAAAAAGGTTGGGGAAAAAATTTTTTTTTTTTTTTTTGGGGAAATTTTTTTTTTGGGGGTTTTTAAACCCCAAAAAAAGGGACCTTTTTCCCTTGTTTTTTTTTAAAATTTTAAATTTTTTTTTTCCTTTTTTTTTTTTGTTTAATTTTTTTTAATTTTTTAAATTTCCCAAGGCCAAATTTTTAAAAAAAAAAAGGGGGGGAAAAGGAAAAAAATTTGTTTTTGATTTTGGGTTGGGGGGCCCCCAAAAAAACCCCTTTTTTAAAAAAATTATGAATTACGCATATGAAATTTAGCCATAGGATTTGCACCAAAGTTTTTACGGTAAGTCTAGGAAGCCTATAGAGTTGTTTTATCCAAGTTTTAACATCAAACAAGTCATGAATCAAAAATACCCAAACCGTATGAACATAAACCTAAATTTCAATTTATGAATCATTAGTGTTTCGGGTGAAATCGGGCCTAGATATGATCAATTCAACTTGACAACAACCTATTATAACAATCTTTATTACCAAAACGTTCACATGTGAAAACACCCAAACCAGCGATAAACCATAATTTCCAAAATCCATCAATTCGTGTATTTGGGTGCATTTTGAGGATAAAAATGATATCATTGATGTAATATAAGCGTTTTGACACTATCTTTTTAACCACAAACACACAATCTTAATCATGTGTTCATACGCATATCGTAGAACACAAAATCAACATATACACCATTTTGACCGTTGGATTGATGTAAAAATCAAAACCATTGTTTGAAAACATGTAAGAAACATTAAACCACTTACGAAATTATGATCCAAACACGATTTGTTGAATGATTCTTAGGCGTAGGATGAGTTAGTTGTGTGTAATAAATGTGAAGTAAAAGTTAGGTGGAGAGTATATTAGAAAATACTTTAAGCTTTTGATGCTTTTAGTCCTCCACCTTTTCCATTTTCATTCAAAGCCTTTTAACTTCCATTTTGGTTACCAAATGAAGAATACTTGGAAATAACTTTGACGACACTCCCCTCGACTTAAGAAATAATGAAAGGTTATAAATTTTAGTCAGGGAGTGTCGATGAACCTAATGTGACCACCAATATTAAAGAGACAACCAGGATAAGGTAACATGCAAGTACACGGTTGATTTGAAACAGTTTAGTGTTAAATTTTCTCCCCCTCAACACTTGATCGGAAAATTTTCTGAATTTTGAAAGATTATAGTGTTGACGGAAGAAATGTACTTGCAATGTTAAGAGAAAAATAGATAGAAGAATATTTTTGTTGATTTATCTGATTTTATATTTTTGTATTTTGTTTTGAAAATTATTTACAAAAGAGATTGTGGTGTTTGGTGGTTTTAAAATCTGTTTAAAGAGTTCATCAATTCCTCTTGAGTCAACACCGCGTACCAATCTGGTGGACCAACTCATTAAACCTAGCGGGAGGCAAGGCTTTGGTGAGTAGATCGCCATTGGTATTCTCGCCCCAGCAGTATAATTCAACTGCACCTGTTCCGCGTGGTCCTTGATGAAATGATAATGAAGATCGATGTGCTTTGATTTGAATGTTGAGCGGGTTGCGAGATCGCAATGCACTCGATTGTCGCATACATTGGGATTACACAAATCGTAACCATAGTCTTTGAGTTGTGTTCTCATCCGGATGACTTGAGCACAACACGACATGGCTACATATTCTACTTGGTTGATGACAACGATGTACAATCCTCGCTTCTTTGATTGCCGTGACACTAGTTTATCACCAAGAAATTGTAGTGCTCACGTACTTTTAGTGAATCTAAACATCCGGCTTGATCGAGATCTAAAAGGCGATTAGTTCAAACCGAATCCTTCAAATACCGGATCCCCAAGTTAATGGTTCCTTGATGTATCGGAGATTCTTTTAGCCTCGTAGAGGTGGGTTTCGATTGGTCTTGACTAATAACGGGAGGCGAGATAAGCGGCAAAGACAATATCAGTCGCTAGTCGTTAGATACATGAGACCCCCGATAATACTTCGGTATTTTGTCGGTCAACTATTTTCCCATGTAAATCGCGTCTAGCTTCTTGGTATGAGTCATTGGTGTGGCATAAGTGTCACGAGTTTTCATTCAAATTTGTTTAACAATTCAAGGGCATATTTGGGTGACTCAAGAAAATACCATGGGGTGATTGATGAACTTGCGGCCCTAGAAAGAGCGTAAGTCCACCCATCATGGACATTTCAAAATTTTTCTTCATTAGTTTTGCAAAAGCGATTGAGTACTTGTTATGTGTAGACCCAAAATGATGTCATCCGTAAATTTGAACAATTAAGATATGTGCCCGTGATATTGTATGAAAAGAGTAGGGACAATCGAACCTTTGGAGAAATTGTTGGCAATGAGGAAAGATGATAGCTTATCGTACCATGCAGGAGCTTGTTTGAGACCATCTGAGCTTTGTTCGGTTTGTAGACATGGTTCGAGAACTCGAGATCGACGAATCATTCGGTTGGTGACATAAACCGTTTCTTTCGGTTGTCCATTTAAAGCGCAGTTTGACATCCATCGAAAGATCGTCATATTCATATGAGCCGAACGCGAGAAATATCAAAGCGACCTCAAGGCGAGCAGCCGAGCAAATGATTCTTCAAAGTCAATACCTCCTCTGTCGATAACCCTTAGCTACCGGCGTGACTTGTTTACGATTCGTTCCTTGACATCAATTTGTTCTTCCAATCCATTTAAGACCAATGGCGTAGACCCGCTGGTCTTTCGACCGTTCCCATACTTCAAGGCGTTTGAATTGGTTGAGTTCTTCTGCATGGATTCTATCCGCTGTCTTTTGTCATTGCGTCTTTAATGTTTTAGGCTCAGTTAGCGGGCGGTGCATAAATGCAATGTTCACCATCGTGTGAAGACGTTGTCTCGTAACGATTGGTTGATTCGGGTTGCCAATAATATTTGAGAGAGGATGGTCTTTTGTCCATCGATGTGTAGAGGTTGATGTTGGTATACATTGTGCGATTCGAGGATTCAAATGGTTTGTTGATGATTCCGTGACATCAGTGCGGCGGTTTCGTGTAAGCGGTTTAAGAACGCATTTGGATCGAAATCTGCGGTGGGGTACTTCATTAAGAGCATCATCGGTAGGTTCATCATTGTTGGAAGTAGTTTGTTCAAGCTGCGTGGTGGAGTCAACTGGTGGTGCTTCTTCACATTAGTTGTTGTAGCAGTGTATCGGTATAAGAGTAGTATCGGGTTGAGCGTGAGGAAATAGCGGATACACAGGAGCACGCTCATCAATATCGCCTTTGAGCAGTGGACAAATAACCTTTCCATTTGTTGTGAGTGGTGGGGGCTTTGTTCGGTGATGATGGGGTTTGAGGAAGTTTAAGCGGTTGTGGCCAGGTTCTAAGTATTATACTCGAAGCCGTCTCAGTAAGTTCATCAAAATGAGCATGAATTGTTTCCATAACT
The DNA here is from genome assembly GCA_022545495.1 of Chrysanthemum lavandulifolium. Taxonomy (NCBI): domain Eukaryota; kingdom Viridiplantae; phylum Streptophyta; class Magnoliopsida; order Asterales; family Asteraceae; genus Chrysanthemum; species Chrysanthemum lavandulifolium. The sequence goes on along the minus strand of CM040238.1, from coordinate 231,005,562 downwards.
TTGTTTTGTACGGCGATTCGGATCCGTAACCTTTAGAATTCTCACAATATCCAATAAAGACTCGATATCGACTTTGGCTTTGAGCTTTCCAAAATCATCACGATCATTATTCGGATAGCAAAGGGCAAATACATGAAAGTGTTTGAGATTCGGTTTATGGTTGTGGAGAAGCTCAAAGCGGTGTTTTGTTGTGGCGTTTAGTAATCATAGAGCGGTTTTGAGTATAGCATGCGATGAATCGACCGCCCGCCGTAACTGAGTTTAGCATTGATTAACATTGTTCTTGCGGCTTCCACTAACGTTCGGTTTAGTCTTTCAACAACTCCGTTTTGTTACGGTGTACGTGCAATAGATGTCGATCTTTGAATTCCTACTTTCTCATAAAATTCATGAAGGGTTTGGTTAACAAATTCGGTTCCTTTATGCATTACGATTTGTCGGCGGTGTTTGGTCGAACACGTATTTTGTGAGAAAGGTGATGATCATCTTTAGCTTGGTCTTTGCTTGAAGAAAGTAGACCCAAGTCCAGTGAGTAGTCATCAACAATTACCAAGATGTAGCGTTTGCCATTAATCGTTTGCACGCAGATCGGGCCACACAAGTCCATGTGAAGAAGATGAAGCACATCTTTGAGAGTTGTGTTCCACCTTTGAAGGAAAATGAGCACGAGTGCTTTTCCCTTGTTCACAGTGAGCAAAGGTGATCTTTAGAATACCGGAATCGTGGGAGTCCTTGACTAGTTTGTGTCGAGCAAGATTGGTTATAGTTTGAAAGTTTAAATGTGAGAGCGATGGTGCCATAGCGAGGATTTTGTTGATGTTGCCTTTGAAAGTAAGCATATGGGAGATGGCGCGACCATGTCTTGCATAGAGATAGTGTAAAGACTTGAGTTACGCGAGCGGACATAAGATCGTTTCCTTGTAGATCACGAATGAAACAAGATTTCTCCAAAGCAACCTCGAATCTCCATCACGGAATCGACCTCTTGAAAATAGATTGTGACCAGGGGCCTTCCACATAATAAACCACGCTAATTTCGATGTTCTCATTGATATAGTCTCCGTAGCCCATGATAGGCTGCAGTGATCATTCCAAATCGGCGGTGCCAATGAACTTTGCAATAAAGTTTGATAATAGTTTAAGGTTTCTGTCATGTGTCGGGAACATCCGCTATCAACAATCCGAGAATGATCGATATCACCATTACACACATGAGCGACATAGATGGAATAGAAGTAGATGTGGAACCCAAATGTTAGAGGTTACGGAGCGATTATAGTGAACATACACACATCAATAACTTTAGGCATCCATTTAAATCCTAGTGTGTTATATATCCATTTCGCCATCTCCAACTAGTATTTGCTTTAGTCTTAGTGAATGCACTAGGTGGTACTACATTCTAGGAGGTGGCGGAGCTACAGGGGACATCAATGCGGTTCTTAGAATCTAAAGAGGCGGTCTACCAAGCACGCACTTAGAATGATTAGTGGGCTAGAGGTATTACGATTCTTAGGATTCCTTAAATGAGAGATGATAGCTTTAGCAACACATTTGTCATGACAATCGAATTCATACTTTTCGACAAATAACACAAGGTGCATCGGTGAATATCAAAAGTACTTAAAGGTTTAGCATTCGTTACATTACTATTTCTATTACATTTGCCGACGCAATATCTATAGTGGAAACAACGTGAGTCTTATTCATAGTCTAGGGTGTTCTTCACTTTAGCATTCCTTATTGATCTTTTCTTAGGTCGCAACTTCCTATTCTTGATGTAGTGCTCTAGGTGAAGTGCGGACGTTTGGAAAAGAGACAACTATTCTGTTTCGGTAGAAGGAAGCACGTTAGCAACTTGTGTTTTGGCGGTAGGCATTCTGGGTTCACGATTACTAAGTGTTCTTGGTGCTATTCTCTTAATCACGGTGGCGGAAGTTGTCCATACTTTCCTAACATTTCTCTTAACTTAAAGATAGTGTGAATCAAATCTTGATTTTCGAGCGAATATTACCGGCAAAGTCATTACTTCTCTAGTATGTGCAAGATAGTAATCAAGTTCGTTTGATGCTTCATGACGAGTCTTATTGAGTAAATCAAATATGACACCATATTCTGTTTAACATTTACAAGTTCTTGTTCATATTTTGAGATTTGACTTTTCAAAGACACGTTTTGATCATCCATTGCTCAAATTTTGGATTAAAATTTTTGATTGCAATCGGTGGATTTTGTTTTGCAAAGCAAGTTCACGATTTTGAAAATCTTTTGACACCATTGAAGGCGATGTTTTGCATTTGAAAGCTCGTTTAAGAGACGTTCGTTTTCAACTTTTAAAGACTCGATCGAAGCACATTATCGGTATTCTCAGCATTACAACATTATCAACGATGTCGTGAGATATAATCGGATGCATATGACACGTAATTCAATAACACAACATTATGGATATCGGCACGAGATAACATCATTCAAGAGTCGATCAACATCTTTTCTCAACATTTTCTTTTTACGTTTAGTATTGGTAATAGATGTTTATGTTTTCTCAAAATACCTTCATCACTCCAAGTTCCTTATGAAAGTCCCGTTCCCAAGTCAATGCACAATGTTTTAAATTTTTAACATTTGGTAAAAGATTTTTCCGGAAAATGTCTCTTTGTTCTCGCGCCGAGGCGATTGAAAGTGTAGAACTTTGATTTGAATGATATTCTATCTCATGTTGTAAACGTTTGAGGTCTCGCCATGAAAAGGTCAAAATATCTAAGAATTTTGCGATTTTGGGTTTTGAATTACTTCAGCGATGGAAGGTAAAGGACCATAAATTTGTGCATAATGCGGTTGGGGATTAACATTAGAAGACTCGAGGCGTTTTATGATAATCCTTGGTGTGTTAGAAGAATCATTGGTGTGAAAAGTGGCGGTTTTGAATAGTTAAAGGTTTGTTGTAAACAACAATTTCTAATTTTGATCGACTCTCGTCTTACGCATCTAATTCCTCTTGACGATGATATTCAACAACACTCATAATGAAATTATCAATTTTATATTACCTTTGAAACTTGAGGATTTGGTTTGAATGCTTTGGTTGAAAGTTAGGTTTGTAATCGGCAAGATTTGGTCCATATCCATTTGGATTGGGTTTTAAAGTAAACTTTTCAATAGCTTGACCGACTCACCATGTTTGTAAGCAAAGTAGCTTTAAACTCTTTAAGTTTGTTTTGCAAGCGATAATTTCTTCAAGATGATCATCTATTCGTTTGTTGAATGCTTTTTGTATGCAGAGAACTTTTTGACAAGTTAACAACTTCGACCTTAGCTTTTGATTTTCCAAGGTGAGGCGTTAATTTGCTTTTTATGTTCATGTTTGATTGTTCCATTTCGGATAACAAAGCATTCTTGAGCGGCTGATCACGATCTCTCTCTAAATATTTTTCGTTTTGATGAGATTTAGCAAAGCGGCTTCAAAACCTTTTTCACGTTTTCTTGAGTTTTGAAAAAGTTGAGTTGCTTTTGTAAACATTCAAAACCTTGGTTAACAGTGCATTTTACTTTTCAAGTCCCGATTTCTGACCACGACATTCTTCCACTATGGATTGTTGGTCTAGTATTAAGCGAGCGAGAATCGATGAGGCAAAAGTTCGTGTTCAACGTGAGTCACAACATGATCATTATTTAGATCCTCAAGTATAACCACGGAGTCAATTTGATTATCAATGGAAACCATAAGGTCATCTTGATCGTCAAATGTAACTATGGGGTTAATTGAAAATCGTCCGAATGAGATGTGGATGACTCATTTTGAACATTCCGAGCCTTGCGGATTCGGATGTTGGCGGAGATATTAGATCGTAGATAAATATGGTTTGTTGGTGCACGAGACAAGCCATCGGTGTCATCTGGCCTCTGTGTCACTCATGTGTAACTCATGCATATTAGCCATCAACATAATAAATGCATTGGCTGCAAGTCCTCCGTATCATCATCTCGAGTGCAAATCGCCATAAAGCGTGTTCTTTGTGCGTGAGAGTTCCACCGACTTCATCCTTAAGAGCCAAAAGTAAAGCCTCCTTGTGATAAGCACCGCCTTAGTCCTCGGCTTTGGGCATGCATTAGCCAGTGTCCCTCTCATTGCGGTTGTAGCATTGAAGACCATTCAACCCATTCTAAGAATTTCCTTGTTCCACCACTTGGCCGTTGTTATTCCTACCCATAGCATTAAACCCTTGACCACCGCCCATCGGCGACCAACCACGATTCGAACTTCAACTCGTCCATTGTTCACAACGACCGATTCACGGTGTTTGATGAGGAGCGAATGCGATTGTTGGATTTGTTTGTATAACGACCAAAGCATTAGCAATCATAACAAATCCTTGTTGCAATGCTTGACGGGTCGGATTCCTTATTAGCGACTATAAAGTGCTTGATCATTGTTGTTGTTGTAAGGAACCAATTGATTATGTTGAGATTGCTTGTGATTGATCATTTGGTGTGATAGTGGCGGTTGGTTGAGTTCTTGGGTTGAGGAGGATAAGCTGCTTTGAGCATACAAGGCAAGTTGTTGATTTTCCTGGATGTGAAGTGAAGCAATTTGAGCACGGAGAATCCTTTCCTTATCAACTTCCTTTTGATGAGGCTTCAAGTAATCGTACAATAATCCGTATGTAGAATGATGCATGTTCTTCGCTTGACGGAGAAAAATGACATACTTCTCCATTCGAGGACCAAGACTACTCGAACTTAGTATTAGCGCAATTCTTGGCATGATGATGTTGTGTTTATCCAAATCATTTATGATGTCACGAGAAACGATGATGATAAGACTCTAGTGTCTCTCGGTTCAATCATGAAGTGTTCATAAGCCAAGTAAATTTTGGATTCCATATCCTCCCGATTGAGTGCACATCCTTCCATAAGTAGATGAATGTGTTCCCATTGCCTTTGCGATCTTTTGAGCATCAACACTTGAAGAATTGGGTTTGGTAATCCTAAAAGGATATATTGCATTGCAAGCTCATCGACTTCATAGTGTAGAAGTTCTTACGGATTCGTGTGCAACAAGTAGCAATGTTTGATTGTTCATCCCTTGGTGGATTAGCATTTGGATCTCCGGCACAATGACGGTAGGCATCGAAATGGACCTTCCAAGATAACCTTCTTTAAGAACTTTCCATGTGGCTTCTTGGATCACAAAACCTAAAGAACCTAATTACCCATTGATCGTAGTTTCTGGAGTGAGCATTGGAGGTCTATCAAGTGATCGACCTCATGAATTGATTGTTGGTCGCTTAAAGCTTCACACATCTTTGCAAACCAAGTGGGTTCCTTCATAGTGTTCCTTGATGGATGTTGATTGAAATCGTTTGTGTAGGGTTGAACTTGAAGACTTGGTGGTGGTTGAACCATTTGTGGTGGTGGAATTGCTCCAGTTGTGGAGTATGTTGTTGATTAAATTGTTGTTGATAAATTGCTTGTTGTTGATTCCATTGTTGATGTTGTGGACTTAGTTGTTGTTGTCGTTGAGTGTAAGTGTGAGGAAATAGTTAGAGTATGGTGGTTGTGACATGTTGAAAAACTTGTGTTATAAAATGGATCTTTGTAGTCGAATGAACCTTTGTTGATGAAGTATCCTTAGCGTAGAAATCACAATAAACCAAGTAGCACTTATGCGTAAAAGCAGAAAGTTACGTGTAACGACAAGAGTTACAGCGTGGGTTTAGCTTACGCGTGGCGAGGAAAAAGCACTAAAGTTATCGTAAGCGATGAAGTTAGGCATAGAAAACTTAGGCGTAGGATTACCTTATCGTAAGACTAGGCTTAGGCGTAGATGAATCTTATCGTGGGATGTTCTCTGGCGTAGCTTATGCTTATCTTGTAAGTTTAGGGTTTTAGCCCAAGTCATCTTTTACACTATCACGGTGCAAAAGATATCCCAAGTCGACGTATTTTCGGGCTTATCCAAGCAAGAAAATACGAGCTAAACCTGGCCGAAAGATCAAACCACGGAATTCTTAAGCGTAAGATTAGGGTTTCGTTATCGTAGAACTACTCGTAAAATGACTTTTGCCCAAAGATGTTTCTAAACCGATTTTTGTGATGAAATAGCTTGAATATCACCAAGATAACACAAAAGTGTGAAACTTGATGATCCAAAGTGTCTAAAACAATTATGCGTGAAGCGACTACCTCGTTAAAAACCAAGCTCAGCGTGTATCCGCGCCAGAAGTTTGAAACTTTTGCCAAAAAGCAGTTATTTTAACACCTTAAAAGCGTTGAAGGGCAAGAATCTTGGATTAAAAAGTGTAAAAACGTGTTTTAAAGCGAACCAAAGTATCTCGTATTCTTTACGTAGGACCAAAACCCACTTCAAAAGCAATACGATTCACCCAACTAGTAGGCGATTGATACCCTTTGTTAGGTCACTAGTTTTACAACCAAGCATCAATAGAAAGAATAGAGAGGAAGAATGATCGGTTGAACAATACACAAACAAACACTACGGCGTAGATAATAAGGAAAGGTTATGCGTGAGTAATGAAGAGAATGAATTGAACAACCAACCCTCAGTGAGGGTTATACAAAATATTTATAGGAAGGGAGCTAGGCAACACTCCTACTCCTTCCTTTCCTTAATGGACATGGGCCTAAGCTCATGGGCCTTCTACATAAGCAAGCTAATAACAAACATAAAGGCCATAATTAAGCTAACTATTACATATGAATCACTAACACTTGATATAGGTTTAGGGTGATTCCAACAAAAGTCATCATGGACCTGTGACGCATGCACTAAACCTTCTTAGCCACTCAAGTTTCTCCCAGCGAAGCTTGTTTCATTCTCACAGGAACCCTCGTAAACTATTGGCTTTCTCTTAGAGATCGTTGGTATTGAAGAGGAGACCCTCTCCTAGTCTCCGCTCAGAAAACCAAAGCACTATTGAGTCTAGAGCCACGAGATTCATCAAAAGATCTCTTAGGTACACTTGACATTTCATCACTTGTCGTTCAACAATAAGAACGTCGGTGGTACATTATCGAGTCCTTCACGGATCGTAGCAATCGTCAAGAACATTTATGAGAGGTTCATTTGTGATCCTCGGTGATTGAATGGAAACTCTGCCGGTCGACATCAACGACCACGGCGGTCGCTTCGGTAACTCTCCGTGGATTACGCTTAGTGGTCTCAAGCGGTCTGATCGTGAGGTGATGCTTGGTGTACCTTAGCGACTCATCGAACCGTAGGTGTACTTGATACATCGTGTTATCTCACTTGTGGGACTCCGGTTCGAGAGCGGCATTTGTGAGAATTAGAGTTGTGTTTTCACATTATCTTTGTCAACACTCTCGAAGTTCAAACTTGTAAGTCTTGGAATCCGCTTATTACTAACCTTTCCTATGTTTACTTCTTATGGAAGCTACGGGCGGATGATCGTCTGATTCTCCACATGCTCATACCAACATGATAAGGTTTTAAAGGTACCATTTGAGGGTCATTTAAGTTCTTATTTGATCACTTTTGTATCCGTTATTGCTTAATATCGTTCCTTTTCACTTTTAGGTCTCTCGAAGGCAAAATCTTTGGAATGGCACTTATTTGGACGAAAAGGCGAATTCTGAAGAAAATGGCCAAAGTCAAGAATCGAGCCACTCGGGGCTTTGGGCCGAAGGGGCGGCGTCGGTGTTAGCTGACGACCGTCGCATCACTTTAATGACTCGAGTAAATGCTCATTTACAAGTGACGACGTCGGGCTTTAAAAGAGTAGGCCATCGCTACTCGGGCCCTAGATTTGATCGAGACGGCGTCATAAATCGAAGGGACGGCGTCACAACCATAAGGTGATGCCGTCACAAGTCGATCAAGTCGCAACATGTCTTGTAGAAGTAGGCGTCTTGTTTTGGCCATAACTTTTGCATCGAACTCGGTTTAGGTGATTCAAAGCCCACGTGACGAGCGAGAAAATCTGATCCGGTGAAAAAAGTCATCGCGACGCGTCACTCTTTATGTGTGACGTCGTCACTCTTCTTAAGAAAATACGCCTATAAATATAACATTATAACTTCACTTTTTGTAAGCCCTAAACCCTAAGTCCGATTCTAGGGTTTGGGTAGGTATTTTCGACAACTTAAAGGGTTTCAAACACTCCATAAACATCGTGTAATGATTTGTTTGTTAATCGATCTATGGTATGTCTTCAATTATCACAATTTTGCTTGCTCTTCATTAATTATGATTGGCTAATTCACCTTGTGTTTGCTTATGATTGTATGAAACTTGTATATAATTAATTAGATATTATTGATTTCTTAGTGATGCTTGTGTCTATCTTCATCATTAGGGGTGTGACAATTTCAATGAGTCTAATTGGTTTAGTTTATAATTCTTGCACCCTCTGTCTCTTGTTTGATTGGTTGTCTCTTATCTTAATTGTAATTAGCTTAGGAGTGCGACTAGGCTATCGTTGTGTTTAATACTTGATAAATCTTTGATAGTTTATGAATGACTTGGTGGTTTAGTTTACTAAACCAAAGATAACCTTAAAGTTAGTTTATGAATGACTTAGTGGATTTTGTTTACTACACTTAAAGGTGACTTCAAAGAGTTAGGGAATGCACACCTTAAGACCTTAGAAAACACAACGCGTTAACAATAAGGACGTGACAATTCAACCATCAATAGGACGTGACAACTCGATGGGTAGAATTAGATAGCTAGCAAGGAGTAATACATCATAAGTAGATACGCTCACGTTCTTGGTAGACCCTAATTTAGTTAGTACCTTTTGGGATAGTTGACTAGCAACTAATTCCACCCTCCCTCAAAACCAGATTCATAAAATATAAAAATACAAAAATAATCATCCTCATCTTTAGACTTAAATCGACATATACTTGACCTAACGACACTATTCCCCAGAGAGCGATATCAATACCGTGGCTTACCCTAATTACTACACTACAGCGATTAGGTTCATTTGCCTAGGGTGTTATAAAACTTGCTCGAAGAAAAGGAAGTTTCCTTGACCCCGAACGACGCGTGTGGCGTTATCACAACAACATCACTTATAAAGTTCTCTCATAATCAAAGGCAACACAAAGTCGAAATGATTCTTCGTCAACAAAGAATCTACAAAGTTTAAAGACTTAAAGAACTTCATCATTTGTAATCCAACGTTAAAGGCGTGTGAGCATGTTGGAGAAAGGCGTGGAGACAACGGAGCGTGACGAGCACGATCTGATTACCACAACATACTATCACTTTCAAAGAACAAGGAACTAAAGAACAAAGAAAATGAAGGCGTCAAAGCGAATACTTCAAAAAAATTCTCTACACTGGGAGATTGTTGAATCAAGACACTTCTTCTCACAAGAAAGAAGAATGTCGAATACGTCAAAGCTACTATTACATCGGCACCTACAACGTTTATCACTCATTCATTCATCACTAACACTTAGGGGGAGATTGTTGGAATCACTCCTAAACCTTAATTCAAGTGTTAGTGATTCATATGTAATAGTTAGCTTAATATGGCCTTTATGTTAGTAATTAAGCTTAGGCTTATGTAGAAGGCCCATAAGCCTAGGCCCAAGTCCACTAAGGAAAGGAAAGGACTAGGAGTGTTGCCCTAGCTCCTCTTCCTACAAATACTTGTAATAACCCTCACTTGAGGGTTGGTTGTTCAATTTATCTTTCACATATACTCTACGCGTAACCTTTCTTTCATATTCGTGTGTGTGTGTTTGGTTGGTTGTTCATCCGCCTTCTCTTCTCTATTCTTTCTATTGATGCTTGTGTTGTAAACTTGGTGACTAACACTAATCAAGTTTTACCTTGAAGATCCACTTTAGAGCAATGATCATAGCACGATCGGGAGTACTAATTCCCGTACATCTAGTCGATCAAACTCATGAATTTCTTCTTGCATGGCATTGAACATTGTCTTCATTCATGGCGGTTTTAACGTCTTTTAGTTCGACTTTGGATAGTACGGAGTTGAAGAAGCACCATAAGGCATCGGTTGCAAGTTGTTTGCTAGTGGATCTTGGACGATAGGGATTTCGATGATGTTGTATAATGGATGATCATGTGTCCATTTTCTAAGGTGTTCGTGTGGTTGTTGTTGAGGCCGAAGTAGCGAGTCGATTTCTCCCGATGATGATGGGTTTGATGATGATTCGAGAGCAAATATGTTTTCAAATGGGGCATCTTCGGGAGTAGCAAAGGATTCTCTCCATCGAGGTGCGAAACAATTCCATGATGTACACTCGATGATTGATGATTTTTGATGAGACAGAGTGATTGTAACACCCTAGCAAATCCCGCATCGGCCGTGGCACGGAGAGATCTTGGGCTCGTAAGATAACATTCGCCTTACAATGACACAGCGTTTTGTGGTCTCTGCGGGTGGGGTTCTTAGGAACTGGCGGTTAAGCGTGCTCATGTGAGGTAATCTTGGCTTGGGTGACTGCGGGAAGTCTTCAAATGAGGCCCAAAAACAAAGCCGTGAGCTCGCGGGCAAAGCGGACAATATTGTGGTGCGAGTGGGCGGGATGTTACAAGTGGTATCGAGCCACGTCTCAAATCAAAGAAATGCTTGTCGGATGAATCTCTTGTTGTTTCACTAAAGAGATTAAGCTCGATGACAAGCTCAACTTTGTCGAAGAACCAATTGAAATCATGGATGTGAAGTCAAGCGACTTAAGCAAAGTCGCATCCCCATCGTCAGGTTAGATGGAACTCGAGAGAGGACGGAGTACGTGGGGCGCCAAGACACCATGCGTGTTAAGTACCCACATCATTCACAAATCCAACTCAGACAACCATCAAACTAGAATTCGGGACGGAATCCTCTTAAGGGTAGGTCTTGTAGTCACTGAAAATTTCATTATTTTAAATCTTCATATTTATGAACTAGACCGTTTATCAAAATTTATTTGATCTAATTTAAGCATTTAGCATGTACATTTCATCTTTTCTTGCATAAAAATTATGCATATCCGAGTAGTCTATTTAACCATGCAGATCTTTCTTGATTTCATCGGTCACAAGAAAACTTTCTTGTCTTATGAGTCATGCGTACCAACTTAATAAAAGAAAACGTGAAAAATAAATCAAATTAGCGGGATCAAAATCATACAATCATACAAGTTTAATTAAAGCGTATTCAAAAATATAAGTAATATAAATGTTTCGTTTAAAGTTATCGTTACAAGTTAGACAATGAGATACAAAATACACTAAATACCAATTAAATGCAAAGTAAAACCAAATACTTATAACAAATAAATAAAACTCACAATAAACCCACCCCATATGCACGACATACCCACGCCTCCCTCTTTTCTCATCTTCACCGCTTACGCTTTCTTACGAAACCAACGCCCACAATCGCCATCCTTCATCACCATTTTCTCTCCCTCTTAATCCTCTGCAATCACTGCTAGCATCTCCAAAATTAGCTATCACTCCAAACTTCTTTCCTCACCTCACAAAGTCAACATAACCAAAACTTGAACCATTCCTAATTTATCCCATGAGCAAATCGACAAACCAAGAAGCCTTGGACCACGGTGGCAACTGAAAGCAGAGGAACCACGTGAAGGCTCGGTATCATTACTCAAGAAGAGCTCTTGCCTATCCCCACTTAGAAGGCGCAAACCAAACCAACCTCTTTACTTCTTTAAATACCACCACCATTCACAGGATGAGATGCCACAACTCACAACCAAAGAAAAACTAAAAGGGGTGTTTTGAGTACTTGGTGATTCTGTGAACTCGGCTTGGTGGGTTTCTACTTTGTTGTTTTCCATTCGATCGACTTCTAAATTGTAAGGTTTCATTGATCTTTGTTCTTGTAATATTCAATGTCAAGATGTTAATGAGATAGATGTTCTAATTTGATTTTTGAATGTTAGCGATGTTGTTGTTGATTTGTAATGTGTGGCGCAATAAATGAATCCATAAATTAAACCCTAGAATTGGCTCATGGTGAAAGTACTCAAATCTTGTTCTTATTTTATCCACTAGCTTAACTTGGTAAATATTGTTTTGCGTTTGGTTTTGGTCTAAGTCGAACCACATTAGAAGCCTTAATCGACTAGTTTTCCCTCGTTTATTTGTTGGTGTACTCGACGTACCATCTTGCTTATCTCCATGACTTGTTCGTGTCTTGTTACGGTACCGTGGTTAAGCCCTCACATCGAAGGTGTTTGTTTGGTCATTTGGTATCTTTTAGAGTCTCGCTTAAGGTTGTCACCAAGTACATATTTAGAACATAAACATGGTGTTAATAACTAAAATAGTTGATGGGTTAAAGAGCTTGAGGAGAGTGTATGTCATGTTTGAGTTTTGTTGTCGGGATGGTATTTGATTTCCTTGGTCTTCGCCACCACAAAAGCACCCTCGAAAACTACTTCTTGTTACCCTTACAAGATAAAATGTAAAGGTTGTGTCTTTCTTTTCGTTTTGATGTTAGTCTAACGTACCAATTTTCACGTCTCACTTCTTTGTTAAACTCGACACGAGAAGTTAAGTACTAAATCTTTCCCCGTCTGAGTCGTAGTTGGGCACTACGAAAACATCCATCAAAATCTTGAACCTGTTATTGGGTGGCCTTGTATCAACATAGAATGCTGCGAGTTAACTACGTGCTTTTGAGCCTATTTCGCCCCTTTTCCTCGATACCATTAACCACCTCTGACTTCCGGCTTGGTTCTCATATCGAGTAAATTACCAAGTCTCGTTGAACTTCAAGAAACTAGAACACGTTAGAATCATGGTCTTATTTACCTTCCTCTTTTCTCCCTTTTGAATGCCGACAACAATATATGGATACTATCCTCCTTTTGCTTTCAACAAAATCTTTGGGAGTAACATGTTACCTTAAAATTCTTTTACCAAAGGGTGCGTTTGGTCTTGGCGGTGGACCACCATCGGTCCGAAAATGGGCCTGCTTATTTGTTAACAACTAGGCGAAGCCCATTTCCTTGGCTTCTCATTCACCCACGTCGAGCCCAACTATGGTGCGTCCATTTGTTTGTCTGCGAGCAGTTGCATGAAATCTTTTTTTACAAAGTTGGAGCAAACAAGTAATGTTACTTAACACTAAGTACAACCAATCGCTATTCTAAACATGCTACAATTACTTGTCTTTTTATCTTCCTCATGCCCCATTCACAACTCGCTCGCCTACTAGTTTTGACGTTATTATTTTAAATATTATTTCACGATATCTCATTTACATAGCATATGATATAAGCGATTAACGAAATACCATTAACTCATGATTTATACTAAGCGAAATATAATTTGAAACAATAATAATTTTTCTACACTTCATCATCAAAAATATTTTTAGACATATAAGCAGTCATACTCATTTTCTAAAGGACAATTATAACATATAAAGCGAAAGGTTATTTTTACCATTGTAATAAAACTATTACTTTCCTATTATATATATTTTAAACGACGTCTTTATAACCTAAATACATTACTATTCATTTATGCTATTTTCCGTGACGTCATCTCCCGGTTACGACAAACCCACGACTCGCTCGTTTAATACTTTTGTGTGTCTAAGCACTTCCATGAGCCAAGATTAATCTTGTTCAATAATAAGCGATACACATAAATAACTTGAACTTTGGTGAATACAAATATTATCAAGTCAAAATATAACGGTATTAATTAAAGTATTGGTATACAATTATGGGTCGGCGTGGCGGTACTCGGTACATCATTTACTTGACTCCTTTACTACTCGGATACTACTTTGCTAAGGTGAGTTCATAGCCTCGCCTTTACTTATTTCTTTCAAACCCAGAGAGATGCATGCTATAAACTAGAACACAAGTCTTTTCTTAAGCGTATGCTTGCTGATCATTATTATTATAGCCTAAGTTGCACGCCATAAGTCCCTTACATCATGAACCATTAATCACTTGCGAGTGAACGCGAATATTGTGGATAGTACTATGGGAATTAACGACCCGACTCGGTTATCGGAAATAACCGAGGCGCACTATATTGGTTAACTATGGAATTGGCAATTCCATCTCGAGGCAATATTATTACTTACACCATGAATTAGGTGTATGCGATTAGTTTGGTGTCATGAGCTTAGCGCATAATAATAATCTATGTTTTCCATGGTGATTGTATTGAAGCAATTATCATCTTTTACTTGTGTTCAACTAATTATTTAAACCTATGAATATCACTCAACATTTTTGTTGACCTTTTAAGCATGCTTATCTCGGTACTAATTAGCATATCATGAAGGCGTGGAGTGGGCGTCATGGGATGCTTGAAGTGGTGTTATTTTCAATTTAAGTTATCATTTAAGTAGCGTTTAAACTATCTTTTATGTAATTTCAAACATGAGGTATTTCCTTTGTGTTTCCAAAACACCGAGATTTATGAAATGGTAACAACTTATTATTTAAAACGTCTCTTTAGAGTCGTTTTCTATAACTGTGACTATGATCCTCTAAGTAATACCCCAAATAGTCTTCCTTTGTCACTTTGTGATTTTGGGGGTGTTATTCTGATGATCGAGCGGCGCTTCTTGACTTAAAAACATAAGCGAAGGGTTAACATCATTGGCGAGGATAAAGCGACCTCTGTTGATGGAATTGATGATCATTAGCCATTGGCTCAAAGTGTTCATCAAACATTGGATCAACAGTTTCTTTAAGTCATCTTCTCAAGGATGTACATAAGGAGTTCTTGGCGAAGAATCGTATACAAGAGTAGGCGGTGGGACTACTTGATGATGCGGGTCGAGCGGGTTGTCGAGAGCCATTTGACGGTCGACTCATCAAGCGTAACGTGAATTGTTTCCATGATATTTCGGGTTCTTTTGTTGTAGATTCGGTATCCTTTTACGCTTGGTGCATAACCTACAAATACTCAATGTCCGCTTTAGCTTTAAGTTTGCCTAAGTCTTGGCCTCATTAGTTGGATAACACAATGCACCAAACACACGAAGGAATGAAAGATTAGGTTTTCGATTGTGGACAAGTTCATATGGAGTTTTTCCATGAGAAGTGTGAATAAGGGATCGATTTTGAGTGTAGCATGCGGTGGCAATGGCTTGACCTAGAGAAACATTAGAACCTTTGAGTAAATCGGCATTGTTCTTGCGGCTTCCACAAGAGTTCGATTTCATCTTTCAACTACACCGTTACATTGAGGAGTTAGTGGAACACTTCTTTCATGTTGATTCCAACACTTTCATAGAATTCACTAAGTTCTTTATTAACAAACTCGGTTCCATTGTCGGTTCGGATGATTACGGCGGTTTTATTAAGTCGAACACCGCAACTGTTTGATAAGTTTGATGATGATATCGGAGTTTCATCCTTTGTCCTAAGAACTTAACCCAAGTAAATCGAGAGTAATCAACAACCGCAATGTTGGGTTTTAGGTTCCTTGTATGATGAATTACTTTAAGTGATGGAACCTCGGACAAGCTTGAAGATAGCCACGACGGAAGAAGAGTAACCAGCGATGAAGATAACCGCGGCTAGTAGTATTGAGTAGCTGGCGATAGTATTGTAAGCACCGCTAGTTCTATAGAGTCGGTTGGTTTATTGTATCGAGATAAATATGGAAAAGATATTTATCTTGTAGGATCGTATTGTATATTGTATAGGACTCCTTATGCTATAAAGGAGGTCCTTGGCTAGGTTAGATATCGTGTGTTAGATATCTAAAGTCGTTTTCACTTCAAGGTTGCAAAACCCTAATCTTGTAAGAGTATTAGTATTAATAAATAATATTGAGGTGTTGAAAGTTAATTGTTCTTCTTCTTAAGATCAAGTGTTAAATTCGCGTAATACTTGATAAGTTATTTTTAAACGGTTTCTATATTAGATCGTTTGCTCAACCGGGGATCAACAAGTGGTATCGAGCTTGTGATCTAAGCTATAATCAAGAAGAATTCGTTAATTTGTTCTTAAGGAAGTTAAGATGTCCGAAGAAACTCATATGGTGGCGCTTCTAAGGTTCCCATGCTCAAACATGGTGAATATCAAATCGGAGGATGCGAATGAGGCGGTACATTCGCATGATTGATTATGCTCTTTGGGATGTTGTTGAAAAGGAGATACTCTTCCTTTGAAGGGTGAGGATGGTAAGGAGATTACCATTGTTAGTGAACTGATAAAGCTAAGAGGAAAATGGAGATCAAAGCTCATAGTCTTCTCTCCATGGGAATACCTAATGAATTTGCATTGGACTTTGATCGGTATGAGTCGGCTAAAGAACTATTGGATGCTCTTGAATTGAGGTTTCTTTGGTAATGAAGCTACCAAGAAGTCAGGATGAACATGCTTAAGCATCGGTTTGAAACCTTCACTTTGCTCAAAGTGGAGAAAAGATTGATGGCACATACAATAGGCTTCAAAACTCATCACCAGCTGAAGGCAAAGGTTACAAGTTCCTTCAAGAAGATATTAATTTGAAATTCATAAGGAGCTTATCATCGATTGGGCTATTCATACAATTGTGTGGAGAAATAAGGCGGACTTTGCTACTATGACTTTAGACAATCTCTTCAATAACTTGAAGGTTTATGAGTCCGAGAATAACTTTTCCAACTCGTCTTCTTCTAATCAAAACATTGCTTTTGTATCCACAAATCACAAAAGCTCACAAGATGTATCCACTGCGCCTATGGTATAACCACGGCTATTGCAAATAATACCACCGTTAGTGATAATGTCGGTGATGGTGCAATTTGTGCTTTTACACGGTTAACTACTAGTGTTGATGTTTTGAATCAAGATCTAGATCAAATTGATCCCGATGATCTTGATGAAATTAACCTTCAATGGCAAATGGCAATCTTGACTCTCCGGCAAGGAAGTTTCGAGAGAACGGAAGACATGTTAGGTATGATGGTCAAGGAGAGCTGGATTCGACAAAAGCAAGATGGAGTGCTTTAACGCAAGAAGAAAGGTCATTTTGCTGTGGAATGTCGAGCTCTAAAAGACTTGAGGGTATTAAGAAGACAACGAAGAACCTACTAGTTCTTGACTTTGGTTGCTTTCGGGATGGACTTGGTGATTATGATTGGGTGATCAGTTGAAGAAGGTCCAAATGCGACTTTTACGGCTAGTGAAGCTTCAAAGAGCATAACTTTGCTCTAATGGCCTATGCTTCATCTTCCGTTTCGGATTCGAGGTATCTAATGATTCTAAAACATCTACTTGTTCTTTTAAATCATGTTACGATATCTTAGAGTCTCAAAAGGCTATCGAGAGTATGAGAAAAGAAGTAGAGATTGACTCTAGATAATTTAGGATATAGAGTTGGTTTAGAGGGTGTGGAAGAGAAGCTAAAATTACGTATTAAATGTGAGTTTGAGTATGTAGAAAAGATCAATATACTAGGTGGTGAAATTGACCTTAAAAGAGAGATTAAAATGCTCAAAGATAAACTAATGAGCGAAAATGTAAAAGTTCGGCCCTAGAGGAAAAAGAAAAACATATTGTTAGGGTTGCTAAATTACAATATGCTTCGATCTTGTCTGAAACCAATTGGCCAAAACTCGCTTAGAGAAGGTACCGTATAGGATACAATGATATGCCACCACCCCCTTTAATGAAACATGCTCCACCGCTTAAAGAACCGCATTTAGTAGTGAGTTCGGTTTTAATAAACACATTGAAGAAGTAAATAAGATGAATTACCTAAGATATGTTACGCTAAGTTATCCGGTGCTCCCATAATTGAAGATTGGGAATCGATTACGAGGATGTTAATCTTGAATCAACGAAGTCCGAAAAGTTAGAGCCGCTTAAGAAAGTTGATTCTAAACAAGTCAACCTTGTACCTAGATTTGGAGCTAAAGTTATAAAGAATTTTGTAGAGTGCTGTGAAATTCCTAGGAACAAATGAAACAATTTAAACCTAGGGAAATCGGAGAAGCTTCAATGGCCTAATTTCTAATAGATTAGGTGATGAGTTTCAATGTGTTAACAAGGCTTGTTTTGTGTGTGGTAGTTTTAATCATTTACAAAGGAATTGTGATAAAAGCAGACCACAAGTTTGGAATCAATGGAGGAGGGTAAACCATAAAAACTTTTCAAATAAAACACACCTCATCCTAAAAGAAACATGATTCCAAGAGCGGTCTTGATGAGGAATGGAATACAAAATCTATTGTCATTGCTACACAAAATGGATTCCAACCACGGCTAAGCTAAATGTAACGCTGCTAGCAGTGTCAAACCACCGATAAGCCAAAATCACCACCGATTCAAAAGAAGTTTTAAAAGTTCCAAGGGTGATAAGCGATACGTTGGTTGGAAATCATTTTTATCTTTATAAGGCCTCGACAAGTTGGCAATGGAAGCCTAAGACAAAGGTTTTACCATATGTCAACTGTGCATCAATGGACCTAACAAAATTTGAATATTTTGATGCATTAGGCACCCAGTCGATCTTGACTTGGGTCCAAAAGAACTAATCTTTGAAATCTTATATGCGGGCAATCTTCAAACCGAGCTAAAGATAAAGGAGTATTTGATAGTGGTTGCTCTGGGCACATGACTTGGGATGGAAGCAATTTGGAAGATTTTGAAGCTTATGATGGAGGATATGTGGCATTTGGCAATGATCCAAGGGAGGAAAGATTCTTGGCAGAGGCACGATCGAGCAGGGAAGCTAGACTTTGAGAAGGTCTATTTGGTGCGAGGACTAAAGTATAATTTATTCGATGTTTCTCAAATGTGTGATAAGAAAAACTGGGTACTTTTGGAGAAACCGAGTGTGGTGTTATCTCACGAGTTTAAGATGCACGATGAGAAGTTTATACAACTTAGGGTACCTAGGAAGGAAAATATATCTTGTTTTGATCTTAAAATGTTCTTCCTAATAGGTCCTTATGTTTGTTTGCTAAAGCATCATTGATGAGTCAATATTGTGGCATAGAAGGCTAGGTCATCTAAATTTCAAAACAATCAATAAAGCGGTAAAAGGAAACTTAGTGAGAGGTTACCTTCAAAGTTTTTGAGTGTAAGGAACTGTGTGGCTGTCAAAAGGAAAACAACATAGAGCCTCTTGTAAGACCAAAGCGTAAACACCATAACACAACCAACTGTTTATGCTTCATATGGACTTATTTGGACCAACCTTTGTTAAAAGCTTGAACCATAAGCGATATGCCTAGTTATCATGATGATTATAGTAGATTTTCTTGGGTATACTTTTTGGCTACTAAGAGTGAAACTAGTGAGATTCTTAAGAGTTTCATTACTAAGATAGAAAATCTAGTAAGTCATAAGGTCAAAGTAATCGATGTGATAATGGGCCGAGTTTAAGAATAATGTGATGAATCGGTTTGTGTAGATAAAGGTATTGAAAGATGTTTAGTGTTGCTAGAACACCACAATGAGAATGGTGTAGTGAGAGGAAAAATAGAACACTAATTGAGGTGCAAGGACTATGTTGTCGAATCTAAGTTACCAACTACCTTTTGAAAGTCGTAGGGAATTGCATGTTATGTGCAAAAGCAGTAAGGTAGTGAAGCCTCATAACAAGACCCCTATGAGTTGTTACATGGTAGGAAGCCAATGATTGCATTCCTAAAACCTTTTGGGTGTCTGTTACCATTTTGAATACCATAGACTACCTAGGCAAGTTTTCGGAAAAGCGATGATGGATACTTTTAGGCTATTCCACTAATAGTAAAGCCTTTAGAGTATACAATAGGAGGACTAGAATTGTTGAAGAGAACCTACATGTTCAATTCGTTGAAAAGACTCCTAGTGTTGAGACCAAAGGACGGGATCGGTTGTTTAACATTGATATGCTAACCAAATCTATGAATTATGAGCCTATCATTGCGGAACATCCACTAATCTTGATGCACGAGGTTCTGAAGGATTACGAAGTAGATAAATCTTCAAAGGAAGCGATTCTCCAACGAGTTCTATTTGGTTGAAAAGTGGAAAACCGATCTTGCTCCTTCCATCATTCACAAGCAAGGTCCCTCCGATGATGATATCCATATCTTTGGAAGCAAAGTTGATCATCATCAAGATAAAGATGAGTTGGTGCAAGATAACTCGATGTCGGTGAAGAAATTGAAAAGAAGAAAAAGCGATGCAAGCAATCGCGTTAAGCCTCTTGTAAGTGCCGATAGGCCATCCAGAATCTTGACAAGCCATCTTCTACCACCGATAGTTCAAGTTCAATTCCTCGCTACAAGCACCGATGATAGTACTTTCTTTGGACCTTATCCAAAGCCACTATATCTAATGAGGGTATCCACATGATCACGATATGCACGAATTAATTGAGATGGATACTCCTGCGATGATGAAGACTTGGATGAATTCTTGATGCTAATTTGACTAATTTGGACACTTTATTAATGAAAGTCCAATTACCTCTACGAAATTCACAAAATTCATCCCAAGGAATGATTCTTGGAAATTTGAATACTCCAGTTCAAACAAGAAGCGAGTTAAAATTGAGAACCCTTTCACGAACATGGGTTCTTTGCAGGATCTCTTCACAAAAGAAACAAATATAAAGATGCGCAAAATTGCTTGTTTGCTTGTTTTCTATCTCAAAAGGAGCCCAAGAGAATAGAAGAAGCTATAACGAGAAGAAGGATGGGTAGAATCAATGCAAGAGGAGCTTCTTGGTTCAAACTTCAAAAGTTTGGACATTGGTTGATCTTCCAATGGGAAGAGGGCTATTGGAACTAAATGGGTATTCGAAACAAAAGGGATGAAAGAGGAATTGTAGTGAGGAACAAGTCAAGATTGGTTGCTCAAGGATACACACAAACCAAGGTTTGGACTATGATGAATATTTGCACCGGTTGCAAGGATAGAAGCTATTAGATTGTTTTGGCTTATGCTTCATTCAAGAATTTTGTTGTGTATCGGATGGATGTTAAAAGTGCATTTTATATGGCACTATTGATGAGGAGGTATATGTTTGTCAACCTCTGGTTTTGAAGATCTGATCATCGACAAGGTTTACTGAGGTGAGGAAGGCTATGTATGGATCGCATCGGGCTCTAGGGCATGGTATGAATGCTATCTACTTATTTGATGGACAATGGGTTTAAGAGAGGACCGATTGACAAAACTTTGTTCATTAAAAGCACAAAGATGATATTTTACTTGTTCGAGTTTATGTCGATGACATCATCTTTGGGTCTACAAACAAGGAGCTATCTGAGATTTTGAGAAACTTATGCATGATAAGTTTCAGATGAGTTCTATGGGAGAACTCACTTTCTTTTGGGACTGTGGTTCAACAAAGGACTGATGGTATTTTCATTAGTCAAGACAAGTATGTAGAGATGTGTTGAAGAAATTTGGGTTTCAAGATGTCAAAGTGCTAGTACACCTATGGAGACTCGAAACCTATACTACGATGATGGGAGTCCCAAAGTTGATCGAAGTTATGCGGATCCATGATTGGATCTTTGATGTATCTGATCGCATCTAGGCGGATATTATGTTCTCGATGATGTGTGTGCAAGATTTCAAGTAACACCCATACATCACACATGAATCTTTGTCATAAGAGGATCTTTAGGTATTTGAAAGGTCATCCTAAATTGGGCCTTTGGTACTCTAAGGATTCTCCTTTTGATTTGGTGGCCTACTTGCATCGGTGACTATCTTTGGAGCTAGTCCGGATAGAAAGTCTACCAGCGGAGGATGTCGGTTCTTGGGAAGCAGATTAATTTCTTGGCGGTGTAAAAGCAAACTATTGTGGCAAATTCTACAACGAAATTTGAATATGTGGTCACTAGTTCTTTGTGGTCAAGTTCTATGGATTCGTAATCAATTCTTTGGATTTTGGGTATAATTTTATGCATACTAAGATTTACATTGATAATAGCGATACAATTTGCATTATCAAAATCACATTTTACATTCTAGAACTAAACATATTGAGATAAGACATCATTTTATTAGAGATTGTAATGAAAAAGGTTGATTCAAATGGTAAAATCCATCTTGATTTCAATGTTCTTGATCTTCTCACAAAAGCTTTTGATGTGGGGAGGTTTCAGATCTTGTTGTTAGTATTGGAATGCTTATTCTCTAAATTTCTCAAATTGTTTTGTACAAGATTGTAAAAGTATTGACCATTATTATGTAATCTTAAGTATTGCTTTCTCTGTTATAACCACTGATTGTGTTGCTTCTAACAACTGATAGTGTTGCTTCTAACCACTGATAGAGTTGGTCTATCCTCTGCTAGTTGTTCTGTGTTTTCTCTAATCATTGTGCAGGAATGCTAAATCATTATAGAGATGCAAGAAGTATTGAAATTTCATTGTTCATTCAACAAAAGCAGTTTCTGACTTCGACTTAAAATGAAACTTCAAGTCTTTGAATAACGACTACAACTATACATGATTTTCTCTAATATTTCTACTACTACTATCCTTGCGATATCGTTTGAATCTTTGGATATGCATTTATCATATGCAAACAGGCGACTAAGGATCAAAATGGAAAGGATGGATTGATGAAAGCGAAGAAGTCAAGGCGATATTGGCGAGATAGATGGGCGATATGATAATCTTCTTGTGCTCCATCTACTTCTACCATCATTCGACAACTTACTCCATCTTCCCTTTTCCCTTCACAGTTACGATGTGTGAAGAAGTACCATGACTTGGTACTCTCGGACCAAGAACCACCTCTCTTACTAGGGGTGGTGGGTTTCTTGCTCGAGGTCTTGGTTGGGGTTAGAAGATGAAGGTTTGAGTTTGCGCCTTCTCTTCTTAGAAGAGTCATCGAGTCTTCAAGCATCACTTGGATCCACCACACTATCATCTTACGATGATGGGAGAAATGGAGATTTTCTTGGTCTTGGTTCGGTGGAGGCAAATAGGTTAGCCATGGGTTTCCATCTTCACTTGATGATGAAGATGATGAAGAGGATGAGGTGGTGGTTAGATCAACCACTTCTGGTTTGTTCCAACTAGGGTTCCACATTTTGGTTGATTGGGAATTTTTGGAGCAATTAGGGTTTTATCTCTTGATTGGTTTGGGCGTTCTATGATATATGGGTGCTTTTTATAAGTGAGGATTAGGGTTATTGAAGTAACTAAGGGGCAGGTTAAATGTGGTTGGAGAGTTAATGAAATTCTTGGGGATTGGACTGTGATATATTCTAGAAGTTGACTATGTTGGCTTTACTGTTCTAACCTCGGATAGGTCATGTGTAACCATACGGTTATTTCTAACCACCGACAATCATAATCTTTGTCTTTGTGTTTGTTTTGTGTTGTCTTGCGGGAAAGAAGGATGTCTTTGCATAAGGAGCTAGTGTGTTTCTTTGCTTATGTTTGTGTTAAAAAAAAAAAATATATATATATATATATATATATATATATTTTTTGGATAGTTTTATGTCGCTTGTACTCCTTCTTATCTTGTGAGATACCATTCCCATTAGCCTGGATTTGCTTGCTCTAATGATGTTGTGCGGTTGGAAGGGTGGTTATCTGCATCCACCGATGGATTATTTCAACTACGGACGGTTGTTGTGGAAGCACGGATAGTATGCTTATCTGCTTTGATACTTGAGGGTTGTTTTGACACTTTGGTAAAAGAATATCTTACTTATCAAATCACGGATGGATCACTTTCGCTAAACTCATAACCACTTCTACTTCTCCATATCCTTAAACCCTAATCACTTTTATTGATTTCTTCACAAACCCATCTTATTCACATCATTAATGGAATCACGAAAATGCAGGGCGTACTCCACTTCACATAATCTTGTTGCTCTTCTTACCAAAGATGCTCGCTCTGAAGGGTTTCATCAAATGATTGATTTCCTTACTCATTGTTCGATCCATTTTGCTTTAACGGTTGAACCTACCATTTTAAAGCCTATATTAAATCGGTTTGGAAGAATGCTACTCTTGAAGAGGTTAATGGGTTGGAGGTTTTCGTACTAGGGTGGATGAGCATGATATTTACATTTAGGAGCTTATTAGAGGTTTTGAGGCTTGATGATCTTGATGGTGTTGATAATCTTCCGATGGTGAGATTATTCTTGGTTTAGAGCATTTAGGTTACACACGGGGGTAATAAGGTACAATTTTTAAGAATATGTTTTCTCGACAATGGAAGTTTTAATTCATACTTTGTTAATGTGTATGAGTAATAGGACCACGGTTTTAATGATTTTCCTTCCAAGATTGCTCTTGCTATTATTTGTTTGTCGGATGGGAGGAAATTTAATTGGTCTAGAATGATTTATGAGGGGTTAGTGCGAGAATATTAGGAAGAAGGAAAGTATTATTTGTATCCTCGATTTGTTCAATTGCTTGTGGAACACCAAATCCGAGATCCTATTGAACATGTTAGAGTGTATGAAATCAATCGTATGATTCCTCGAGTGTTTGCATATATGAGGAATTTGCCACACAATGTTGTTATTCGGATGTTCCTCTGTTTCCTCACATGTTAAATTTTCCTCCGATTACGAGGTTCATGAGGTTAACGAGCAGAGGGCACTCGGCTTCCTCGGGCTAGTGCTAGTGGTTTGGTTAATGAGGTCACACGCGGTGTGGAGGTGACATGATTGGAAGGGCTTCCACTCTTGATCCATGCTTAGATCTTTGGTCGGGATAGTGGAAACATCAATAAGACCCAACCTTTGGCAACTCCTAATGTGGAAAGTTCTTTAGAGCTTAACACGGTGGAGGTATCCTAACCAACCGGGCGCTATAGGTGCATAGATGATCGGGCTCGATGCGGTGCTATGTCTTTTGTATCCAAGGATTCACGCTCGGGCGATTAACACAAACGAAGTGATGAGGATAGGTTGGAACCGCTAATGAATTGACGGTTGATGATTATGTACATGAGGGCTTTTCGATGATCCACCTCTCGGACGATTACACAGGTCGAAGTGGGAGGATATTCTTGAGCGTATAAATGAATTGGCGGGTCGGTGTTCTAAAATGGAGGATAAGATTTACGGTCTTGAGGAGTTAAGCGTGCTTGAGGCAAAACTATTCGGAGGTTAAAGCATAGGGTCTTGGTTTTGGAAAGAGTGAAAAGACACGGTCTTGCGGTTTGAAAGCTTTGAGGCGTCTAAAAGAAGGTGAACTCTTCTCTACTCACGAATGTGGATGATGTATCCAAGCAGGGAGGAGTGATGGCATGACTTCGGGGGAGGGGGAATGTATCTGTTGGTGTTACTATGGATGAAGATGTTGTGATGGAGATCAAGACTTTGTAGTTTACGATAAAAGCGGGAATCTTTGTTGTTCTTGAAGAATTGAGGAATGTTGACATAGTACGAACACAAACATCGATGGTTTATCCGAAACCCGGTTAGTACTTTTGTAACCACCGATGTTGTTTGATTTGGCTATTGTTTCATCTACTATCATACCCACTCTTTATTACAACTACTTCTCTTGTTGTTACCATTATTTCTGAATTACCATCTAAGCCTAAAGAAGTAGAGAAAGAGGCTGCAAGCACATTGATTAATTTGAGCAAAACATTATCAATACCTACATCAATTATTGCACTGCTTTATCTATTCGTCTCTCGCTACTAAATCAAAAGGTAAAAGTTTGGTTATTGGTGAACTGTTAAGAAGAAAATGGTTAAATCTAATGTTGGAAAAGGCAAAGAAGTAGTCTTGAAGTTCAAAAATAAAGCCGAACAAGAGGCTTATGATAAAGAGTTTGCTAGAAGTATAGAAGAGGAGGATAGAGCGACTTTGGAAAGAGAAGAATGATGAAGAAGAAGCTAGTCGGAAGATATTAGCTTTATGGTATGAATCTCAAAATTATCTTAAAGCTTGAAATTGATCAATGATGAATATCTTGTACAAGAATGGGCTTTGTTCGATGATGAAGAAAAGGCTAGACTTACAGGAATGATGGCAAAGAAGGTTAGTAGAGGAAGAAGAAAATTGTAAGAAAGAAACCTCCTTCTATTGCTCGGTTGAGGAATGTTTTGATGAGGATTGTCAAGAATTCTAGTATATATGTTTACGATAATCTTAGTACACATTCGTTTAAAGAATGGTGGAACTCTATGAGAGATGTATGAGAATTAATAATGATGATTTACGTCCTATGGATTCTCAAAAGGAAAAAGTGGGAAAAAGATCATGATGCATGGATGGAGAGTAAGCGAAAAAGAAAATCGTGGTTCGGAGACATCGATTCTAAGAAGTTGAAAGTTGTTCTTTGAAGTGAATCAATTATTTCTTATGAGTTTAATCTTTTAGATGGCGATGAAGGAGTTTGAAAGATTCAAAGGCTCAATAATGATGTTTCGAGTATAATAAATTTTCTCAAATGCTTCAATATTTTGATAGAGATGATTTGATGAATTTTTGGGTTCTTTACAAGAAATATTTTGGTGAAGTACATCGAGATGATTATCATGAGAGGTTGATGTATCATAATTTGAAGATTCTATTTGAGCCTACTCATGATGAACCGAGAATGGCAAGGACTCTACAATGGTCAAGTTACTCGTTGGTTTTATATCAAACTGTGGAGTTCATGTTTTAACTGCTTACGACGGATTATTTATATGCTTGTAGAAGGTGAGTATCCTAAAGCGAATAATCATCCACAATAATTACTCGGATGTTGAAGCCGAGTTGTTTCAAGATGTTATTGTCCTATGATAGTCAAGCTTATGACTTCTTTGAAGAAGTATGAGAAGATACTTAAAAGTAAGTGTTTGGCTACATCCTCCACATCGATGTTTTGAGCTTAAAAGAAACTTGAGAATTCATTGGAATTTGTCAAGTTTAGGGGAGGATTGTTGGGTTTAGGTTCCTTGTATGATGAATTACTTTAAGTGATGGAACCTCGGACAAGCTTGAAGATAGCCACGGACGGAAGAAGAGTAACCAGCGATGAAGATAACCGCGGCTAGTAGTATTGAGTAGCTAGCGATAGTATTGTAAGCCTTTGCTAGTTCTATAGAGTCGGTTAGTTTATTGTATCGAGATAAATATGGAAAGATATTTATCTTGTAGGATACGTATTGTATATTGTATAGGACTCCTTATGCTATAAAAGGAGGTCCTTGGCTGGGTTAGATATCGTGTGTTAGATATCTAAAGTCGTTTCACTTCAAGGTTGCAAAACCCTAATCTTGTAAAGAGTATTCGTATTAATAAATAATATTGAGGTGTTGAAAGTTAATTGTTCTTCTTCTTAAGATCAAGTGTTAAATTCAGCGTAATACTTGATAAGTTCTTTGTTTAAGTCGGTTTCTATATTAGATCGTTTGCTCAGCTGGGATCAACACACAACTAACATATTTCTTCCCAAAGATATTACACTCTCGTGGGTCCATATAAATCCATGTGAATGGTATGAAGAACACATGGCGAGTTTGTAGGTTTGGGTTTGTGGGCATACTTCTTGATTTTCCCAATTGACATCTTGAACAAAGATGATCTTTTTCATACTTTAGTCTAGGTAAGCCTACAACTAAGTCCTTTACGGAGAGATCATTTATGGTGCCAAGTTCAAGTGATTGAGGCAGCGATGCCATAACCATGACTTTGTTTTGAAGCCTTTGACAACAAGCAAATTGGAGAAGACTTCATCATATCTTCGATAGAGATGGTGTATAGATTTGAACCATGTGTTCCTCTTAAAGTTCTTTACCATCAAGTTCTCTAACGAAACAAGTATGTTTTACGAAGGCGACTTCTAGATCGAATCACGAATTGACCGACGGAGAATAAGTTATGACCAAGACCTTCAACGTAATATACCACGGAATAACACTATCACAAGCAACACGGTCTTCATAACCCATAATTGCACCGAAATGATCGTTCCGAATCTAACGGTCCCAATGAATTTACTCACGAAGTTCATGAGCGCGACCGGTCTCTAGTCATATGCTTGGAACGACTGAGTCCGGTACCACGAGAACAATTTGAGCGATCTACAATTGAACACGAGACAAGAATGGATAATCGGAAAATTAGGATCCCCATGCAAGAATGGGCTCCATTTGGTTAATGTGATGATTGAAATACCCATCGAGTAGAAACAATGGAATCAACGAGGATAGATGCAATGCTAGTGTGCGTATTAGACCTATTCAAAGTATGTTCACTTCTTAAAGGAATAGTTCTACCAGTGAGGCATCCATTTCCTAATGGGCATTGATCTAGATAATTTAGGCACATCTCCTTAAGATTGAATTTGCGGCCGATGGGTATCCACCGATAACCTATGTTACTAAATTTCCTTCTGTGGGTTTCCAATGTTTCTAACCTTCTTCCGCCATTGCTTTCTAGCCTTCTTAGTTTGATTTTTTACATTAACTATCTTAACAGGACATTTAACAGCATTAATCAAATCATTCACACCACATTCATGAATAGAAACAGAGACCAAGCAATCATCATTACATGTTTTGTCAAAAGTAGCAGAATTCGAATTAATTACGATGCGCTTATAGCTAATACTTGAATCAACACGATTCGTTTTATTCAACACAAACTTAATGTTCCTAGGGTGATCTTCTACTTTCTTCCATTGCACATTCTTAGCTTACGGGTCTATCTTGCATTGTCTTGCTGCGAGCTTTGACCAGCTTGCTTTTGTGTCATGATTACTCTGTAGAGGAATTATGGGAACATTAGTTGGTTGGGCTACCTTTTGCAATTCGAACTAGAAGTGCGGGGATCCGAACTAATTGAAGACACTCTAGAGTTCACTTTCTTAATACAGGGCATAGAATGGGAGGCATACTTGACACTGGGCATAGAACAAGGCATCACGGCTTTATCTTTCGTACCTAAGGATTTAGGACAAGTTGCTCTTAGGCATTCTAATGACTCCACGAGATCGTTTGGCACGACGCAAGCAAACCTAATTTCTCTATCAAGAGGCTTATTTATGAAATCCTCTTCTACAATCTCACGGAGACATTCTAGACTATCCTTAAGGTGGCGAGATAGTTATGAAACACAAGTTCGTTATTTCTAAGATGAAGAGGAATGTATTTACTTGATCACGGTATATTTGCAGTCTGCAGATGACTTTGATGCAACATTCTCATTAAAGACAAGTGGCATTTTCCTTTTTACCTGACTCCTCATATTCTCAATTTCCTTTTGTAAAGAAGTTATTATTTCGTTGTTCTTGTCACGAGTGACTTTGATTGAATCATATAACTCTCTAAAGTGTTGTTTCACCTTTTCATTTTCTTCTAGAAAACTCTCAGTTTCCTTTTGTAAAACATTAACCAAGTTTTGAAGATGAAAGGTCGAGGCTGTGAGAATCTAAAGGAGGAGGCATTTGGGAGCTGTCGCATTGTTCTTTTCACCCTTTAATTGTGAAATTTGGGTTCTCATCTTTACGATCGTGTTACAATGAGCTCGAATCATTCATCATGTTTGCTTATTTCAAAAGCGCATCAAATTCGGGAGCATCCAAGGATGTCTTGATATTTGAGGTTTTAACATTTTCTTTTAGATGTTGGTATTTTAATTGCAAAGCAAGATGCTCAACTTCCAATTTAGAAAAGCTGTTTCACGAGGTTATCATGATCATCCGTTCAAATTTTTCATGCGGTTTAGAGCTAGTTTTCTCAAGCTCAATGACACGATCATGGAGACTTTCGAGCAACAGATAATTCATGAAATTGAGATGCATTAATTGAGCAGGTTCGTGGCGATGTAAAACACATCTTGAGTGATACATTGAAATCGATTCTCATTTAAGGTATGCAAGTTTTTCCTCTCAATCTCATTATATTTTAATTCTCGCTCATAGTCATCGACCTCAACTATCATTGCATCAAATTCCTTTTCCATTTCTATAATATCCGAATCCGTCCCTTTTTAAGACTATCAAATTGACCTTTAATTGTTTAAAGAAAGGCATGACCTCGCTTAAATAACATTCTTTAGTTTGCTCAAAACCCTCTCCCTTGATTATCCTAGTAGGTGTGATCCTTTTCTTACACGTCTTCTCAAAGTCAAAAATAATTGATAAATAACATCTTGATGATTAAGGTCTTGCTCTTAGTGGGAATAGATCTAGGAACTAAATGCATTGGTGTATTGGGGGATATCTGATGGCGAGAAGCATTCTCCTACATGGGGATTACATTCAACAAGCTCATCGGCTTTTTCATGTCCATATCCTTTTTCCGAACACTTGTTCAGGGGTCATTTGTGTTTGAGGTCTAAACTTGTTAAATGCAATCCAATTATCCTTAGCATAGTTGGGTGTTTTATAAGCGATTTTCTTTTCTATGCATGAAGGGCTCTTAAGTTTTTCATCCAACTTCTTTCTAGTGACTTCTTCTAACTGCCTATCTTCCTCAGTATTCTCAGTGCAACTAGGTTTCTATCTAGGCTTAAGGATTTCATTGCCATCATAAATTACCTTCTATGCTTCTCTAGCTTTCTTACCAAACTCGGGGTTGGGTTCCTTAATAATGGGAATACTATGCTTATCGCTTAAAACTCATGCTTAGTGACCATGTGAGCGATCGAATGGTGTTTCCTTGTCGTACAATTTATTTTCAAGCTTGTTTTTCAAAGTTTTTAGATTAGAAAAGTCATTCAAAAGTTTTTTCGAGATTCATGTTGTTACAAACTTTGAATTCGGTGAATATTTGGCATGGTCATTTTGATATTCCTCTATCATTCACAAGCTTGTGGAATCTCACGTAATATTCATAGACACTTTCTTACGGTTTCATCTTAAAGTGCTCAAATTCATCACATTTGTGATTCTGCTCTTCCTTGGCTAATTCGAACCCGAGAGAAGCATCTTGACATTATCCAACAACCCAGTGTTGTGATTGATAAGCTTGTAGATATCTTTTGGAAGACCACAAGTATAATGTTTGAAGCCACGATATCGACATCGAATCTCTTTTTCTCTTTATTCTTGAGCTCATCATACGTCTTTAGTGCATGTCAATCCAAGATCATTGTTCCATCTGCGTGATATCAATTATGTCTCTTGTGGTCTCTATCGTGATAAGGTCCTTCATCGATTGATTTGAGAATGTTGACCCCATTTTCTTTTCCCAAGCAGTACAACTGATTCTTTGAGCCCATGAGTCATAATCGATTCATCAAGCATAGGTGGGCAGTATCGATCCATTTGCTTGAACATCCTCGACTATAGAAGAAGCGATAGTAGGCACGTTGTTAGACATGATTACAAGTTCTCACGAGGTTTTACTATTCTTTGATTAAGCGGAAATTGATTCTTTCACGAGATTTTACTAAACCAAAGAACAACCATAAAAATGTAGCACGAAGAATTGACAAGTCTCAATAGACAAGTAGTAATAGATTCAACTCTCTTGGGTATCAACTCGCTAAGTAGTCAGGTAAACCTTGAACAAATTAAGCAACAAACAACTCGCTTAAAACCCAGTAAAGCAAGAGGTCAACTCAGCTAAATAGCCAGAGTCGCATCTGAGAGACAACTCGCAACCACCAAGTCGCGTAAACTAACTAAGCTATATGATTACCACTAAGCAATGCTTTAGAACTCAAGTGGCTTAAAGAAACAACTCGCTTAGAACCCAAGTCGCATAAAGAGTCGACTCATTAAATAGCCAAGTCGCATATACCAACTAACTTCGATATAACATAGCAACTTCGCTTCCAAGAAACTAAATTCCATTGGCTCGACTAAAGCCGTACAACTTTCAAAAACAACCACTTTATCAATCAAAAACAAATTTAAGCCTTCCAATTCAAAACCTAAACACATATGATGATCCTAAACACAAAAGTACAATCAAAATTCTAACTTTAACACTAGAATTTGTCCAAATGATTCAAACTCTCCTAAACACTTATAACCCCAAAAACCTTATGAAATCTACCAAAACAAAGAGCATGAAAGATGAGTGATCAAACCATGGCTCTTGATACCAATTGTAAGATAAAGGATTTCACAAACACATCATAATAATATCATATGAGGCCTTAACAAGATTTTAGAGAGAGAAAGAGAAGAGAGTTGGGAACTATATGAAACAAAGAAAAATGGTATTGAAGCTCAACCCTCTACCTTGGGAGGTAGAGGGTATTTATAATGTCTTACAATAGCATACTCCCTACGGGTTGTGGATCGGGGCATACGGTGGGTAGAGACCCGTCCGTCTCCGGTCAGTCTCACCCTTTTTATAACTTCTTACTGACTTTAAATAACTACGACTACGAGCTTTCTAATGATTACATATACTTGAGGTGTACCGAGCACTTTAGTGATTCTTTTGAAGTCGTGGTATTGAAAGTCGTTACGCGAGGTGAATGAGACGACCGAGTCTCAAGCTCCAACAACTCGTACTCTTAACCGTGAAAGAAAACGTCTGGTGTGGCACTCGGATTATGTTATGGAGAGAAACGTTGCATATTGTCTTCTTACAGAGGAAGGAGAGCCATCAACTCTTCAAGAAGCATTGAATAATTCAGATGCATCATTCTGGATGGCAGCAATGCAAGAAGAAATTGAAGCTTTTCATAAGAATAAAACATGGGAACTGATGCCACTACCAGCAGGAAGAACACCCATTGGAAACAGATAGGTGTATAAGATCAAGAGGAACGGTGATGACCAGGTGGAGAGGTATCGTGCAAGATTGTTAATCAAAGGATATTGTAGAAAACTAGAAGGGGGGGGGTTGAATAGTTTTGCCAATTAAAACTTCGTTTTAAACTATTTAGATCGGCTTATGTCAATCTATTTAGATGTGTATGTTGGATGTTGATAGATGAGTACGTAAGTTAGTAATGTAAAGGTAAAGAGTAAGAAGCACAAAACCACAAAGCGAGTATTTATAGTGGTTCAGCTACAAGGACACCTTCCTTGCCCTACTCCACTCCCCGAGTCACCTACTCGAGAGTTCATAATCACTACACAACACAAACTCCTTATGGCGGAGAAGCCTTCACAACATCGCCTACTCTTTATCTGGTACAAGGCTAGACACCGGGTTCTTCCATAAGGTAGAACCAAACCTATCACAACGTCTCCTACACTTTATCTGGTACAAGGCTAGATACCAAGTTCCATTACAAAGGAGGAAATACTGCCCAACACTACAGAACACCTATCCCAAAAGATATCCACTCCTTATGACAACATCAACAAGGATATCAATATCCTTTGACCCAAACTACTCTATCTTGTACATCGACACCCCATATCGAATGTCACCCTAGGCACCTTTCACTAATGCCTTTGACACGACACTAAGGCACTCTTCACTAATGCCTTCAACACGGACTTTCGGCACCCTTCACTAATGCCTTCAACATGGACCTTTGGCACCCTTCACTAATGCCTTAGACACGATCCTTCAGCACCTTTCACTAATGCCTTCGACTTGACCCTTTTAGCATCTTTCACTAATTCCTTCAACATAACACTTCTAGAAAGGAAGAAATAACTATCAACAAAAGAACTTCAGTAGTCTTGATGATGACAAAGCTAGGCGACTCATGGACTTGAGCTTGCTCGACTTCAAGAGGTGGTGATCTCGCCTTTAAGGGGAACCAAGAGAATCACACAAAAACAAACACAAACTACATAGAAAGATCCTTTGGATCTGAGGTTAGAGAGTTTACAATACTAGGAGAAAGTATGTGTAGAAGTGGCAACCTACAATGAAGAAATGGCTCACTATTTATAGACAAAAATTCACTACTGTCCCACGGATCCCACATATCCCTTGCTTGAGGGATCCGTCCAGTGTATTTCTGGGGATCCGTAGGATGCTCCCCCTAAATGGGTTATGGGTCATGGATCATGGGTCATAGACTTTGGATCATGGGTATCCAAATAGATACAATGTATCTAGAAGATGCAATGCATTTAGTCAATGGGTCATGGGTTAGCTCCATGGGTCATGGATAATACCCATTATGAATTATGCATGATGTCATGCAATGGGTCATGGGTTATGGATCATGCTCCATGGGTATGGGTCATGGACTTTGGGCTTTACTCAACGACATTCAATGTATTTAGTCAATGGGTCAATTACTTAGACTTCTACCCATTATGTTACCCATTAAAATACATACTAAGTATGTATATATCTCTCTCTATATATATATATATATATATATATATATATATATATATATATATATATATATATATATATATATATATATATATATATATATATATATCTACACATTATGTAAACACTAGTTGTTATACATATGCATTACTATAACATGAAAACACTATTGCTTGTTTAGTGTTTTATATGAAACTACTATTGCTTGTTTAGTGTTTTATATGAAAACGTAAGTGTGTTATTAAACTATTTGCTCAAACCATTTATGTATTTTATTTGTTTCGTTAAAATGATTTTACGTTTGTTATCGACAAAACATTAGAATATCGTAAAATATAAATAAATGTTTTTACGGCTTATTTGTATTAACAGATATGCTCATAAAGAGGGGATTGACTTCAACGAAATATTTCCCCCTGTGGTTCGAATGAAAATTGTTCAAGTGGTTCTGGCAATGTGTGCTACGTATGATTTACATCTGGCAATGTGTGCTACGTATGATTTATAAACGCAAAAGAATCGCCTTGACCGCAAAGGCGTGAGGCTGGTCATACAGCTACGTCACGCCTCGCGCTATTTATAACCTTGATTGTGCCTCACAGCTATTGCTATCGAGAAAAGTTCAATGTAAATCACAAATTCTTTAAATACGAGATGAACCAATGTTTGTAATTCATTTTTTTATCAAAACAAAAAAAACACATTTTCAATTTTATCTTAAATAAATATCTCACAAGCCGTAATCGATACGCGAAAAGAATCATGTCATCACGACGAGAATTAAATAATCTTTCAATAGAGGGGTACTTCTAAATACTTTCAATACAATTTTTTTCGTCTATTTTTTTGACTATTGAAATTTACGTGTGAAAAAATTATATGTGATTTGTGAAATCACACATGATTTCTAACATACAGATCCCATGTGTTTTTTTTGACACAAATGTTAACAATAAACAAAACCCGATATAATAAAATTCATCGAAAGTATATCGAAGTGGCCATTTACAAAAAAATAAAAGAATTCTCGTCGCGATAATGTATTTTTATTCGCTTAATGATTTACAGTTTACAAAATATTTAATTTTCAAAAATAAATTGAAAAGTGGTTTTTTTCTTTTTTGATGAAAAAATAGTAACCAAGATTTATTCATTAAGTATTTAAAGAATATGAGATCACATGAACTATTGGAAAATGATTTAAACTCTTATTTCTTTGTAGGTGAAATCTCATAATGTTAATTTTTAACCTTTTTACAAAATTTTATAATGTGCCTCTTCATAGAAATAGATTTAATTACTTTTTTTATCTTACGGTTTGTTAGGCGTTTATCTTTTAATCCAATAGTTAAGATTTAAGAAAATATTGGATCGGGTCCTAAAACGAAACATTCGTTACTACTTTGGTCAATTTTTACTAGCACATTAGTCATACGTAGTTTAATCGTTAAAAGAAGGGGTATTTTCAGTCATTTCACTCAACCACTAACTCACCTTTTTTATTCACAAAAACGTAAGCAAAAACACACTCACTCACATGAAGAACACACCCGTCTCTTTATATTTTTTTTATTAACACAAAAACAAAACTAAAATGCACCCTCACCAAACTGGTAAACCACCGCGACCACGAACCACCATCGTCGGAATCTCGGCTTCAACCACCATACTCACTGTTAATACAAATAAGCCGTAAAAACGTTTATTTATATTTTACGATCTTCTATTGTTTTGTCGATAACAAACGTAAAATCATATTAACGAAACAAATAAAATACGTAAATGGTTAGAACTAATAGTTTCTAACATATTCACATTTTCACGTAAAACACTAAAACAAGTATAAGTGATTTTATGATTTAGAAATACATATGTACAACAACTAGTGTTTACATATTTGGATAAAATATACACATAACTAGTATGTAGTATATTGGGTAATATAAATGGGTAGAAACTTAAGTATCATAACCCATTGGGCAAATACATTGAATATAGTTGGGTACAACCCAAAGCCCATAACCCATGGATCTTGACCCATAACCCATTGCATGACATCATGCTTATATCACATATGGATAATACCCATAACCCATGGATAAACCCATACCCAAGTGACTAAGTGCATTGCACTCAAAGATACATTGTATCTACCCAAAGATCCATGGTTCAACCCATGACCCATAACCAAGATACCCATGGGTAAAGAGGAGCGTTCCACGGATCCCTAGCTTTGTGCTAGCCGGATCCCAAGTGGAAGGGATCCGTGGGATCCGGGGAACAGTAGGTTTTTTCCTCTATAAATAGTGAGCCATTTCTTCATTATTGATCATCCTTTTCCAACACACTTCCCCCCTGAGTTAAATCTCACTAAACTTAGATCCAAGAGATCTATGTTTGCAGTTTTGTTTTTGTGTGATCTCTTAGGTTCCTCTTAAATGCAAGATCACCACCTTTGAAGTCAAGCAAGCTCAAGTCCACGAGTTGCCATGCTTCCTCATCATCAAGGCTACTGAAGTCTTCTTGTCGATGATTCCTTTCTTTTCTCAAAGAAGTGTAGTGTTGAAGACATTAGTGAAAGATGTCTCAAGTGTTAAAACGAAGATATTAGCGAAGGGTATATATCTTCTATAGCATAAGCACTTGTGGTAGGTGCTTAGAAGTCAAGATAAAGAAACATTAGTGAAAGGTGCTTAGAAGTCAAGACAAAGAAGCATTAGTGAAAGGTGCTTAGAAGTGAAGACACAAGACATTAGTGAAAGGTGTCTTCTAGATCTAGTCAAAGGTATTAGTGAAAGGTGCCTTAGATGTACATTCGATATGGTGTATTTCGATGTACAAGATAGACAAGTATTAGATCCAAGGATATTGATATCCTTGATGATGTTGTAAAGGAGTAGATCTCCTTTGGGATTAGTCGTTGGTGTAGTGGTAGTAGTTCCTCAATTGCAATGGAACTAGGTGCTTAGCCTAGTACCTAATAAAGGGTAGGCGTTGTGAAGGTGTAGTTCACCTGGAGTGAAAGAACCAGGTACTTAGCCTAGTATCTTATAAAGGGTAGGCGACGTTGTGTAGGTGTGGTTCACCTTGGGTGAAAGAACCCGGTGGTTAGCCTAGCACCTAAAAAGGGTGGCGACGTTGTGAAGGCTTCTCCGCCATAAGGAGATTGGTGTAGTGATTACGAACTCTCGAGTAGGTGACTCGGGGAGTGGAGTAGGGCAAGGAAGGTGTCCTTGTAGCCGAACCACTATAAATACTCGTGTTGTGGTTTTGTGCTTATTACTCTTATCTTTTCCTTACTTACCTTTATATGCTTGTTTATCAACATCCAACACACACATCCAAATAGATTGACATAAGTCAATCTAAATAGATCAAAAGGAAGTTTTAATTGGCAAAACTATTCAACCCCCCCCCCCCCTTCTAGTTTTCCACAATTGGCATCAGAGATTCGTTACCAAGT
This sequence comes from Chrysanthemum lavandulifolium, assembly GCA_022545495.1. Classification (NCBI taxonomy): domain Eukaryota; kingdom Viridiplantae; phylum Streptophyta; class Magnoliopsida; order Asterales; family Asteraceae; genus Chrysanthemum; species Chrysanthemum lavandulifolium. Next base: position 230,968,016 of record CM040238.1, on the reverse strand, counting down.
TTCTTGAAGTATAGTGTACTTTAAAAACTTGATACGATCCATAGTTAATTGAAAACTACAAAGAAGGTTTTTCATAAAAACAAACATCATGTCTTTTAAAACTATATGTTTGGATGTTGATTTGATAACAACAGTTTTCTTATTTATCTTTTCATTTAATTGCACTAATGTTCCTTGTCATGTTGATTAGTCAAAGCTCATACCCACCAAGCTTTAGGAGTCACTTGGTAACAAGAATACCTTCCTTAAGAAGGTATCTTAATCGCAAAGGAGCGGGAATCGTCTAAGTGACATTTGTTGTGTCATTTGTAAAGACATTTCTAAGTGCGCTAGAGGTATGATTTTGTTTTTATTTTGCTTGATAATTAAGTATACCTTTTTAGGTATTTATATGAATATTTTGTGTGTGCTTATACATGTTTTACGTGAAGCTTCATTATGAAGCCTTTGTCTCACATACGTGTTTTACTTCTCGTCTAAAGTCATTGTATATAAAACTTATGTTTTGTCTCTTTTTAAATCCAATAATAAAACAAAACACGAATTTCAAAAATTCCTCCTTCCCTATAAAACTCCACCGTCGACCACTCTACCAAACTCTCACTTTTTCAAATCCTTCAATTTCAAAATTTTCTCTTATTCAAAACTTCATCTTCCTCTCATTTCATCTCAACCAAACCAAGAAGATCCGCCATCAACATGGTTTACATCGCACTCGTGCTCATCGCCCTAACACTCATCGCACTTGTGTTCCCTATGATGAAGTTCACATATCGAGACATTTACTTTGTGTTGTTAATCTACATTGGGATCATATACCCAATCCTTTGTATCATCCTTAGTATTGAAATGCAATATTATTAATAAATCTAGTTTATCTAGGTTATTTTATCATAATGTGTTTGTCACTTATTTTGATTTATATGTTTTATATTCTTCGTGATACATTAGGAGTCATATATGTATGCTAAAAGAAAATGTAGGATAAAACATATTTCGTGGTATAAAAATTGTAAAACCTATGTTTTTATCAAAATCACATTTACATTACTACGATCCACGGATCCGGAAGTTATACTAGCCGGATCCCTTTGTAAAAGAACCGTGGGATCCGTCCCCATCGAAAACAGTCTTCATGCAAGATTAAAACCAATATCTTTCTAAATGTAATAATCCATTAGAAAGTCAAAACTTTGAGTATGTTAAACTGTTAAATACCATTGTTAATAAAAATCTAGTAAAAACATTATATTATCATAAGTTGACCACAAACATCTCTTTTTTATTTAAATTATCATTTTATAGGATCAACTATGACGCATGAATATGAGTTTGATTTTTCACTCACTAGCGTCTACACTCGAACATCTCTCGAACCCAACACACCGCAATCATGTCCGTGGGTTCAATAATCTCAAACCGTCACTTCCATGAAGGACGATTGTAGACACCTCTACAATTCAAGAAGGTATCAATACATCCTTCCGAGCCATAGGACTAGAATGCCTTCTTGAAATCAACGGAAGATATGTCCAAGGTTCATAATGGAATTCTTTCGTCAAGTCGAACTCGTTCAGAACGAGGATCGCTTCTCATCTCTTTGGTTTTATATCAAAACCAAACGTTCACTCTAACCCTTGGGCATTTGCTCACATCCTCCGATTCCAAATCATGGACAATGTGCCTTCACCAAGATTGGTCTCTTGATTCTCTCTTCAACTTTCGTGAAGAAAATAGTCCATATTGTTCACACATACCCTCCTGAAGATTTAAATCGCATGATATGCAAACCTCGACCATATTACTTTGATCCAAACATTATCTTTACAAGGGATATCCGATAAGAGTACAAGCCTCTTGCACTCATCCTACGTGAAAATGTTTGGAGTCTTAGGAGAAATCGAGAAATTCTTCCCGCTTGTTGTGCTCACATGTTGTACTGTTTGCTAACACAACAACCATATAATCTCGCCTACTTCTTCGCAAGGCAAATTGCAAATATTCAAGGTTCCAAGAATAAACTCATCCCTTATGGAATGTTCTTGACACGCCTCTATCATAATGTTATGCACTTCCATCCTCAATTTCAAAGTCCGTTGTACGTACTTGTGAACAAGATGATGAAACCGCTAAACATATCTCTCATGAAGACTTTCTTCATTCCTGATTCCATAAACACTCATCAATCACAAAATGATCCTCCTAGCGAAAACACTCAGGGAAACTAATAGTATTCCAAAATAGGATCAAATCTCTTGTACTCGAGCTTTATCAATGTAATTCATTTTTCTTCATGAAATAAAACATTTTACATTTGATATATTAGTATTATAACTCTTTTAGACTATCCTGAAGATATAATGCATTTTCAAGATCATTGCATACCTTTAGTAAAGGTCCCTGTTGAGCGATAGGCGGATCCCAAAGATTGTACTAAACGGATCCCTACTCTTGGGAACCGTGGGATCCGCAAATGAAAATGCAATTGCAAGCATTATATTTCAAAAATATCCTTAGAACACCTCACACTAAGCTAAACATAGTATCTTAAGGCAAAATTAAGTCCTTATCAAGATAGGTTGATCTTTCCTACTCATACATAACTCACCTAGATCACACTCTAAGACGATTGTAGATCTACCATTTCATCCTTAATCCATTACTCTTCCGCTCTTAAACTCACACTTCATTTCTTACTTGATCTCTCCCATCTAGCCTTAGAGATCTTTCGATTATAGCAAAATTGATCATTAATCATCCTCGCCTCAAAATTGATCAAAGTTGATCAAAATCTAGTTTTCCCATCTCAAAGCTTCTAGGATATTTTCCAAAACACTATCCTAAAACACAACCTGATCTCTAGATCATTTAGCTTCAATTGACACTCCAAATCTTTAAGTGTCATCCTTGCTCATCCATTGGTACTCTTGAAAGTTCCAAATCCTTCCATAAATAACAATCATTAGCTACATCATTCATTACCTTCAAGTACTCAAGCACCCCTTCATTTAAAACACTTAGGAGGACTGAAACACTCAAAGATGATATAGGTCTTAGATCTTAGAAACATCATTTCCACCCTTTCATAACTGCTGAAAGCCGGATCCCTAGGATTAGCCTAAACGGATCCCTCTGAAGAAGGAACCGTGGGATCCGGATGACAATTTATGTCAAATCTTGCTAAAACAATCATTTCAACTCATCTTCCTAACTCAAACACTCCATCATATCTTAAATGAGTTCCTAGATCAGTGCAACCTCTGAAGTTGACTCTTGTGCATGTCAATCATCACATTTCAATGAATCCTAGTGGCTTAAGGCTTAAATGCACTTGCCAAATCTCTTAGTTTATAAACCACCTTATTAGGACCTCCATAGTCATCACTCTCATCCTAACTTTCAGCTCTTGCAACCTCTTGAAATCATCTCATCATGAGGAAAACCCCAAGTAGTAACTTATCCACCAAAGAACCACCCATGAAAAAGGCTCGTGTTATACACGAAATTTATTCAACAGAATCATCTCCCGTCAAGCCAACAAATGATAGAATTCTTCACCATCCAATCAAACCAATTCCTAAAAGGATAGTACCCACAAAACTACCTATGCCAAACACCACCATACCTCCTAGGCCAAACAATATCATCTCCACTAAACCATCACCATTGGTTCCTAGAGCTATTTCATTTACATCCCCACTATCATCACCACACCTCTACAATTTAGGGGACTTGCCTCCTAGGCCATCTCATCCGCTTCACCGACAACATTCTCCTCGTTAGAAGGAATAATGATCCAAAATCAAGGTGTTGAGTCAACACTTGCTCCGACTTCCTTTTCGCTGCTTCCATCATATAATCCCATTTGGATTATGAGAAATCATCAAAGTCAACCACCCGACCATATGGAAGTTGACACTTCTCTACCACCACCATCATTTTGGTTTAGTCATTCTCAAATGCACCTCCACCAATCCTCCATCGTTTGAAGCTCCATTGCCGCTTCACTTGATCCTTCGCATCAAGCCATTTCACTTCTTCCACCACCACTACCTAGCCATGACAAAGATTGCTATCATTGTCAACATGTTGAAAGGTTGATACATGAAGTACGAGAAGACCAACGTTTCATGTTCTATCATCTACTCGAACGTTTTGACGAGATCAAACCTAAACAAAACTTGAGCTAGAAGATTTTAGTGATGTCCTAGCATCAAGCGATAGTTGGTTTAGAAATTTCTAGTCATGTATTTTCTTATTTTCTTAGTTTTTAGAGTCATGTATATCATAACTCTAGTTTTATTAAATGGAATTACATGCTACTTGTTATTTTGTTGAGCATATGATTTTTGTGATAACATTACTTGTTATATCACCTTGTCGTAATTGAATGCAACTAATACGATCCTAGAATAGCCTAGACGGATCCCTAATAGGAGGGAACCGTGGGATCCGTAAGACAAAAAGCTTTCTTTCTACTAACTTGAATCACATTTGCAGGAAATTGTGAATTATACTTGCTTTCTAACCTTTGTTTTGTAGTTATTCAATTTACATATGAAGACTTTGACATCCTAAAGCTAGGGGGAGCTTTATGTCAAAGCAATACATTGCAAATTACTTGCAATACTAGGTTTACATTTCGTGACATCCCTTGCAAAATTGCAATCATCAAGGGGGAGCACATTCGTCTCGTGAGCGATATCTTTGAAACTTATTTGCAAACAAACTAGATTAGTATCACTTACTTGACGCCCTTACATAGGGATGGACTCGTCGAGGGGAGTAAAGACGAGATCTTTTCCCGTTATTTGCTCTCTATTTCTTTTACTTTTAATTCTTTCACATGTTTTCTTAAAAACAATATGTTGCCTTCCTTCAAACACTTTTTGTTTCGACAAAAGGGGAGAAAAAGTAAAACTACAAATTCAAACTTTTACTTAATTTTAGCTTTTCCTTAAAATAATTTTATGTTTTGTCATCAACAAAAGGGAGATTGTTAATACAAATAAGCCGTAAAAACGTTTATTTATATTTCACGATCTTCTATTGTTTTGTCGATAACAAACGAAAATCATATTAACGAAACAAATAAAATACGTAAATGGTTTGAACTAATAGTTTCTAACATAATCACATTTTCACGTAAAACACTAAAACAAGTATAAGTGATTTTATGATTTAGTAATACATATGTACAACAACTAGTGTTTACATATTTGGATAAAATATACACATAACTAGTATGTAGTATATTGGGTAATATAAATGGGTAGAAACTTAAGTATCACAACCCATTGGGCAAATACATTGAATATAGTTAGGTACAACCCAAAGCCCATAACCCATGGATCTTGACCCATAACCCATTGCATGACATCATGCTTATATCACATATGGATAATACCCATAACCCATGGATCAACCCATACCAGTGACTAAGTGCATTGCACTCAAAGATACATTGTATCTAGCCAAAGATCCATGGTTCAACCCACGACCCATGACCCATAACCAAAATACCCATGGGTAAGAGGGCGTTCCACGGATCCCTAGCTTTGTGCTAGCCGGATCCCAGTGGAAGGATCCGTGGGATCCGGGAACAGATGAGGTTTTTCCTCTATAAATAGTGAGTCATTTCTTCATTATTGATCATCCTTTTCCAACACACTTCCCCCTGAGTTAAATCTCACTAACCTTAGATCCAAGAGATCTATGTTTGTAGTTTTGTTTTTGTGTGATCTATTAGGTTCCTCTTAAAGGCAAGATCACCACATTTGAAGTCAAGCAAGCTCAAGTCCATGAGTTGCCATGCTTCCTCATCATCAAGGCTACTGAAGTCTTCTTGTTGATGATTCCTTTATTTTCTCAAAGAAGTGTAGTGTTGAAGACATTAGTGAAAGATGTCTCAAGTGTTAAGACGAAGATATTAGTGAAGGGTATATATCTTCTATAGCATAAGCACTTGTGGTAGGTGCTTAGAAGTCAAGACAAAGCATTAGTGAAAGGTGCTTGGAAGTCAAGACAAAGAAGCATTAGTGAGAGGTGCTTAGAGTGAAGACACAAGACATTAGTGAAAGGTGTCTTGTAGATCTAGTCAAATGTATTAGTGAAAGGTGCCTTGGATGTACATTCGATATGGTGTGTTCTGATGTACAAGATAGACTAGTATTAGATCCAAGGATATTGATATCCTTGATGATGTTGTAAAGGAGTAGATCTCCTTTGGGATTAGTCGTTGGTGTAGTGTGGTAGTAGTTCCTCCACTGCAATGGAACTAGGTGGTGGACGAGGAGGATGATGAGAAGGTGCGGAAAATTTGATCAATGGGCAGGGACAAAGCGAAAAAAGAAAAGCGTCATCATCGACCAATATTCCATTGACGTCTTTAGCTTCAGCTCTCGAACCATTTGTTGATTTTATTAAAAGAATGACCGAGTTGGCTCTTATTTGGAGATAAAGAGACGGGAAAATAAGATGGAAAAAAAAGAAGTTTGCACAAAGGCAACAGGAAATTGAACAACACTAACAAATTTTAACTTTCAACAAGAAAAACAACGAGAAAAAGACATAATTTTCCATACGAGTTACGTGGAGCATTTATTCGGAAAATAACTCGAAATAGTGATGAAGATGAAGCAACAAATCAAAGAAAAATATAATATAGATTATGAGTTTATGTTTTTTTATTTCGTAAGTATTACTCGTAGTTTTTATTTATTTATTAATCATCAATGTAATATTTTTTGTAATATTTTTTTATTTAATGAAAATTTGATTTTAAAGTTTAATATATTTGTTAAGAGAAAAAATGAAAACAGTGATGATGTTTTTTGTATCGATGTTGGTTGAAAAGAGAATAACTGATGAAACGGTGAGTTACATTCGTTTCCGCGGTTACGTTTAGGGGTGTTAGTCAGGTTGATTCAGTAGGGGTGGGTCAATTTTGGTCGGATCAATTCAGGTTGAGACTAAAAAAAATCCCGAGCCCCGTCCTTATTTAGAACATTAGTTGGATTCGGGTCAATCCGGGTTCGGGTCGACCCAAGTATAAGTAAAATGATTAAAAAAATTGCTTACTTAAATATGTTTATATTGTAAAAGTGTTAGTCGAGTCGGGTCAATTCGTGTTACGGCTAAAAAAAAACATAGCTGAACCCGACCCTATTTAAAACTCAAGGTTAATTGAGCTGACCCAAATTGACCCAAACAAAATTATGAGTTAATTGCATTTTTGGTCTTTGTGGTATGATCAAACTGCAGATTTGGTTCTTAAAATTTTGAAAGTGCACTGGAAATCTCTATTTTGAAGTTTCTATTGCAGATTTGGTCCCCAAAACTTTAACATCGTCTGAACTCAGGGGACCAAAAATGCAACGGAAGCTTCAAAATGAGGACGTTCAGTACACTTTTGAAGTTTTAGAGACTAAATATGCAATTTGACCATAACACAAAGACAAAAATACAATTAAATCTAAAATTATTGATCCGAATAATCCGATCCGAATATGATTAATCGAGTTTGGTTTTTGATCGCGCCAGCTTTTTTGACACCCATCTCCAAAATTTGAGAATTTAAAAAAGCGTGTATGTTATAAATGTAATAAATAAGAACACAAGAATGAGAGAGGAAGATAATTCTTATTATTAATATGTATTCATAATGTTACAATAGGAGGTATTTATAAGGCATAGGAAAACCCTAACTTGTTAATCAAGATTAGGATGAATAGACATAAGCCCATAAGCCCATAATATTTTACAATACTCCTCCTTGGATATTCATCGTTCATTATACTTCATAGACTGCCTCATCAAAAACCTTATCAAGAAAAACCCAGTGGGATAAAAAAAACTTGATGAAGGAAAAGAGTGCAGTGCGTATAATGTTCCTCCTCCTCAATTTAATGTATATATTTCAAGCATCGCATGCTAATCTTCTAAATGAGTTGCTCATATACTTTTGTTGGCAACAACTTTACAATGAAGTCCATCAAATTGATGATGTTACAAATAATTCCTGCAAAAGAAAAACAAAATATATGTGTAGCTTTCAACCCAATATCAAATCAATTGGTTGAAAAATATACAATGCATGTACAAATATTAAAAGAGAAAAATACACTCTCGTGATGCATATTAATTACAAAATTGACATCCAAACCTCAATTGTACTTGTGTATGTTACTTGAGGACTAATTATTTCTAGAAGCAATTTACATAATATGCGTCCAAAATCATTTTGATCCATATACGGATTCATTCAACTTTATCAAATAAAGTTCTTGAGAACTTTATTAATTGCTTCTAAAAGTCGAAGTTGCTAGACATGCTTGAGGACTTAAAGCATTATAGATCATTCGTAGAATATGAGAGCTTTATCTAAAACTCATTTAGAGTGAATTAAACACTTATAGATTATTTGCCTCATAAAAAAAATATCAATAAGATATTTACATCCACCTCAAGACAATTTGTCTCTTAATAATCAATTTTGTGAATATATTTATTCAACAATTCATGTCTTAAAGCAGATAACTTTAAAACTCTTATTTCGGTTTCACACAAAGACCGATGTATATCCAATAGATTTTGCACATTTATGTGTACGGACTTCATGTCCCAAGACTTCTCGTATTTTCATGAGATTGCGTCTTTTCACTTTGGCCAATCGTTTCATTGAATAACATTTGATTTATGATCCTCATCATGCATAATAGCAAGCGCTATATTGTATGTAAACAAATTTATCGACGTCGTTTGTTTCGATTCCATAATAATTCAATACAAGATAGAATTTACTGAGATCTCATTAACTATCTGAGGTTCTTTGGAACCTTAATGTCCAGTGTCTCTTTATGAGACTATCATGGGGTCTTTTATACCTCGAACAACCATCTTGTTTTCATGCTCCATGTTTTTCATCGAGGATTTTATTTGGAATCGATTTGCCTACCATCCTTGAGGCATGTCATAATAAAACAGTGTCCTTGAGGGACAATTTCTAATTAGAGCATGAGTAGCTGGAATTTTGTTTTTGGCCAATGTTTATTTATGGCTATTAGATTATCCATTGAATAATCAATTCATAAAAAATTTCTATCGAGGATCAACAAAATATGATAATTCATTCTGAATTTGCAGCTACTTCTCTCCTCCTGAAGGAATTATCCATCTTCTATATCCCATATATGTGCATTTAGGTGGAGTAATTTGCACACACAAAACAAAAAATGGGATATGTTTGGTTTATAACTAAAAACCAATTATAAAAGGGAGGATTTATAATAACATATTGGCATGATGCTAATTTTGTTGTTGTGCATATTATAATATGGCCCCATACAACAACACAAGTTTTTTTTTCTCAGTTTCATTTGATAATTTAGAAGTAATTCATCGCATTTTCATGATGAAATGCTTATTCTGGAATGTTAGGCTCGCATTGAGCTATTAATCATGCAAACTTGAGGTTGCAATTTTGATTACCATTTAGACGATGCATCGATTTTAAACTCTAAATGGTTCATCCAATGGATGTGTTTGCCTACATGCATCCACTTGTTTTCTTTCCAGAATATTGAGAGATTGAGTCCCCAATTTAGTTGATGGTTGAAATAATCAACTGTGTTTGAGAGAAAAAAAACAACATAAGATTGAAAAATCTTATTATTTTAAAATTTTCGCATCATTAATGACTCGGGATGGTATAACCGATCATGCCAAAAATATTATAATTTTGGCCCATAAACTTATGTTATGGCTAGTGATTATCTTTCACAATATATGTATAATGCATGTCGAGAAAGATACAAAAGAATATATTGCATTCTTAGCATTAAACTTTGTTCCTCACGACAATTTTATATTTTCTTTTACGGATCATTCATGTATATCTCACAATCTATTAGTATAGATTCTAACCTCTATAAAGATAGTGTGTAATATATTTGACACACTTGTATTTTTCATACATGACATTTTTATTTGATCCGTTCTTATTTCACCACTTGTAGTGATTGGTCATTTTTCATATTACTTCGACCATATCCATGACCTTGATAAGTGATCAATAAGTGTTTGTAATTATGTTATCACATTCATTTGAAAAAAATGAATATCTAATTTTGATCATTTCATCACATTCACTTGAGGGAATGGAGATTTGTATGCTGATCAATTCATCACATTCACTTGAGGGAATGGATATCTCGATGTTGATCATATCATTACACTCTCATGAGGGAAATGGTCCACATGGAGGAGTAATTGGCCCATAAATATCTCCTTGAAGTCTTTCAAAAAACAAAGGAGATTCATTTTCAAGATTATTGATTGAGGGCTTAGTTATCATATTTTCAAGAGAACACACTCCACATGATAAATCTTTTGATAATAGGATCGTAAGGTCCTTTAGTGGATGCCCATTTGAGCTCTCCATTATTCTCCTCGTCATTATATCGCCCGGATGACCAAATTGATCATGCCAAAGGGGTAAATATTTTGGGATCTACACCCTGTCGGGTAGAAACCATATTTATTTCTGTCTGATTTATGTATGTAAAATACAACGCAGGAGACAGACCTTTCATTCTTTCCATTATGGACCTTTTCCCATTTTTAATGGATGTAATTTGGAGATACTCAATATTATTTTGAGTTATGGTTTCAAGATGATAACCATTGCGTCTTGTATCTTTAAAAATTACTCCCTCCGTCTCATATTTATTGTCCATATTTCCTTTTATGGATGTCTCAAATTAATTGTCCACTTACCCATTTTAGTAAGAAAAAGAGAATATAATGAGGGAATATTCCATTTAAGTGGTTGAGAGTTATAGTGGTCCCACTTTTATTAATATTTGTGCTTCTTGTCTCCTGACAATAAATTTGAGACGGAGGGAGTAGTAGATTTCTCCAGGATCTACTAGAATACAACGCATCATTTATTATTAACCTTGTACCTTTAGGTAACAAAATACAAGCTTTTCCAAAGCCTTCAATCAAGTTGCGAGTACCACAAATTGTGTTGACATTCACATTTGCTATATGAAATTCATAAAAAAAAAATTCAAAATGGCATTTTTTTTTTCACTATCTACTAAACTTCCGTCTTCACCATTTTCCAAAAATGCGTTTCATATCTTTAAACATAAAAATTAATAAATATTTCATAGTCTAAAACAAAATTATAAAGAAAAGTACTTCATTAATAGAAATAACAAAAAAAAAAAACCACAAATCACTAGTAACAATGCTAGAATAAACCTAGCTTATTCAATACAAAACTTAAACTTAAAACATAAAAGTGCGACTAGATAGCTAGTCATCATTTCCATCAATGGAAAAAGAAGCAACAACGTCCCTTCACATTTGATGTTGCATTCACTTCAGCCAATGCAGTAGTGGGACATGCTTGATGATTTTTCATCAAAAGTTCATTATTTTGTTCAGCAACAAGGAGAACGGATATTAATTCATGGTATTTTTTGAAACCACGTTCTCGATATTGTTGCTGTAAAAGCATATTCGAAGCATGGAAAGTAGAGAAAGTTTTCTCTAGCATGTCTTCGTCATTAATCTTTTCTCCACACAATGTTAATTTAGATGTGATACTAAACATTGCGGAATTGTACTCGCTTACACTTTTAAAATCTTGCAACCTAAGGTGCATCCAATCATAGCGAGCTTTTGAAAGAATTACTTGCTTTTGATAGTCAAATCTTTCTTTAAACTTTGCCACAATTCTAACGGTCTTTCACCGTTAAGATTCCTTTTAAGGTCCCGTGAAGATGATGACGGAGGAATATCAATGCTTTGGCGCGCTCTTGTGAAGAGGCGTTATTTCCAATTTTAATTGTTTCTCCCAAATTATTTGCAGTTAGATGGATCTCAGCATCAAGAGTCCAAGGGAGATAATTTTTTCCAGAAATATCAAGAACAGCAAAGTTCACTTTTGACATGTTTGCATTTGACATCTTAACTACAAAAAAAAAATGTACCATTTAAAAAAAATGTACACAATAAAAACCTTTATCATATATAAGTAAGGGATTCGTAAGAAATACGGAGTATCATACAAACATGCATGCAATTTACGAGAAGCATATAAGCATAAAAATTGTCTCTATTACATGTTTTTCAAAGTTAATAGATTCATATATTAACAACCGTATACCTAACAGAAATATTTAAATATGCTAATTTAAATATTTCTCCCTATCAGAAATATTTTTCTTTTCTATAATTAAAGTGCAAGAACAGTTTGCCAACAATTAAATAATCATAAGAGTAATACAATAGAATATAAAAATTCAACGAAAAAAAAAAAAATATACAATAACATGAGGTTACGTTATTTGATTCACTTGAGGGAATCATAATAGAACTTGTGGTTCTAACATTTTTTTCTCTACATAACTTAAAGTTATGCTTTTGATTCTATTGATTGAATCATATTAGAACTTGAGGTTCTAATTATCTTTTTTTTTTTCTTTTAACATAACTTGAGGTTATGCTATTGATTCTATTGATTGAATCAAATTAGAACTTGAGGTTCTAATTATCTTTTTTTTCATCATATCATGAGGTTATGATATTGATCTTTATGAAAAGATCGTATTAGAACTTGGAGGTTCTAATTATATATATTTTTTTCCTTAAACAACAACATGAGGTTGTGTTATTTTGTTTCTCTCTTTTGCAGTCACATCTATACATTTATTGTCTTGTTAACTACAAGAGAGTTTAAGATAATAACATGAAGATAGAAAAAAACATAATTCTCATTATGTAATCACTATAGAACATTTATTGTTCTTGTAAATTACAATAAAGATCAAGTAAAAAAAAATACAACTTGAAAATTCCCTACCTTTTTTTTTTCACAATAAACAAAAACACCATTAATTATATAAGAGCCGAATGATAAAAAAAATACTCTAACAAGCTTCACCTTATATATTTAACCTTTTAGTATTTTAATATTGAGCTACAATGGATATTACTAAATAAACCATGAATCAATGCAAAAACAAACATTTACTGTCTTGGATTTTTAAAGGCAATATGTTATGATAATCACTGCAAAAACATGAACAAGTATGTTAACCTTTTACCTTTCTCTCTTATTCGGAGCAAACTTCGTGCTGATAACGTGTTATAAATGTAATAAATAAGAACACAAGAATGAGAGAGGAAGATAATTCTTATTATTAATATGTATTCATAATGTTCTGATAGGAGGATTATAAGATGTAGAAACCCTAACTCGTTAATCAAGACAGGATGAATGCATATGCCCCGTAGCGTAATATTTTACAATAGTGTAAACTTTCTTTCACGTGCCACTTAAATCTCCCAATCCGCAACTTCATGAAATCAACAAATAAAAACAATCTTTTCAGTCTCACACAGATCATCATCTAACGCTCCACATTCACTCCCCAATCCCCTAATCCAACGCACCAAAACACACTCAAACAAACACAAAAACTCACTCAACCACTATAAAATAGACCCACTCCCTTCATTTCAAAATCACAAATCCAAACAACAATCAAAACCAATTTTTATAAAATCAAAAAGAAAGAAAGATGTCAGGAAGAGGGAAAGGAGGAAAGGGATTAGGCAAAGGAGGAGCAAAACGACATCGTAAGGTGCTCCGAGACAACATCCAAGGTATCACAAAGCCTGCTATTCGTCGCTTAGCACGTAGAGGTGGAGTCAAGAGGATCAGCGGCTTGATTTACGAAGAGACCAGAGGTGTTTTGAAGATATTTTTGGAGAATGTAATCCGTGATGCTGTCACCTATACTGAGCATGCTCGCCGTAAAACTGTCACTGCGATGGATGTTGTTTATGCTCTCAAAAGACAAGGCCGTACTCTCTACGGTTTTGGTGGTTAAACTTAAATTAGCTGCTGTTTGGTTAGGTGGATTAGATCTGGTTTATTATGTTAGGTTTTATTATTATTATTATGAGTTGTTGATTAGAAGTGATGGTGTATTGTAATGATACTAGTTAATCAATGGAATTTAAGTTTCAATCGAGCTTATTGGTGAAATGTATATATAAAAGATAGTTACTGCAACATTTTAGAAAAGGTTACAGTGTATAACTACAACCAACTGAAATTCTGCAAGTGTATAGCCTACCATTACTAATTACTTAAAAAGTATTGTTGATGAAATTTGTAAATGCACTTGGATCGTGGGCGAAGACAGAAACTAGACTTTGAGGGTAGAGGCAAGATTTCCTGGGATTAAGAATGAATGGAAGAAGTTCGATGGATGTAAATTAATAGAAGAGTAAATTACACTGTTCGTCCTTGTGGTTTGCGTTGACCGCAGGGTTTCGTCCTTTGACAAAAAAAAATGCACCGTTCGTCCTTAAGTGTGAAATGTTATGCACCGTTCGTCCCTTGACCAAAAAACGTTAAGTTTGACCGTTAAAAACCCATCATGTGACTTGCACATGAGGGTAAATTCGTCATTTCAACACTATAAGGACGAACGGTGCAAGGACGAACGGTGTAGTTTATGTGGATCTTCAAACCAACAATCATCAAAGTCAAGCCCATATCCTAATACCGAAACCAAAAATCACATATTCACAAATTCATAATCACGACACCAAAAAATGAAAAATAAAAAAAAACAAAACAAAACTCGTAACACACAATCCTAAATCCTATTACAATCCTATCCCACCATCTTTATATCAAAACCCAGATTCAACAAAACCTTCATCTAAACCACCAAACCCATACATGAGTTCGCGGGTATCTTTCCAGCATCAAAAACCAGCCAAAATAGTGGTATCGCCATCGACGGTAACAATGTTTATCAGCACCAATCCAATCGTCAACCAACAAAACCCGTACCAATGAAACCCTAACCAAAACCTTAACAAACCCTGTGGTGGTGGTCTCGTTACACAGCCCAGAACCGATTCGCACCAACAGTTAACACCGAGCCCCACCACCGCGCGTGGTGGTCTCACATACGACCAAGAACCACGACAAGACCACCATAGGTTTGTGCGCGCGAGGTTTTAACCTACCTTGCTTACAACACAAAAAGAGAACCGGTGGTGGCGTTGTGGTGAGGTGGTGGTGGCGTGAGTGTATACCAAGAGGTGGGGAGGGTTTTTAGCGTGACCTAGTGGATCCGAAAGAGGGAGAGTGGGAGTGTTTTGAGGTGGGTGGTGTGGTGTGGTGGCGGTGGTGGTGGTTTAAGGTGGTCGGCTAGGTTAAAGAGAGAGAGAGAATGATGATGATGATGATGTGTTTTATGTTTGTGTGTGTGTGGTAAGTGGTGATATACCACTTTGGACGATTTATGTAATCAATTCAATATTAATGGGTAGTTTGTGTCAATTTTGCAAAGAAGAGGGGCGAGGTGTAACTTAACGCAGGGGTATTTCTGTCATTTTACCTTCATGTGCAAGTCACATGAGGGAGTTTAACGGTCAAACTTAACGTCGTTTGGTCAAAGGATGAACGGCGCATAACGTTTCACACTTAAGGACGAACGGTGCATTTTTTTGGGTCAAAGGACGAAACCCTGCGGTCAACGCAAACCACAAGGACGAACGGTGTAATTTACTCTTAATAGAATGATAGTAGATATTTAAAAAAAAATTGGTTGATTTGTTGTTGACAGATACCAAACAGTCTGGTCTCCATGAGTTCAGAATTATGTTAGGAATGGCGACTGTAAGGGTCTATAATGTTGTCATTACTAATTGGGTCACTTGACATACGTCCGGCATCACTTGACGATCCATGTCTATATCAGTAAAGGAGATACTACCAAACACACCAAAGTGGCTGTTACATCCATATCCAAACACTCCAACTCTGTGCAGAATGTATGCAGACTACACCAACCTCACAATACTGTGATTCTGCTTCAACAATGTCTGAGATCATGTAATGCAATGTAAATGCAGTTAGCTAGCAGGTTTTAGATTAGCTCATATTTGCGTAAGTTAGTCATTTAGAATGCTAAAAGTCAAAGTTGTTGACTTTCTTCTTGTATAAATAATCACTTGTATCATTCATTTCAGTCACTGAGAATTTTACCAAATAATCTCTCTATTTGAACACAAGCAAATAAAAAAGAAAGAACAATTTTAGTAGGCCTATGAAATGAAGTAGTGACATAGGCCAACCCAAATTTGATTCTGATGCACCAGCCGGGAATCGAACCCGGGTCTGTACCGTGGCAGGGTACTATTCTACCACTAGACCACTGGTGCTTTCATGCTTACTTCTACGATCTAAATATAATATCTGTATTTTTAGGGACATCTAGTTCAGCTAACAAAGTATTTGACATCTAGTTCTTAAAACTTTAAGCCAAACTATATTTGTGAACAACAAAATGGTTTTTTTAACCGCTTTACTTTTAAGTGATACTTGTACTACATGTCAACAATATAAGAGCATAAAATTATGAATTATGTAAAGAACTTGAACTCATTTGAGGATTTTAAGTGATGCAACATGTTGAAGAAGCCGACATGCTTGTATAGGTTTATAAACACACTATTTTGCATCATTAGCATTTTAAGTACACCTTTCATTATACGAAATTAGGAACTACTATACAGGTTTTCACGACTTCTGGCAGTTTTCTGACTGAATCATATGCCTTTCCAAATGAATGTTTAGTCGTATATACAAACTTCACACCACCAAATTGGGTCGGAAGTCCTTAAGTGACTTACGTAAACGGTAAGCACAGCAATCTCATCACATAATTGCAGGAATTAACTTCCAAAAACTAGGGGGGGTAGTTGGGTAAGCTTATTTAGTAAGAAAAAAAAAAGCTTATTCCCTTATAGTTGTATCTAAACACAATAAGCCTTTAGTGTTTGGGTTAGCTTGTTAGCTTATAGTTGTAAAAGTATAATATGTAGGATGCATACTTGGAGTTTTTAAAATTAGGTGATATAATGCCATAAGCATAAGCTTTATGGCTTTACCCAAACACCCAAAAGGCTTAATAGCTTTACAAAGATGCAATAAGCCAATAAGCCCCAAAGGTAGGCTTACCTGAGCACCCCGCTTACAGTTTTGCTGCACTTTTAAATTCTTCAATAGAAGATTGATTTGACATCTTCAATGACTCTCCTTGAACAGCTTTCGAAGTACCCCTGCAGGTGTCTTCAAACCACACCATTCTTTGCGACCAAAATAGGATAGCCTTTTTTCCTGCTCTTTGCTCCAAACAACTTAGCATGGTAACCGAAATGATCGAATCCTAGTTTTCATCACCCTGTCCCTGTAAAAGAATTTTGTATTTTGTGATGTCGTTTTTTTTTTATACCCATAACCATCTTAACTTATGTTTCCATGGCCTCCTTATTGCTAACTGACAACAAAGCATTCAGTTTAAGTATACATAATACATCCCAAAAGTAATTCCTTGATGGTCGTCAAATTTCAGATCATGTGCACTCTGGATGTCAAAGTTACAGTTTACCCGCAACATATTGGTTATCAGCGCTTGAGATGAGGTGTTAAAGCAGCCCTCATGATTGTACTCACTTTATATATATCCTGACCACTTTGCATCATTAGCATTTGAAGAACACTCTAGAAAAATATTGGAAAATGTGTACGAATAGTCCTCACTTCCATCGGGTGCTACTGTGTGGATCCATAGGGAGAAGCCAAGCCTCATTTCTTACCATGTCATTATCATTGGAGCTTGTGGCATTCATTCCACACAATACTCTTTTTTAGCGCTGCAGTATATTCTTCTTCACAAAAGCTCGACTAGTTGGTCTCTTTTTCAAAGTTACACAATACCTTCTATCAGTGACGTACAACTATTTCCTGTGACCCAAAATGCCAAACATTTTCTTAGTTAACAAGGGCCGATACTCCATTCTTAGATTGATTTTCTAATGCTAGTACACCATATGTTTTAGGCTTTGTGATTTAATTCTAGACTACCATCTTTAGTTCTTTACACCTTTATGGTTTTTCCATTTGACCAGGTAATGTCCTAATTACTATCATAAGTTCTTTACACCTTTATGGTTTTTCCATTTGACCAGGTAATGTCCTAACTACCATCATAAGTTCTTTACACCTTTATGGACGATGCTATACGTATCCCGTTTCATATTTCTTAGCTCCTTCAGGGATATATTACGAAATAGCATTGTGTCATTGCCACCATCACTCAGACCAATCTCCATCCCTTTACGTATTGATACATTCAAATACGTCAGCTTACAATATTAAATAGTAGCCGGGACAGCGAGTCTCTCTGCTTCAACCCCTAACACATGCGAACGGCTATGATGGAGGCCTGGTTTACTTATTTTATAGTACTTACAGCATTATAGACCCGTTATATTTGATAGTACTGACAACATTATAGACCCGTTACAGGTCCTGATCTTTTTTTTTTTTTTTGAAAGGTGAATTTCTTATAAAGTGCTTCGTGTCGCGGTTCGACAGCGGAGGTCTAGACTACGTTGTCTAAACCGGGTCCGCTAGAGAGCTCCTCGGCGGAAATGCCTATTTCAAATACCCGATGGGGAAAGCCCCTACTAATCCGCCAAGGCACGACAATTAATAGGGTAAACCCATGCCTTTTCCAAGATTCGAACACAGGGTTACAGTGCCCAAACCCTTCATTAAAGGACTACCTTGAAGGAAAATCCCTCATTCAAACCCCTTGCAGGATTTGAACTCAAGACCTCCCTCCCCCAAGAGCCCCTAAAGACTCTACAGGTCCTGATCTAACAGACCTATGTTGGGCCAAATCTCATTTTAAACGTAATAGCTTCCAGATGACAGATACTCAAACCTGATTGGATCACACACCTTCAAAAAGTCGAGTTGAAAACATGAGCTCACTCTCCTTCAGTTCCAGCTCCATTCCAAACACATGTACATAATTCTAGTCTACATTCCAAAGTCGAAAAAGAGATTATCAGAGTTTGGAGTGTATTGATAAAGTAAAGAACGTGAAGTCACTAAGTGAAAGATTTGAGGGATGCTTTTGGTTGGTCTAGTATCAGGAAAAGAATTGATCATTAGAGCTGCAAGTAATGAAATACTAAGTTCCAAATCAGGTTTGCCCTCAATATCAAAGTTAGAGTTTACTGCAACATGTTGGTTATCTGACCTAGGTGATAAAGCAGCCTCCCTACTTCTCTAACTCCCTTACAACCGCTATCGGTAATATAGTAAGGGTGAAGATTATTTAGCACAAATTTTTTTAATGCCTCCCACTTTTACGGTAAAAGTTTTACCTACATTTAGCTTGCGCCTGTACATTAGTTGGAAACAACCAGTCTTTTTATATTTCTTAGCTCCTCCACAGATTCTTTACAAATTAGCATCCGGTCATTGTGTCATCTGCAAAGTGCAAGTGAGTTGGCTATAATTTGATTTTCAGCACCAATACAAACCATTACACATTCAGACACTCCTTGCAATCAAATAGTAGCAGGACAGCTCCTCAAGCCCTCAACCTTTACACATGCGATCTTGCTTTGTTAAAGACCCAACTTACTATACTGACAGCAAATCCTTTTTCAAACAGACTCACAGGTTCTCATCCAACAAGCCTGCCTATCCTGAGGCAAATCCTTTTTCAAACAGAATCATTTACAGATACATACTCCGACCTGATTAATTATATGGCTTTTCAAAGTCGATTTTAAGACATGAACCCGCTCTCTTCAGTTACAGTCGCGATTCCAATCATTACTATTTAATCCTTGGTTCAGCAGACTGTTTATCAGCCTCTGGATCTCTTTCAAAAAAACGTTAACCTCAGAAATTTTTTGCATATATATAATCAATATACCTCCAAATATGAACTGCCTATTCAAAGCCATTTTAATTAGCCAAGCCTCTTTTAGGCCACTGCTGCCATCGAAATCATTCAACCAGACTTTAAAAAAAGGTTTTCTAACCCAACGATTATATAAGAGTATGTATAGGACCACCAATCTTTTGAAGAACCAAGCCCCATTTAATCTAAACTCTGCACACGTCACACTAGACTTGACGATCCATGTCTATATAAGCCACACAACATATTGTTCTTGTTGAGCATATGTCACCATCCCTTAGACAGATGCGTCTACTAACTCATCGCCATATTTGTAAAGTCCTATGGGCTGAGGAGAAAACACTGTAGTTGCAAATAAAACAAAATTTTGTTAGAAACATAAAGCATTAGAAGAATAGTTTTTCGTTTTGATAGTCCCCGAATTGTTTAAGAATTAAACACCATCGATTTAAACAAGAGTAAATAATGAAGTAAAATAAACTCGAGTAAAAACCAACTAGTTCATCTTGCAAAAACAAAATTAATAATAAAAACAATAAAGAACCGCAAAGCCTGTGATTCAGCCTTTGGATTCTTTTATGTTGTGCACCAGCCGGGAATCGAACCCGGGTCTGTAGGTACTATTCTACCACTAGACCACTGGTGCTTATATGACTAATGTTACGATCTACATTTAATATCTATTCTTTTCCGTACAATTTGTTCAGCTAACAAAGTGTTTGAATGAACAATTCAAATGAAAAAACAATACAACTTTATGTTAAAAAGATGAGTATGAAATTATCAAGGTCGAGAATAATTACAACTTTAGTTATTAGGTTTTAATTTCTACTACATTTCATCAATATAAGAGCATGAAATTATCAATAATGTAAAGAACTTGAACTCGTTAGTTTCTAAACGAAATTAGAGACTAAATATAAACTGCCAAATATAAAAAATTTCTGAGACTAATATATTCAGCATATCTGAAATCAGTATACCTCCAAATATAAACTGCCTTTTCAAAGCCATTTTAGATAATCTAAGCATCTGTTTAGGCCAACATCCCCATCGAAATCATTCAATCAACTCAAATATATATATTATTTATAAGTAGCCGAACTAAATACTTCAAACATAATAAGGTATTGGACCCCCAATCTTTTGTACTCCATCATAAGCATATATCACTGGGATCAGAGACTGCAGACTCTTAAAAATCGTCTGCTTAAACTTTTGGCATTGTAATCTTTTAATATTTGTCATCGACCAAAAACCTATTCAATTTACTTCAAGGTAGTAACTCAAGGCACACCTTTTTTTTCAGCTTTTTACCTCTTCATCTGCAAACCATATACGCAAAGAAGATGACATTTAAGCTCTTCATCCGCAACAAAGACAACAGTTTGTTTTGTGATATTAAATCTTTTTTCATTTTTCTTCTTTTCTTTTTTCTTTTCACTAGTATTTTTGCGCTATTAAAGAACTTTTTTTCCTTTTCTTTTCACTAGTTTTTAAATTTTAAATACATTTTACATTTCTTCCATTTTCATGTTTTAAATACTTTTAATGTTTTGTCATTTTTTACATTTTAGTCTATTTTTCACGTTTTCTCCGGTTTTTCGTTTTCGCCTTTTTACGCTTACATCTTTTTCGTTTCGTTTGTTTTTACGTTTCGTATGTTTTCACGTTTTCGCTTTTTTTTTTTTTTTTTCGTTTTCTTCCTTCTTTTTACGTTTTCGTCCGCTTTAATCTTCTTACGTTTTTCGTTTTCGACCGTTTTCGCTTTCGTCTTTTTACGTTTTAGCCTTTTTACATTTTCGATTTTTTTACGTTTCTTTTTTTATGTTTTCGCCTGTTTTTTCGTTTCTTACATTATCTTACGTTTTGTTAGGTAAGATAACATAACGCATAAAAACTTATAAAATCATATGAAAATGGAGGAAAAGTAAAATAAACATATGAAAATATAAAAGCGGATTAAAACGTAAAAGCGAACAAAGCGTAAAAATGGATGAAAACGTAAAACGACGAAACGTAAAAAGGACGAAAAGTAAAAAATTTGGCGAAAATGTAAAGAAATGGACGAAAATGTAAGAAACCGACGAAAACGTAAAAATGACCGCGTAATGGGACGAAAATGGACGAAAAAACGGACGAAAACATAAAACGGACGAAAACGTAAAAATATGATCAAACGTAAAAAAAATGAAAACGTAAAAAAGGTGAAAACGGACGGCGGTCAAAACGTAAGAAAGCGGACTGAACGTAAAAATATGGACGAAACGTAAAAATGATGAACACGTAAAAGCATCGAAACATAAAAACATACGAAAACATTAAAAACGGACGAAAACATGAAAAGCGAACATAAGCGTAATAAAGCGGACTAAAACTTAAGAAAACAGTGAAATGTAAGAAAACGGACGAAACGTAAAAAGCGGACGAAAACATAAGAAAGCGGACGAAAAAGTAAAAAAAGATTTAAAACGTAAAAAGGCGGCGTAAAAGAGGCGAAAAAAAACGGACGAAACGTAAAAAGGCGAAACGTAAAAACGTAAAAGACGGACGAAACGTAAAGAGATGTAAGATATTGAGAAAGAGATGTAGGGGTTGTGAGAAGAGGTAAGAAGTGGAAAGAAGAGATAAATTATGTCTGCGTGGTGAAGAGAAATAAGCAGATTTTAATTTCTTATGCGAAAAAAACAACGGTTTTCTACGTGCAGCGCGCAGACAAAAGAAGCGAAGAAGCTTTGAAAAAAGCACACAGCGCCAAATGATCGACCAAGTGATCTAACCCCACTGATAGGCAGATCGTTGAGTCTTAAATCCCATACAATCTCTCCTCTAGCCTCAATATACTGTTCCTGTTTCCCCCGCCCACAATCCAAGCACATTTACAAATGTCATTTAAAACCTTTACCAACTAAATAGTAGGCTATATACTTGCAGATGATTGAGGTAATAGTAATACACTATTTACCGTAATTTTCTTTATCCAATATTACCTCAAGACCATAATCGAGTCTGCTTCAAAAGTATCCATGTAAGATGTTCAGTCACTAACTTCTTTAAAGAGTTTCAAAATGTTTCGGTACCCAAAAATGGCAAAATTGATGACGATGCTCGTTCAATCATACTTAGTTGCAGTTCTACACGAGAGCTAAACTTCATACACTGCAAATTAGTGTGGAACCTATGAGCCACGATATCTGCTACAACGAATTATTAAACTTTAATGAATAAAGTTATAATTAACTTAAGCTAATGACCGGGAAAGAAATTAGCAAATACTTTACTAGGTAATTAGGTTTCAAATTCATTCGAATAGCTATCGAAACTGCAAAACCGAACAAACACCAATACATGTTATACATATTGTACAAACTAACAAAACACACAAAGCTTCATCCAATTTATATGCAAACAACGCTCGGGTACATGCTAGTAATGAAGACGCACTTTATAAAAATTGGAAAAATATTAAGATTTATATTAATTACCGAGTAATACTAATGCATCTGATCTTTAAATTGATTTTTCTATTTAAAGTCAACACATAACTACATTGGACATCATAACATCAAGAAAAGCCTGAAAGCTTAGGCGCTCCTCCTGAAGTTGTTCCCATTCGTAGGTCTGAAAGGACTATACGTGCACCTGACCGTCTATGTCTTAACGTAGAGGTGGAGGAAAATATGGTTGGGGATCTGTTGGAATCACTCCTAAACTATAATTCAAGTGTTAGTCATTATTATGTAATAGGTATCTTATTATGGCCTTTATGTTTGTTATTAGCCTTAAGCTTATGTAGAAGCCGTGAGCTTGGGCCCAGCCCATAAAGGAAAGGAAGGGAACTAGGAGTGTTGCCTCAGCTTCCTCCTATAAATCTCTTGTTAACCTTCATTTGAAGGTTGATTGTTCAATATTTCTTTTCACTCACTCCTACGCCTAAACCGTATTATTTTTCTTGTGTGTGTGTGTTTGGTTTATTGTTCAATCGCCTTTATCTCCTTCTTGTTAGCTTGTGTTGTAAATCTAGTGACCTAACAGTGGTATCAATCGCCAAATAGTTGGGTGAGCGTATTGTTTGAAGTGAGTTTTGGTCTCACGCTAACTGCGTATCCGAAACCTTGGCTTGATCAAAACGTATTTTTACACTTTTAATCCAAGATTCTTGTCCTTTCAACGTTATAAGGTGTTAAACTTCTTGTTTTGGCAAAAGTTTCGAACTTTATGTGTAGATCATTGTTTTCATCTAGTTTTGTCACGAAGGTTCTATCCTACGCGTGAATTGTTTTAAGAGTTTTGGTTCATCAAGTTTCACACTTTTGTGTATTTTGGTGTTATTGAAGCTATTTCATCACACAAAACCGGTTTAGAAACAACTTTGAGCATAATCATATTTACGAGTAATCCTACGCGTAGCAAAACCCTAAAACTACGCGTAAGGTTATCCTTGGCTTGATCTTCGTTTTCGTGGTTTACTCCGTGTTTTCTTGCTTGGATAAGCCTGAAAATACGTCGACTTTGGATATCTTTTGCATTGTGAAGTGTAAAAGATCACTTGGGATAAAACCCTAAAATTACGCATAAGCATAAGCTTAAGATAATCCTACGCCTAACTTTTGTCTACGCATAACTTTAGAGTCTTTTCCATACTTACGCGTAAGCTAAATCTACGCGTAACTCCTCATCACACGCGTAACTTTGGTGTTTTACGCATAAGTGCTACTTGGTTATTGTGATTTCTCGCCTAAGGACACTTCATCAACAAAGGTTCATTCGACTACAAAGATCCATTTTACCAACACAAGTTTTCAACATGTCACAACCACCATACTCTAACTATTTCCTTACACTTATCCTCAACGACAACAACAACTAAGTCCACAACATCAACAATGGAATCAACAACAAGCAATTTATCAACAACAATTTAATCAACAACATACTCCACAACTTGGAGCAATTCCTCCACCACAAATGGTTCAAACACCGCCAAGTCTTCAAGTTCAACCCTACACAAATGACTTCAATCAACATCCATCAAGGAACACTATGAAGGAACCCACTTGGTTTGCAAAGATGTGTGAAGCTTTAAGCGACCAACAATCAATTCATGAGGTGGATCACTGATAGACCTCAATGCTCACTCCGAAAACTACGATCAATGGGTGATAAGGTTCTTTAGGTTTTGTGATCCGAAGAAGCCACATGGAAAGTTCTTAAAGAAGGTTATCTTGGAAGGTCCATTTGAGATGCCTCGTCATTGTTCCCGGAGATCCAAATGCCATTCCACCAAGAGATGAACAAACGAACATTGCTATCACACGGACTTGAATCCTCAAGAACTTCTACACTATGAAGCGGATGAACTTGCAATGGAATATATCCTCTTAGGATTACCAAACCCATTCTTCGTAGTGTTGATGCTCAAAAGACCGCACGAAAATGTGGGATCATATTCGTCTTCTTATGGAAGGATCGGTACTCAATCGAGGATTTGGAATCCAAAATTTACTTGGCTTATGAACACTTCATGATTGAACACGAGAGACACTAGAGTCCTATCATCATCGTTTTCGGACATCATCAATGATTTGGATAAACACAACATCATCATGCCAAGAATTGCGGTGAATACTAAGTTCTGAGTAGTCTTGGTCCCGAATGGGAGAAGTATGTCATTTTTCTCCGCAGCGAAGAATATGCATCATTCTACATATGGATTGTTGTACGATTACTTGAAGCCTCATGAAAAGGAAGTTGATCGGGAAAGGATTCTCCGTGCTCAAATTGCTCCACCTACACATCCGGAAAATCAACAACTTGCCTTATATGCTCAACAAAGTTATCCTCCTCAACAAGCAACTCAACCAATCGCCTCAACACACCAAACGATCAATCACAACAACCTCAACAAAATCAATTGGTTCCTTACAACAACAACAATGATCAAGCACTTCATAGTCAAACTAATGAGGAATCCGATCCGTTCAAGCATTGCACAGTGGATTTGTTATGATTGCTAATGCTTTTAGCGTTATACCAACAAATCCAACAATCGATTCGTTCCTCATCCAATACACGAAATCAGTTGTTGTGAACAATGGACGAGTTGAAGTTCGAATCGTGGTTATGGTCGTCAAATGGGAGGTGGTCAAGGGTTTAATGCTATGGGTAGGAATAACAACGAGCTCCGTGGTGGAACAGAAATGCTCGAGAATGGGTTGAATGGTCTTCGATGCTACAACCGCAATGAGAAGGACACTGGCTAATGCATGCCCAAAGCCAAGGACTAGGGGCGTGCTTATTTCAAAGAGGCTCTTCTTTGGCTCTTAAGGATGAAGTCGGTGGATCTCTCACAAACAAAGAACAAAGCTTTATGGCGGATGCGGACTCGAGATGATGATATGGAGGACTTTCGTGCCAATGCAATTATTATGTTGATGGCTAATATGCATGAGTTACACATGAGTGAAACAGGCCTAGTGTATGACACCGATGGCTTGTCTCGGTACCCGAACAAACCATCATCATATCTCGAACTAATATCTCCGCCAATATCACGAATCCGCGCGGCTCGATCGTTCAAAATGAGTCATCTACATCTCATTCGACGATTTTCAAATAAACCACGTAGTTACATTTGACGATCAAGATGACCTTATGGTTTCCTTTGATAATCAAATTGACTCCATGGTTGTACTGAGGATCTAAATAATGATCATGTTGTGACTCACGTTGAACAAGCCGAATCTGTTGCCTCATCCAGTTTTGCTCGTTTAATTCAAGACCATCAAATCAAAATGGAGGAATGTTATGCATTAAATAAGGAATTAAAAGCAAAAATGCATCGTTAACCAAGGATTTTGAATGCTTACAAATGCAACTCAACTTTTCAAAACTCAAGAAAACCGTGAAAAAGGTTTTGAAGCCGCTTTGCTAAATCTCATCAAACGAAAAATATTTAGAGACGGATCGTGATCTAGCCGCTCAAGAATGCTTTGTTATGCGAAATAGAACAATGAAACATGAACATAAAAATCAAATTAACGCCTCACCTTGGAAAATCAAAAGCTAAGGTGAGTTGTTAACTTGTCAAAAGCAGTTCTCCGCTTACAAAAAGCATTCAACGAATCGGGTAGATGACCTTCTTGAAGAAATTATCGACTTGCAAAACAAAATTAAAGAGTTTAAAATTGTTGTTTACAAACATGGTGAATCGATATGACTATTGAAAAGTTTACTTTAAAACCCAATCCAAAAGTATATGGACCAAATCTAGCGATTACAAACCAAAGCTTTCACTAAAAACATTCAAACCAAATCTCAAGTTTCCAAAGAATATAAAATTAATGATCTTGTTATGAGTGTTGTTGAATATCATCGTCAAGAGGAATTAGATGCGAAGACGAGAGTCGATCAAAATTAAAAGCATTGTTTACAACAAACCTTTTAATTATTCAAAGCCGGTCACTTCGTCACACTAACGGATTCTTCTAACACACCAAGGGTTATCATCAAAACACCGAGTCTTCTAATGTTAATCCCAACCAAATTATGCACAAATTTATGGTCCTTTACCTTCCATCGAAGTAAACTCAACACCGAAAATCGAAAAATTCTTAGATATTTTGACATTTTCATGGTCGACCTAAAATTTTACAACATGAGATAGAATATCGCTTACGAAATCAAAATTGATCATTTTCAATCGCCTGCGCGCGAGAACAAAGAGACATTTTTCGGAAAAATCTTTTACCTAACGTTAAAAATTTGAAAAGTTGTGCATTAGCTTGGGAAAAGGATTTTCATAAGGAACTTGGAGTGATGAAGGTCGTTTTCGAAAAGCTGAAACATCTATTTCTAATACTAAGCGTAAAAAGAAAATGTTAAGAAAAGATGTTGATCGACTCTTGAAAGATGTTATCTGTCTTGATATCCATAATGTTATGTTATTCCATTCTTTGCCACATGCATCCGATTATATCTCTGCGATAATGTTGACTCTGTGGTAGCTGTTGAGAATCTTGATAAGGTGCTTCAAATCGAGTCTTTAAAAGTCGAAAATGAGCGATTACTTAACGAACTTTACAATGCAAAACGTCGTCTTAATTGGTGTGAAAAGATATTCACAATCAACAACTTGGTTTTCAAAAGAAAATCGCTCGATTGCAAACAAAATCTTTTGATCCTAAAATTGAGCAACCGGATGATCAAAACGTGTCTTTGAAAGGTCAAATCTCAAAATATGAACAAGAACTTGTAAAAGTTAAGCAGAATATGGTGTCATATTTGATTTACTCAATAAGACTCGTCATGAAGCATCAAACGAACTTGATCACTATCTTGCTCACACTAGAGAAGTCATGAATTTTGTTTGGTAATATTAGTTACGAAAATCAAGATTTGATTCACACTATCTCTAAGTTAAGAGAAATGTTAGGAAAGTATGAACAACTTCCGCCAACCATCATTAAGAGATTAGCACTGTAACACTTAGTAATCGTGCACCTAGAATCCCTACCGCCAAATCACAAGTTGCTAACGTGCTTCCTCTCTTGAAAGCAGAATAGTTGCGTCTTTCCAAACGTCCGCACTTCACGACCTAGAGCACTCAATCGAAGAATAGGAAGTTGCGACCTAAGAAAAGATCAATAAGGAATGCTAAAGTAGAAGAACACCCTAGGACTATGAATAAGACTCACGTTGCTTCCACTATAGATATTGCGTCGGCAAATGTAATAGAAATAGTGATGTAACGAATGCTAAACCGTTAAGTACTTTTGATATTGATCGATGCACCTTGTGTTATTTGTCGTAAAAGTATGAATTCGATTGTCATGACAAATGTGTTGCTAAAGCTATAATCTCTCGTTTACGGAATCCTACGAATCGGAATACCTCTAGGCCCACTAATCATTCTAAGTGCGTGCTTGGTAGACCGCCTTCTTTAGATTCTCGTCATGCGTTGTTGTCCCCTGTAGCTCGGTTTCACCTCCTAAGAATGTAGTACCACCTAGTGCATTCACAAAGACTAAAGCAAAAGAGTTATAGATGGCGAAATGGATATATAACACATTAGGATTTAAATGGATGCCTAAAGTTATTAATGTGTTTATGTCTACTATCATCGCTTGAACCCTTTAACAATTCGGGTTCCACATCTACTTTATTCCATCCGTGTCGTAAATGTAATGTCACGGTGATACGAGATCATTCTGGATTGTTGATAGCGGATGTTCCCGACACATGACAGCAACCTTAAACTGTTATCAAACTTTATTGCAAAGTTCATTGGCACCGCCGGTTCGGAATGATCACTTCGCAACTATCATGGGCTACGGAGACTATGTCAATGGGAACATCGAAATCGGCAGGGTTTACTATGTGGAAGGCCTCGATCACAATCTGTTTCCAGTGGGTCGGTTTTGTGATGGAGATTTGGAGGTTGCTTTCGGGAGAAAACTTGTTTCATTCGTTATCTTCAAGGAAATGACCTTATGTCCGCTCGTAATTCTAGTCTCTACACTATCTCTATGCAAGACATGGTTGCTTCATCTCCCATCCGCTTACTTTCAAAGGCAACATCAACAAAATCACAGCTATGGCAACGTCGCCTCTCACATCTAAACTTTCAAACCATCACCAACCTTGCTCGACACAAACTAGTTGAAGGTCTCCCACGATTCCGGTATTCAAAAGATCACCTTTGCTCGACTTGTGAACAAGGAAAAAGCACTCGTGCTCATTTTCCTTCAAAGGTGGAACACGACTCTCAAGATGTGCTTCATCTTCTTCACATGGATTTGTGTGGCCCGATGCGGCGTGCAAACGATCAATGGCAAATGCTACATCTTAGTAATTGTTGATGACTACTCACGATGGACTTGGGTCTACTTTCTTGAAGCAAAGACCAAGCTCCACAAATGATCATCACCTTTCTCACGAAAATTCAAGTTCGACTCAAACACCGTGCGCCAAATAAGAAAGACAAAGGCCGAATTTGTTAACTAAACCCTTCGTGAATTTTATGAGAAAGTGAAATTCAACATCAAATATCTATTGCACGTACACCGAACAAAGCGGAGTTGTTGAAAGACTAAACCGAGCGTTAGTGGAGTCAACTTATGGGCGGTCGATCTCGCATGCTATACTCAAAACCGTTCTATGATCACAAAAGCCACAACAAAACACCTTTCGAGCTTGTCCACAACCATAAACCGAATCTCAAACACTTTCATGTATTTGGATCCCTTTGCTATCCGAATAATGATCGTGATGATTTTGAAAGCTCAAAGCCAAAGCCGACATTGGAGTCTTTATTGGATATTGTGAGAATTCTAAAGGTTACCGGATGCGGAATCGTCAGACAAAACAGTGATGGAAACGATTCATGCTCATTTGATGAACTTACGAAATGGCTTCGAGTATAACGACTTAGAACCGGACACAACCGTTTAAACTTCCTCAACCCCATCATCACCGAACAAAGCCCCCACTCACTCGTCAACAAATGGAAAGGTTATTTGCTCCACTTGTTCGGTGGCGATATTGATGAGCGTGCTCGGTGTATCCGTTGTTTCATTGCTCAACCCGATACTACTCTTATACCGATACACTGCTACAACAACTCTCGTTGAAGATGCACCTACACCGATTGACTCCAACACAGCAGTTGAACACACCGCTTCCAACAATGATGAACCTACCGATGATATTACGAATGAAGTACCCCACTGCGATTTTGATCCAAATGCATTCTTTAACCCGTTTGCTAATGAGGCTGTTGCACCGGATGTCGCGAAATCATCAACAAACCATTTGAATCCTCGAATCGCACAATGTATACCAACATCAACCTCTACACATCGATGGACAAAAGACCATCCTCGCAAATATTATTGGCAACCCGAATCAACCAGGTCATTACGAGACAACGTCTTCACACGGATGGTGAACATTGCATTTATGCACTCACCGCTCGCTAATCTGAGCCTAAAAACATTAAAGGCGCAATGACAAAAGACAAGCGGATTGAATCCATGCAAGAAGAACTCAACCAATTCAAACGTCTTGAAGTATGGAACCGGTTAAAAGACCAACGGGTCGTCCTTTGGTCTCAAATGGATTTGGAAAAACAAATTGGATCTTTGAAGGAATGTAATCCGCAACAAGTCACGTCTAGTTGCTAAGGGTTATCGTCGGGAAGAGGAATAGACTTTGAAGAATCTTTTGCTCCGGTTGCTTCGTCTTGAGGTCGTTGGATATTTCTCGTTCACGGCTCATATGAATATGACGGTCTTTCGGATGGATGTCAAACTGCGTTTCTCAGCGGACAAGCGAAAAGCAGTTTATGTCGACCAACCCGAAGGATTCGTTGATCCTAAGTTCCCGAACCATGTCTACAAACCGAACAAAGCTCTTTATGGTCTCAAACAAGCCCCGGGCATGGTACGATAAGCTATCATCTTTCCTCATTGCTAATAATTTCACCAAAGGTTCGGTTGACCCAACTCTTTTATACAATATCACGGGCACATATCTTAATTGTTCAAATTTACGTGGATGACATCATTTTGGGTCTACACATAAAAGTTTTCAATCGCTTTTGCAAAACTAATGAATAAAAATTTTGAAATGTCCATGATGGGTGAACTTACGTTCTTTCTAGGATTACAAGTTCATCAATCACCCCGTGGTATTTTCTTGAGTCGATCCAAATATGCCCTTGAATTGTTAAACAAATTTGGAATGAAAACACCGTGATACTTATGCCACACCAATGACTCATACCAAGAAGCTAGACGTTGATTTACATGGGAAATTAGTGGACCTACCAAATACCAAAGTATTATTGGGTCTCTCATGTATCTAACACTAGCGAGCTGATATTGTCTTTGCTGGTTTATCTATGCTCCGTTATCGATCGCGACCAACTGAAACCCACCTCTCGAGGCTAAAAGAATCTCCGATACATCAAGGGAACCATTAACTTGGGGATTTGGTATCAGAAGGATTACGGTTTTGAACTAATCGCTTTTGACGTCGACCACGCAGGATGCTTAGACTCAGGAAAAGTACTTGAGAGCACTACAATTTCTTGGTGATAAACCGGTGTCTTGACAATCAAAGAAGCGAGGATTGTACATCGTCATCCAAAGGCGAGAATATGTAGCCATGTCCGCGTGTTGTGCTCAAGTCATATGGATGAGAACACAACTCAAAGACTATGGTTACGTGTTTGATGAAATCCCGATGTCTTTGCGACAATCGGAGTGCCATTGCGATCTCTTGCAACTCGATCAAAGACTCGAAATCAAAGCACATCGATCTTCGTTATCATTTCATCAAGGACCACGTGGAATGTGCAGTTGAATTATACCTTGGTAATGCGAATACCAATTGGCGATCTACTCACCAAAGCCTTGCCTCCCGCTAGGTTTAATGAGTTGGTCCACGGATTGGTATGAGGTGTTTGACTCAAGAGGAATTGGATGACCTCCTAAAACAGATCTTAAAACACATCAAACACCAAAATCTCTTTTGTAAATAATTTTTCAAAAACAAAATACAAAATATAAAATCGATAAAACAACAAAAATATTCTTCTAATCTAATTTTCTTTCAACATGGCAAGTACATTTCTTCCATCAACACTTTAATCTTTCAAAATTAAGTATTTTTCCGATCAAGTGTTGAGGGGGAGAAAATTATCACTTAACTGTTTCAAAACATCTGTGTACTTGCATGTTATAATATCCCGGTTGTTTCTTTTATCAATGGTGGTAAATTTTTCTGGTTAAATGACACTCCTCGGACTAAAATTAATAACCTTTCATCATTTATTAAGTCGAGGGGGAGTGTCGTCATGTTTCATTCTTAAAATCTTTGTTTGGTAACCAAAATGGAAGTTAAATGACTTTGTATGAAAAAGGAAAAGGTGGAGGGACCAAAACTGTCAAAACTTTAAAGTTATTTTAAATAAAATACCCACCAACCTCATTTACTTCTATCACATTTAATACTTCACCTAATATCATCTACGAACCAAAATTGTTTGACAAATCCGTGTTTCAGATCATCAATTTGTAAGTGATTTCGTGTTTATAACAAGTTTTTAAGCAATGGTTTTGAATCTTTCAAAAATCCAACGGTTTAATCTCAAGATATAGTCACTTTTGTGTCTTACGCGTAAGCGGAAGAACACCAAATCATAAAAGGGTGTTTATGGTTATAAGAATTGTGTCAAAGCGTTCTTAAAACATCATTGATATCTTTTTATCATCAAAATCCAACCGAAACACGAATTGATGGGTTTTCAAATATTAGGGTTTATCACGAAGTTTTGGGTGTTTTCAAAAGTGAAGGTTTTGGTGAAAAGATAGTTGTATAAGGTTATTTTCAAGTTGAATTGAGCATATTTAAACCCGAAATCACCCAAAACACTAATGATTCTTAAATTGAAAATTAGGGTTCTAGTTCATACGAATTGGGTAATTTTTGATTCATGGCTTATTTCATGTTAAAACTTAGATAAAACAACTCCATATGCTTCTTAGAACTCCCAAAACACTATGGTGCTAATCCTATGGTTAGAAATCATATCGTAATTCTTAACCTCTGGGGTTTTGACCTCGCATATGACTTTCACGACATATGCTATTTAACAAGTGTTCATGCCATGATTTGTTGTCAAAATGAATTTATGTGTTAATATTGATGATATGATGGTTTTATTTCGGGCTTGTTACTCATAAAACTCGAGAATCAAGGTCCTTGTTTCTCTCACGCATAAGGATTACCCTACGCGTAGTCGGTTATGCGTAAGAATAATCCCACGCATAACTATTACGCGTAAGGTTCTACAATGGGACTACGTATCCTGTGAAGGATATGCGTAAACAGTGACCTCGCGCATAAGGTCTACTCTTCACGAGTAAGCCTTACAGCGTAAGGTTTATATACGCCACGCCGTAAGCTCTCGTTTAAGGTCCTTTTTCCTACGCGTAACTTTTCTTACGCGTAAGTTAGATCCTACGTGTAGCTTTCGTCTCCAGTATATCATTTATGTTTACGCTTAACTTTGCCAAATCTACGCCTAAGCTCGGATTGACCTTCATTATGAATTGTTACGTGTACAAACTTGTTAATAAACAATTCATATCGTCAAGAATCCAATAATGTCACTAATAAACTTAAGCGTTTGATATGTTGTGAACTATAAGTGATAACATAAACTTTAAAACTTAAAGTTAACTAACTCACAAAACATTTCACGGCGTCATTGGACTATTGGACAAACAAGTGACTTAGGACTCAGAACAATCATTGACACTTGTACATTCAATAACTAGACAATAAAACCTTCGTTGACTAACATTATGTCTTTCGATATGTTGGTTCTTTTGGCTAATGTTATTTCGGATCACGACATGGTGCTCAAATCAATGTAGATGCACCGAAGTTCTCACAATTCTTGACATCTTCCCAATGGCTATCCTAGAAAGATTGGAAAGAACAACCTCGGGGTTGACTTTGAAACCCTCACATGCTCGTAATCTTCTTGTCTCATTCTTGTGGATATTCTAAGGAATCATCCCTACGAACATGCTCTCACACTCTGCTCTTGTCTGGAAATCTACATTCACAATTCGGAATTCTATGCGAGAGGATCACAGTCAAAGTGCGGTGATGTGACACTTAATCACAAACAAGTCACCATCACTCATGCGGACTTACGGGTTGTTCTTCTCATTCACGAAATCGAGCCAACCGACTTCTTTGCCATACCTACTTAGAGACAGTTCTACAATTCTTGCTTGATATTGGCTATGATGAAGCTTGGGATTATTACTAAGCATTCTCACGTGGAGCTTAAAAACATTCCTCAACCGTGGAGAACCCTCTACATCATCGATTACCAAGTCCGTTTTGGTCGTGGCGGTGGTTATGAGCATCCAAAGCTCATGGGCGCAAATCTTCTCGTCTCGATCAATAAGAAGGACATCGAAATCGAGCAGCGATATGGGAGGACATGATGCTATTTCACGAAGCTTGGCTCAAAGATTCCTATGTCGATACACAAAGCTTTTGATCCGAGAGAGCACTTGGGCAATCACGATATCCCCATGAAGCTCAATGACCCGACAATCACGACTTGTTGTCCGAACCTATCCTTTCTATCGAGAATCAAGGAATCGACAACTAAGAAGCGAGTGCCGTCTTTGCTGATCACCTTCTATCTAAAGAACTCAAGCTTGAAATGTACAAAAGGTATCTAGTAGTAGTAAAAGAAGGCAAAGTTGGTCATCTTGATGAAAACCTTCAGAACTCCTACCGGAGAACCGAAGAGAAGTCTTGGAAGTGCGATGAAGTTCGAAAGTCAAAGGAAGCTTCCCAAAGGAATCCTCCTCGTAAAGGATTGTTCCGTAAAGGAAGATGAACCTATTCCCACACCGAACCGCAAAGAAAGCTTGTGGACGAAAGCTCAAGGCACTTGAATCGAAGAAGAGATTACTTACTCAAACCGCAAAGGATGACACTCCATTAGTACCAAACCTCCTAGTCCTCCAATTTGAACATGGCAAAGGGAAGACTACAGTGCTTGTACCGTATGATCAAAGCTCAAGCTCGAGAAAGTGATGAAGAGCAACTGGATAAATCATACAGGAAGAAGTTTAAATTAAATCGACACCTTCAAAAGCTAAAGAATTTGCAAAAGACCAAATGGGTGGCCCCGAGGATCAAGTGGTCTCGCCCGACTCTTCGCCGATCCGATGCGGTTAATCGACCCGATAAGGGATCTCGTGCCACCACTCTTGTGCAACAACAAAAGCTTGTGGAGGATACTATCGAATATGAGTTTGAGAAACACAGGCGAGAAGTCCGAGAAAGATAAAGATCTTTGATTATGACAAGTCACATCGGAAAGTCCTACACGTTCACGAGAGGAAACTTCGAACCGCCTAAGGACCCCGAGTCTCCTCATGTCTCTTCCTCATCGGACTCATCATCTCACTCTTCCCAACCACCATCAAAGAAATCAACCAAATCAACATCCAAATCAGTGAAGAAACCACCTCGATCTTAGATTTCTCATACACATGAAAGAATTGTGAAAGTCACAAACAAGTCGAAAGAAAGACATGCTATACTGAAGTGAACTTTCTCAATCAACAAATACAATATCTACATGACGAGAATGACAAGATGCAAGAAGAAAGGAAGTTTATCCAGAATTCATGAGAAGTCATCGTCAAGAGGAACTGAACGAAATGATCGAAGGTTACACTAACAAGTACCTTGAGGATATCGTTCCTAAAGTCACAAAGGAGATGTTTACGAACAACTATATCCGAATCTTATGCGAGATAGCCAAGCAAACTATAAGATCAACACCTTTAACCGTCACAATCAATCCATCGATCCTCGTAGTTTTCTCGGATAATGAATTGGCGCCAAGCTTGTCACACAAATGTCTAAACGATGCGGGACATTTACTTACGAAGGAAAGCTGTTTCAAGCATTCTTTGGACTACCAACTCAAATAAGCATGTAGATTCAAGGCGAAGGCCTAAACGTCCTAGAGACGACGAAGATAAGGATCGGGATAAGAAT
Organism: Chrysanthemum lavandulifolium; assembly: GCA_022545495.1. NCBI lineage: Eukaryota > Viridiplantae > Streptophyta > Magnoliopsida > Asterales > Asteraceae > Chrysanthemum > Chrysanthemum lavandulifolium. The sequence goes on along the minus strand of CM040238.1, from coordinate 230,931,579 downwards.
GATGAAGCTAAGCGTCGGAAGAAGTCCGGTGAATCATCTTCTATGTTACCTCCTCCAACGGACTCCTACTCAACAAAGGTCTCCTCCCGTTCTTCTTGATAAACCTCGGGATTACGAAGTTACCGCCCGAGACTCGAGAAAACCGGTGATCACTTTGAGTATACGGGTGGTGATGATGAAGAAGTCCATGAGCCCCGACAACAACCCACCTCTCCCAAACAAGTTAAGAAACCGGAATCCTCATCTAGGCCAAAACAAAAGAAGAAGAAGGCCAATGACCGACGTCGTATCATGGCTAGATGAAGATACAACACAGAGTTTGAATGGTTTTCACCCTTGTCAATTCCACTCCCTACCACGAAGAAGGTCAAGATCGGTGAGCGGTAATACTTTGGAGCATGCTAAGATTATGCAAGAAAAGTTCCATGTGATGAAGATGACGAAATCCGAGTTGAGGCGAATCAAGAATGAAGCTTTTCAACTGTGGAAAGATAGCTCGAAAGTGCCATCGAGGAATATCACCTTGAAAACATTGCTCGAGCTATGTCTAACAACATGGATTGGCTCAACCTAGAAGCAAACATCGACTTCACCAAACGGGACAACCCTCCATATTACACCGATCGGTCTAAACCACTACCAACAATCGCCAACCGGATGAACCTAGGATCCCATTCGGATATTTCTTCAACAAAGACTTGGAATTTCTTCTACGGTGGCGATGGATTAAGGAAATACGCACCATCTTTGACACTTCCATTCCCAGCAGACCATATACTCAAACCGCATAGCTATCGAGGAAAGAGCTAATCACTTGTTCTCCAACAAAGTGGAAGCATACGACCGAGATGCAATGTACGGATTCATCATTGGCGGAACGTCAAGAATCTACTACCGCAATGCCAGTTCGTAAGTCTCAACATGCGGTGTTCGAAGACTAAGGATATCGTTGCTATCAAACACGTTGATCCATCGACCAAATGGGACTACACTTTTCTCAAGAAGATTGTGGTCAAAAGGCAAGATGAGCGGATTATGCATTCTCAAGTCGACTTTGAGAATTTGTCTCTCAACGACATTGAAGACATGTACCTTGCCAAAGTCGTGGTCGCATGAGACAATTTTCAATGAAGTACAACGTGAATTCATCAAGTCACCGCTCATCTTCATCGGAAGCATAGTCATCAAAGAACGTAGAAGATCTCCACCGGTCGTTGAATCATATCAAACCCGTGTTAACTTCACCCCACCTCGCCTGATCTTCCCGACATCAACCACTCTCACAATATACACTCATCAACAAACCATTCAAGCGTCGTTTACGCAATGAACTTTGAGGAAATTGCTTAATGGCGTGTTGCGATCTTCACAAATTGGGGATCACACTTTGAAGATGGTTGGGGATGGATTGGCTTATAGGTTGAAGGATATACGTCAAATGATTGGGTCTCCTAAACGATGGAATTCTCGGGATCGAAGGGATGTGAGGAGGATCATCAAATGATTGATGAAAGGTTGAATAGAAGGATCGCCTGAGCGATGGAAAGCTTTGTTGGTGGTCGACCCAGATTAACATCACCGGCTATCAGCGCCTGCTCGCACTCGCAACATCACCGGACTTCACGGTACCCTTGAATTGTTTCCTTCATTATTACATTTGGATGTGTGATTATATATGTCGATGGCTTGTGCACACATAACGAGTGTACAACCCGTTATTGTCAAGAAAGGACCACGTGGTGCGCTTGATTGCAATCCTTATAAAAGGAGCGAAAGCTTCTTACTTTTGAGTAAAACCTATCAAACCTTTCATTTTTCAAGGTTTTGCTCAAAAGGACAAGTACTTCCTCAGATGATTTTCAAAACCTCAACCGTTCATATCACTTGTTGAGGGGAGTATTTGAATTAAAACTTTGTTCACAAATTGTTCATAGTGGTCATCTTCCATAACACTCGAAATGGTCATATTTATTTCAACTTTTCAAAATAACATTTTATATGCCATTTTTGAGGGAGAAAATTATGTGATAAGAAATATGTTTGTGTAAATGCAAATGAATCTTTGTGTAATAGACTTAACCAACGAATTGACCAGACTAAACCGTTAGTAACTCGAAAAGACTTGTCTCGGACGGGTAATAATTTCGTGCTAGTTCGCTAGTAATGTAAACGTGTCTCATAAAGGACTTGTCCGAGTAGAATGTACCATTCGAGAAACTCTTGGTAGACATGAACTCGACGGGTTTGACAACCTTTCGAGGTTTGTTTACACCTTCAAGGTAGTTATTAGAGCTAGTTGTCACCTAGTTGTCACCTAAAAGTCGACAATGCAACTCTTTAACTATGCAATGTAACCGTGTCTCGCGGGGATTGTCTATCTTGAGTGGATCAATTCAAAAGTCGCGCTCTTTCCTCACCGTGAAAATAACATTAAAACTCTTAAGCACATGTGGAGGGAGTATTTATGCAAAATCCTATCTCAACAATGGTTCAAAATGTTTTCATTAACAAACACCGTGAGAGATTTTTCAAGTAAATGGTTTTATGGCAACATAGGTTAGTCATGGAGTGATAAGGTGACTAAGGTTAGAATAACAGTCCTATGATCCGCCAGGTCGAGGATCTACCCAAGGACATCACAAATAGTTAGTACTTAGAAGTCCTTAGGTATGATTATAAAAGGAGAAATTGAGAATCGGAGAAAGAAGGAGTTGAAGAATTAAAAGAAATGCAAAGAAAGGGTGAAAAAATAGCCCTCAAATTATTCAACTTAGGGTGAACACCGGGTTCAATTCATATACTCTTGGTTGTCACTTAGTGGCCTTGGTATTGAAGATTAAAGGCGTCATGGACCCGGTGGCGCATGCACTAAACCTTCTTAGCCACTCAAGTTTCTCTCAATGTGCTTGTTTCATTCTCACAGGAACCCTACGTAAACTATTGGCTTTCTCTTAGAGATCGATGGTATTTGATAAGGTTTTAAAGGTACCATTTTGAGGGTCGTTTAAGTCCTTATTTGATCACTTTTGTATCCGTTATTGCTTAATATCGTTCCTTTTCACTTTTAGGTCTCTTGAAGGCAAAATGCTGGAATGGCACTTATTTGGACGAAAAAGGCGAATATATGAAGAAAATGGCCAAAGTCAAAATCGAGACACTCACAATTTCTTTGAAATTAGAAGCGGCGGCGTCGGTGCTAATGCGGCGCCGTCAGAGGATTTTGTGACGGCTCGTAACCCAAAACTCGTATTTTCAAGTGACGACGTCCGGTTGTAAAAGAGTAGGCCGTCGCTACTCGACGGCCTAGATGCAATCCGACGACGTCGGAAGGCAAGAGGACGGCGTCACGACATAAGGTAGATTGTCGCAAGGTTAACGTGGCAAGACGAAACCCTAATGACGGTGACACGGCGTCACGAAACATAAGGTGGCGCCGTCGCATATGTAATCTTATATATAGAATCCGAATTTTCGGTTTTAGAGAGTCTTTTGGGTGAAAACCTAAAACCGAACCTAAGGTGTCTTGTACAAGATTTTAGGGTTTTAAACCCTATCTTACATCAAGATAAGTATTTACTTCATTAATTCAATTATGTCTTTGATTATTTGTGTGTATGCTTGCATGTTCTCCATGTCCGGCTAATTTATTTGTGTGTTTGCTTAGGAAGTATGAAACTTAATTATTGAATATTGATTGGTGTTTCTTATCTTAGTTGATTAATGATCTAGTAATGCGATAGGTCATTCGTTGTGTACTTAATGCTTGATTCATCTTTGTGAACCTTAGAATATAATTACACGAGTAGTTGTAAGCTAAACCATCCAAAGAGTGCCTTAGAGTAAGAGTTTATTATCCTAGTGGGTTTTGTAGACGAGACCCTTTGGTAAGTTCAAAGAGTTGGGAGAAACGATACCCTACAACTTTAGACACACAACGCAACTAAGAATAAGGACGTGACAACTCAACCATCAATAGGAGATAATTAAGGAGTAGTATAACCTAAGTAAACACATCTTTAAACCGTCATACGAGCACACATTAATTAGACATAGACTCCACAACCTTAGTTTAGATAATTAGATAATAGTAGAGTAATCGGTAGAAATACCAACCCCCAAATCCAATACCGAGATTCGTACCTTTCCATTTCATAAAATATAAAAATACAAAATAATCTTCCTCAACCTTAACCTTAGCGTAGTAACTCCTTACTAGCATTCCTATTCCCATAGAACGATATCAATACCGTGGCTTACCCTAATTACTACACTACAACGATTAGGTTCATCGCCTAGGGTGTTATAAAACTTGCTCAAGAAAAGGAAGTTTCCTTGACCCGAACGACGCGTGTGCGTTATCAAGTTTTGGCGCGTTGCGCCAGGAATAGAATAGCTAGTTAGTAGTCCACCGTTTAGGTTCTTTGCTTGATTCCTATCAAGTAAATTTTTCTCATTTTAGCTTTCTCTAGTCTATCCCCTTCTTCGTGACCTTTGTTCGTAATCCCATCACTTTTTCATCATGGAAGGTGATAACCCACTACCATTCATCAACCCACCGCCAAATGACCCGCCAAGAGCCCGTACTCTTGGTGAATACTCGAGACCAAGCCACCTAGGCTATAGGAACACCATTGAGCTTCCGACCAAGCCCAAACTACGCCTGCGATCCGACACCATCCGGTTGGTGCAAAGCGGATGTGCATTCCATGGACTTCGTTCAAGATCCAAATCGACATCGAGGATTTCCACAAAATCGTCGAATCCATCGACCTTGATGCTACTACTCGGGAGACCACGCTAGCGCTGCCTCTTCCAATTCTCTCTACGGGACCAAGCTAGTAATTGGCTTGAGCGACTTCTCGCCGGCTCCATCTCAAGTTGGGATGATCTTACCTCTCGCTTCCTTGCTCAATTTTTCCCACCGGGAGAACCACTAAGCTTAGGAATGACATCTTGATGTTCCAACAACGTCAAGGTGAATCTCTACTGAAGCATGGACCCGATTCAAGGACTTACTTCATAAAGTCCCTCATCACGGCATTGATATTTGGCTCCAAATCCAAATCTTTTATGATCATGTCAACTTCCCCACTAAGCGATCCATTGACCAAGCGGCCGGTGGAAAACTTAGTGATCTCACCGCAGAAGAATCATGGGGTATAATAGAGACCTCGCCTCTATGACAATGAAAGTTAGGATGACCCCGTGAGCTGCCCAAAACCGTTAAGGCAATCTCCTTGCCCCTTCCGACCGTGGGATGATCGAACTTGAAGATCAAGTTAGATTCCTCATGAGTTCCTACAAAATCCTAAGTCTTCACGACAAGTGAATCAAATCACTCTACCTTGTGAGTTATGCGGTGGTCCCCATGACACTCGTGATTGCACAAGGCTCCCGAACAAGCTTTGCGGACTACGCCTCATACGCATGCCGACGGAGCGGGAGAAGTGGTACACTTTCAAACCCGAACAAAACAACTTAGGAAACTCGTACAACCCCTCATGGAGAAATCACCCTAACCTTAAGTGGAACCAAAACTCAAGCACACCCCAAAGCTCATCTAGTTCGCCTACTAGGTTCAATTCTTTTAATACCGGAACCCCACTAATATTGAGGCAATTGCATCTAGATTTTTGTCATCCCAAGAAACTCGATTGAATAAGCTTGAAGCCGATTTTAAGCAAAACAAAGCGAGATGACAACCAAGCTTGATGCCCTCTTAAAAGCCTTCAATGAGCGGAAGTTGGAGCACTCCCAAGTGATACCATAAAGAACCCAAAAGTGAATTCGATTGCATCGACTTCATGTTCTAGTTCACCATGGGAGAGTGCACATCCATGCCCTCCCACCCAACGGTTCACTCGGTAAATGCTATCAAAAAGGGTTCCAAGCCATCCAAGAGGTACCACGGCCCGACACCTTTGGTAGAGCCTACTCTTGAGAAACCCGTCAGCCAAGAATCCAAACCTAGTTTAGAGGAAGAGTACAAGGAACTCCATCAAGAAAAACCGATTCTTGAAGTCTTAGCTCATGCACCTTATTATAATGCTTTAAAAGAAAAATATGAGTTAGAACTTAGGCTTGGAAAACATGGGTCCGCTTTTGTGCGAAACAACTTACCTAAGAAGCTAGACGATCCCGGGCTATTCACTCTTCCGTGTAGACTTGGAACTTCCAAACCACTCGATGCTCTAGCCGATTTAGGATCATGAATCAATCTTGTTCCGTTGTCCCTCCATGAAGCCTTAACTTAGGTAAAATTGAACCAACGGAAACCATCTTAGGTCTAGCGGACGGTAGTGTAGCACGTCCGTAGGAATAATAAAGGACATGGTAGTACACGTGGATAGTTGACTCTTTGGCCGACTTTCATGTGCTAGACATGAATAAGGACCGATATGCCCATTACTAGTTGGAAGAGGATTTTAGCTACCGCTTGTGCCATCATCGATTGTAAGATGTCCAAAATAATGGTAGGGGAGGGAGTGCTAGATCCGTTTACGATGTTAAAAGCATACATACTACAGGATGAGGAAGTCCCACAAGAGATAGGGTTGGATAGAGCCTTCTAGATATGGACCTTGGATTGATAAGAACATCATAGGCCCCCAAAGACCTTTTTACCTAGATAAAGCCTTGGCTAGTGCAACAACTTTCCAAGAAAAAGAAATGGCTAGGGACATGGAAGTGAACCCGTTCGAGGACGCCTTAGTATTTAGGAAGACGACCGAGTTCCTAGGAAGCTTTCCCGTTAACCTTGTCATGAATAAGTGGAAAGTTGAGAAATCTGAACACAAGTGGGATTGGGATAGACCGCCTAGTGATGGTAATGGAGAGGCACATTAGGATACAAATCTATGATCCCGATGGTGAGAAGTTTGAAAAGACATATTTAACCTAACGCATTACTAGGAACTTGAATGATAAGTTTGATCCTTACGACATTGTTGAGGATAGACTTACGTATATCGATGCGTAGGAGCACGACTATGAGTCTAGCTACAAGACTCTTAAATAAAGAAAAGCGCTTCGTGGAGGCAACCCATGCTTAATTGTTTGCTTGTTAGTGTCATATATCTTTTATTAATTGTTTATCCTCATGTTTAAATTTGTAAAATGCTTTATTTTGTTTTTAAACTCGTCTTAATTGCATATAAAGGTATTTTACATAAGGGATAAGTGTAGGGAGGATTACACACGCGTTTCAAAAGAAACGTAAACATGAGAATAACAATTAACTAAAAGATATTTATGTTTGTTTGTTCGAGTCAAATGCTTGTATCGAGTCATAATGGATGTTTTGCGTAAATTTTTCCAGTTCTAAAGATGTAAATTTTCGTAATTTTTCCGAAAATCGCAGACCTTTTTCTCGGATAACTTTGACGTCGAGATTGCAACTGACGCGTCGGGAAGGAGTAAAACATCGATTACTTTTTTCTCGTTTTCGAGCTACTTATAAATTTTTGGAATTTTCCGGTCTTAATTTTCTTAGAAATTCGTAAACATCCATTCCACAAGCATTATATCCTAGTTTAAATCGAGTCTTATATATACTATTACCGCCGATTTTACGCGAAGGTTTCGTTTGTTTTCTTCAAGTGTGCGTGTTTAGTTTGTCAAGAAGAAGTTACATAAGATTGGAAGGAGTCGCTCACGCAATAACTTGAAAAGGATTTAACCACCACTTTACACGGATCCTACCAAGCTAATCGGGGAGTATTAGTTTCTTCGTTTTAATTACCTTCCATTATCATAACTTTGATACTTTCGGGAACATTGGGGACAATGTTCGGTTTAAGTGTAGGGAGGAAAATAAAACGGAACTTTGAAACTATGCTTATCCTTGACTATTTGCTTTGTCAATTGTGATTGTGTAATAAACCATGAGGAAATGTCGGTTAGGGTAATTTTGGCACCAAATTTAAAATTTTTCATGACATATAGGAGTGGGCCATTAGTCTTAATAAAAGCGTCTCATGGATAGGAAGTTGCATGACTAGCACAAAACCCTTTACCACCCAAATTCCACCAAAATGTGAGGATCGCCTTTAGATTAGTAGGAATTAAAGCATTCATCTTCAATGCTTAGAGTGTGAACCGGTAGTATATTAGATTCAAGAACTTGTTTTGTGATGCATTCGAGATCGCAAGTGAGACTACACTTGTGTAGTTAGGAATAACTAAATGATAAGAGGCATTAGGATAACCCTTGTTTGATACCGTAATATAATTACTTCTTCCATATCGGTTGAGTAATTCCCCACACCTTTGCGTTGTACTCATCTTTAGTACACGATACCCCTAGTTAACCCCTCGAGCCTATCCTTTTCGCGGTTCTCGTGATGTTTTGGTTTTCGGAATATCAATGAAAACATTGTTTACACCCCACCCCAAATATACACCCAAATCGCTTTAGCCTACCCCTTATGCACTCACTTTTAGTGCAAATGTTTGTTATCACCCTAAACCCTTAGTTCAATTATCTAGTTGCTTGCATAAGTTGCTAAGTCGAGTCATATCCTTTGTATACGATTTTGGGACGATTGGGATTCATGGGAAAAGTTAAAGTTTATGAAATGACGGAAGGAGCGTTAAATTCAAATTCCTTTGTTTGCATAATAATGTACCCCAAGTGTTTTGATCTTTTCAAATCGGGTCAAATTAGTGTTAGGTAATAAAAACTCAAGTGTAGGATATGCCTATAAATCCCTAATATTTTGATGTTATCGTAGAGGATGGTAGAGTAAAAGTGTATGAAAAAAAAAAATCGAAAAAAAATAGAAAAAGAAAGAGAAAAAAAATAGAGTGTAAAAAAAAAAAAAAAAAAAAAACATACGGGCTACCATCCTACATCTATCTTTGAATTTATGTTTGTTTATTTCGCTTATCTAGAGTTTAGAGTGTCGAGTCTTGGCTTAGCAACGCCATTCTTCAAATGCATTTAACATAGAGATTTTGACTTACCACCACTAAATAGCCTATCCCACCAAACCCTTGTTTCCTTACAGTAAGCCTAACATTACAACCCTTTAAAAGACCTCTTTGATAGTCTTTCCTAGGTGCTTCGCCAAAGCGATGGAGGTTTGATCTATTCTCAAGCCTATGGTAATCTATGTACTAGGACCGGTTAATGAGTGTTTATCTTCCATTTCCTATTTGTTATATTTCATATATACACCCGAGAGATGTGAGTATCCAAACACCCCATGTGAGGTGCTAGTATGTAATTCCGTGCTTGTTATGACTTTTATGGGCTTATATGTGTTGTGGACCGTTTTGAATTAATGCTTCATGACCCTAACTTATAAATTAATTGGTTAAAAGCACATTTGCTTGAGGACAAGCAAATAACAAGTGTAGGGATATTTGATAAGGTTTTAAAAGGTACCATTTTGAGGGTCGTTTAAGTCCTTATTTGATCACTTTTGTATCCGTTATTGCTTAATATCGTTCCTTTTCACTTTTTAGGTCTCTTGAAGGCAAAATCTTTGGAATGGCACTTATTTGGACGAAAAGGCGCGAATATATGAAGAAATGGCCAAAGTCAAAATCGAGACACTCACAATTTCTTTGAAATTAGAAGGCGGCGGCGGTGCTAATTGCGACGCCGTCCGAGGATTTTTGTGACGGCTCGGAACCCAAAACTCGTATTTTCAAGTGACGACGTCCGGTTGTAAAAGAGTAGGCCGTCGCTACTCGGGAGCCTAGATGCAATCGAACGACGTCCGAAGTCGAAAAGGACGGCGTCACGACATAAGGTGACGCCGTCGCAAGGTTAACGTGCCAAGACGAAACCCTAATGACGGCGACACGACGGCGTCACGAAACATAAGGTGGCGCTTGTTGCATATGTAATCTTATATATAGAATCCGAATTTTTCGCTTTTAGAGAGAGTCTTTTGGGTGAAAACCTAAAACCGAACCTAAGGTGTCTTGTACGGTATTTTAGGGTTTTAAACCCTATCTTACATCAAGATAAGTATTTACTTCATTAATTCAATTATGTCTTTGATTATTTGTGTGTATGCTTGCATGTTCTCCATGTCCGGCTAATTTATTTGTGTGTTTGCTTAGGAAGTATGAAACTTAATTATTGAATATTGATTGGTCAAGTTTATCTTAGTTGATTAATGATCTAGTAATGCGATAGGTCATTCGTTGTGTACTTAATGCTTGATTCATCTTTGTGAACCTTAGAATATAATTACCCGAGTAGTTGTAAGCTAAACCATCCAAAGAGTGCCTTAGAGTAAGAGTTTATTATCCCTAGTGGGTTTTGTAGATGAGACCCTTTGGTAAGTTCAAAGAGTTGGGAGAAAGCACACCCTACAACTTTAGACACACAACGCAACTAAGAATAAGGGCGTGACAACTCAACCATCAATAGGAGATAATTAAGGAGTAGTATAACCTAAGTAAACACATCTTTAAACTATCATACGAGCACACATTAATTAGACATAGACTCCACAACCTTAGTTTAGATAATTAGATAATAGTAGAGTAATCGGTAGAAATACCAACCCCAAATCCAATACCGAGATTCGTACCTTTCCATTTCATAAAATATAAAAATACAAAAATAATCTTCCTCAACCTTAACCTTAGCGTAGTAACTCCTTACTAGCATTCCTATTCCCTAGAGAACGATATCAATACCGTGGCTTACCCTAATTACTACACTACAACGATTAGGTTCACCGCCTGGGGTGTTATAAAACTTGCTCAAGAAAAGGAAGTTTCCTTGACCCCGAGCGACGCGTGTAGCGTTATCGATTTGAAGAAGGTGACCTCTCCCAGTCTCCGTCGGAAAACCAAAACGCACTATTGAGTCTAGAGCCACGAGATTCATCAAAAGATCTCTTAGGAACACTTGACATTTCATCACTTGTTGATCACCAAATAAGATCCTCGATGGTTCATATCGAGTCCTTCACGATCTTAGCAACTGTCGAGAACATTTATGAGAGGTTCTAGCCGTGATCCTCGGTGATCGAATGGAAACTCTGCCGTGGTCAACATCAAACAACCACGGCGGTCAGGTCACTTCGGTAACTCCCCTGGATTACGCTTAGTGTGTCTCAAACGGTCTGATCGTGAGGTGACACTGGTGTACCTCGGCGACTCATCTCGAATCTGTAGATGTACTTGGTACATCGCGTTATCTCACTTGTGGGACTCCGGTTCAGAGACGGCCTTTGTAAGAATTCGAGATGTGTTTTCACACTATGTCATCAACACTCTCAAGTTCAAACTTGTAAGTCTTAATCCGCTTATTACTAACCGTTTGAAATGTTTTTTCTTATGGAAGCTCGGAGCGGGATGATCGTCTTGATTCTTCTCATGCTCACGCCAACATCATCACTAATGGAAGTTCTATCCAAAAGCAACACAGCAATCGTAATGATTCTTCGTCAAATCAAAGAATCTACAAAGTTAAAAGACTTAAAGAACTTCATCAAGATCTTGAATTCCAACGTCAAAGAGCGTGTGAGCATGTTGAAGAATGACGTGGAGACACTATAGCAATGAAAAGCGCACTCGAAGCGCACTTGATACGCACAACAACATACTATCACTTTCATCACAAAGAACAATGATCAAAGAACAAAGTTAAAGATGACGTCAAAGCATAACCGTTCAAAGAAGACAATTTCTACACCGGGAGATTGTTCGAATCAAGGCAATTCTTCTTACAAGAAAGAAGAATGTCGAAGAAAGCCGAGCTACTATTACATCAACGCCTTCACTGTTCATCACCAACACTTGAGGGTGAGATTGTTGGAATCACTCTAAACTATAATTCAAGTGTTAGTCATTATTATGTAATAGGTAGCTTATTATGGCCTTTATGTTTGTTATTAGCCTTAAGCTTATGTAGAAGGCCCATGAGCTTAGGCTCAAGCCCATAAAGGAAAGGAAGGGAACTAGGAGTGTTGCCCTAGCTTCCTCCTATAATCTCTTGTTAACCTTCATTTGAAGGTTGGTTGTTCAATATTTCTCTTTCACTCACTCCTACGCCTAAACCGTATTATTTTCTTTTGTGTGTGTGTTTGGTTTATTGTTCAATCGCCTTTATCTCCTTCTTGTTAGCTTGTGTTTTAAATCTAGTGACCTAACGGGATCTTAATGAACTCGCTAACTATAAAGTCGCCATGGTCGATCCTGAAAAGGATAAATGGCGATTGCTATGAATGGGGAAATGCAATCCATGAAAGATAATGATGTCGGATTGAAGTTGACCTTCCTCCCAATGCTAAAGTTGTTGGAAGTAAGTGGATCTTCAAAAGAAAACCGATATGGATGGCAATGTACACACCTACAAGGCTCGTCTAGTGGCTAAAGGTTTTACTCAAACCTATGGCATTGATTACGAGGAGACATTTTCTCTGTAGCGGACATAAGAGTTATTAGGATTCTCATAGCTATAGTTGCACACTATGACTATGAGATTTGGCGGATGGATGTCAAAACCGCCTTCACGAATGGTCGCGTCAGATGAAGACATCTATATGGCACACTGAGGGTTTGTGAATCCATTATTTCCTAACCGTATGCAAGCTTAAAAGGTCCATTTATGGACCCAAGCAAGCATCAAGGCAATGGAATAAAAGATTTGATGGAGAAATCAAAAGTTTTGGATTTACTCAGAATCTTGATGAGCCATGTGTATATCACAAAGCTACTGGGAGTCATGTTACTTTTCTTGTTCTATATGTCGATGACATATTAATCATGGGAAATCATATACCAAGTCTAAATGAGGTGAAAGCCTATCTTGGTAAATGTTTTTCGATGAAGGACTTAGGGGAAGCAGCATACATACTCGGAATCAAGATCTACAAGGATTGATCAAGGCGGCTAATTGGTTTAAGCCAAATTGCTTACATTGACAAAATATTGAAGAGATTCAATATGCAAAATTCCAAGAAGGGATTCTTGCCAATGCAAGTAAATCATGGTTTGAGCAGCCAAAGTTGTGCCTCAACACCTGCAGAGGTGGCGTGTATGAAGAAAGTTCCTTATGCTTGGTGTAGGATCTATCATGTATGCGGTGCGATGCACAAGGCCCGATGTGGCGTTTGCTCAAAACTTGACCGATCGGTATCAACGAATCCGGGTGAAATTCAACGATCTGTCATTAAACATATTCTCAAGTACCTTAGGGCTACAAGAGATATGTTCATAGTGTATGGGGAAATCGAAAGCGAAATTGTTTGTTACAGTTCTTTGCGATGCATCACGAAGTGTGACAAAGATGATACGAAGTCTCGGGCGTCTCGACGGGTTACATATTTGTCATCAATGGAGGTGCTTGTGGATTGAAAGAGCAAGAAGCAGACAACATTTGCGATGTACGCTCTACTGAAAGTGAGTACATAGCGGCGTCTCGAGGTCATGCTATGGAAGCTGTTGGATAAGGAAGTTTGTTTCGGGCTGGGTGTCATGCCATCGATTAAAAATCCTATTAAAGTATATTGTGACAATTACTGCAATTTACTTTGCCCATGAACCCGAGTCATGAAGGGCACCCAGACACTATCCTGACAATATCACTATGTTCGAGAACAAGTCGAGATAGGTGAAATTGAGTTGCTCAAAGTTTACAGATGATAACCTAGCGGATCCTTTAACGAAGGCCTTACGGTGAAAAACTTAATCATTTGTCGATAAGTTTGGACTTCGTTTAGCTAGTAGTTTCATGCCCGTCTGTGACTAAGTATTTTAGATAAAAGGATATTGTAAACATTATTATTGAAATGAAATAAAGTATTTTGTTATGTTTATTATTCATTTATTATGATGTTATCCTATATTTGCATGTTTAAATCCTTGAATAACTTAAGTTATTCTAAATAGTCCGTTGTCAATCAATAACATGGGAATGATATGTAAAAACACGCAAAAAGAAGCCAAAACCGACCAAAAATTGATACGTATCGAAACACGTCAAGTTTGACTCACACAAGCTAGCCACTTGTGAATGACTAACCGTAAGAAACTTAAAACGGCTCAGATACTTATCAATAATAGAAGTTTGTAGTATGTGGGTAACTCAAGCGTATTAGGTTTGAGCAAGAGATCGTTCGAACGAGGGTTGAATGGAATTTCCAACTCACGTCTCAATAATCGGGTTTGAATAAGATAAGGGGTAAAATGATATTATCTAAACTACGGGATAAGGAAAGCATATAGGAATAAAGTCTAAGGAAAAACCTAAGAACATAAGCAAACTCGCAATTCTACACTAAAACGCAAAACGAAATAAGCGAAGCGTGAATAAAAAGCAATAACGTCTAATCTAGATCCTAAAATAACCTAAAATTACTTTTACTCTAAAATGATATTTGAAAACTAATTATGAATTAAAACTATCTTTTAGAAATTTTCTTGAATTAATTTTAATTAAAAACTAATTATTAACTAATACAAATGAACTAATTATCTAAAAATTATGAAAGAGAGAGGAAAATATGGAATTACTTTCTAAAATCTAAAATATCATAAAAGACTTTTCAAAACTATTTTAATATTTTTCGATTAATTTCCTATTTTTTATGAATTTAATACTATTTTAATCTAATTTAAATTGTTAAAAATACCAAATAAAAGGAGAAAAATAAGGAAAAATATTTTTATGCTTTTATATTTATCTTAAACTATTAAAATTGAAAAATTAATTTTGGAACTTTTTCTCAATTAAATGCAATTAAAGCTATTTTAAAATGATTAAAAACTATTTTTATTTAAGAAAAATACCAAGCAGTGTCTAAAATTATGAAACTTGCAGGAAATTCTAAAATATTATTCTAAAGCTATAAAAATATAAAAACAAGGGCCTATGTGGGATAATCAAGTCGTGAGTGTAACTTGAGCTAAAATAAGACTTAAGATTAAGCAAATAAGCTCTACAAAGGAACCAAGCTCATATGAAGCTATGCTATACTATAACTACTCTAAGGCCACCAATTGAAGCTACTCCTAACTGCTAAACAACATTCTAATTATGATTAAGCTTAACTGATTATCTAGCAAATCATGAAACTGACCCTACTGTTTAAGCCCTTCTAATCGCTATCCAATAAGCTATCATGAAAACCAAAAGCATGGATCTCAAGAATACCAACCAGAGAACATGTGTACCAAATTACAGCTACAGAGGACAAGTATTAAAGAAGTTAGAGAGCAAAACAAAATGGCAAAACAATGACAAGAAGTCGATCAAAGGTAATGAGCAGTGTGGGAAGCTAGTTTGAGCTTGTTTATAAGCTAATTCACTGAGCTAATTCTAAAACCAGATATGTGGTCTTAAAGACCACCTAGAAGACTGCAAGTTTGCCAAATCTTAGACCCTAGTTAGCTGAAATGAAGATTTTGCAAGTACTGCACTTTCTGCACAAACTGGTATTTCAAGCAGTTTTGACTTTTTGAAAAACAATTACTAGTTTGACCAAAATGAAATTTAAGATCAAATGTAAAGCTGAAATGGATGAAATAAGATGTGAATGAACTTTAGCAAGCTACTTCTACTGATTTTGAACCTATGTGAATAGCCTACTGCAACTGAATTCAACAGTTGTGAGATCAAGGACAGTGGTGTTGTGATATTGACTTAAAACTTAAATGACAGCAAAACCAAGGACAGAAATGATAATAATAGACTATAACAAGACTAAAGCAATTGATCTAACCCATTTTTTAGTCCTCTGAAACAGTTAAAATCACTCAACCAAACACTCCTTTATGAATCAAAAATGCATTAAAACTACTAAACTTGATGAGATTCTTACCAAGACTGATTTAAAAACTTATATAAACATAAAACTTATCATTTCAACAAACTAAAACCAGTAATTAACATGAAATTGATTGACTTTAGATCTTTGACTTTTGTTTGACTTTTTTTGTGAAATGGGATTTTGAGAGAAAACTGAAACAACTATAACTCACAGAAGCTTATACAGGCTTCTGTGAGTTTAAATGACTGGAAATAACAAGCTTCAACACAAGTTTATCAATCAAATGAGAATTAGCAGAAATTCATGGAAGAGTTGAAAAGTAAATTTGCATTAATCAAGATGAAATTACATTTTAAAGTAACAATTACACTACTGAAAACAATTAAAATGACAGGAAATGTAAAGGTCAAAATCTCTCTAAAACCTAAGAGATTGGACAACTACAATGTGAGCAAAAGGGTCGTTTTTATAACTGAGGAGCCTTGAGCTTGGGATGCCTTTGGGAAGATGCTAGAAGGCTAATCTCGACCATACATTCATCCACTAGTCACCTCAACCAATCATTAAGCACCATTTCATTTGATGAGGTGTTATATCCAATAGGAGGGCTTGAAATAGTGATACACCCGTGGTTGATGAGGACGGCTATCCCGGCATGGCGTGTTGGATAACTATCGTGGTTTATTTATTATGTTTATTAGGATAAGTATTGAGTCATTGTTTAGGATATGTTTTGAGTCATGTTAGGATAAGTCTTATGTTTGTGAGAGTTATCTCATAAATTAGTATTTAAGGTGTCATAATGTTATTAATGATTCAATCAAGTTTAAGATCAATAATTATCTAGTTCTTCTCTTCTATTTCTTAAGGAGCTCGCACACGCTTGAAGTGTTGCCTTATCCCGATACAACCCCTAACCGGGCCGTATCAATTGGTGCTTTCATTGAGAGCTCTCGTTGAGAGGGCTTACGATTAGGGTTCAAAAAAAAATGTGCACTCTTAAGGTTATAGTTGACACACTTGAATTAAAATGGTCTGAGAAGTTAAGAGCAGATGTAGAGTCAGAAAATCTAGAGCTTAAGGAGAAACTTAAGGAGGAAATTGCTAGGAATAATGACTGGATGATGAATGGTAATAAGTTGGCTAGTCTCATTTATAGCGATCAAGCTCCCAATTCTACAGATGGCTTTAGGTTTTAAGAAATATGTAGGCTTAGAAGCTAGGATGACACCGTAAATCTACACCAAAGCAGCCTAGCTAATTTTGTGAAAGAAGGTGACCTACATGTTGTACGTGGACCAATTAGAGGTGAGCACATGCCCATTGACCTTTCCACTCTTAATGACTTTGATGGATCACACCATATGTATGGCAAAAGTCAAGAGACTTGCTGACCTAATACTTCTACTAATGACTT